>JAPQVY010000100.1:22602500-22930000 GCA_028535165.1 Quercus tomentella
CATCAAACAACTTATCCTCCTCCATCTTAATCTCTTCAAAGCTCATAGTAAGCCTTTGAAACTTTGAATCCTTGACAGCCTTAGTCCCTTCATAGGTTGTTTAGAGGATAGTCCATGCTTCCATAGCAATTTCAGCTGAGGATATCTTCTTGAACTCCTCATTGGTGACCGCACTGAATAAAGCATTCAATGCTTTGCTGTTGAAGTTTTTTGCTTTGATATTAGCATCATCCCAGTTAGCCCGCGCTTCCTTTGGCTTGGTCCAACCTATCTCCATAGCTTGCCACAGTTTCTCATCTAAGGACTACGAGAAAGCTCTCATGCGTACTTTCTAGTATGCATAGTCAGTGCCATCAAATAAAGGAGGGATAATTATAGATTGTCTTCTATCCATGACAAATAGGGGTCAATGGATCACACAGCAAAGATTAACCCTAATCAGAGTGTGCCCGCTCTGATACCACTTGATAGGCCAAGAATGTATTGACCTCTTTGGTAACTTAATCAATTAATTAGCCAAGTTAATTAATTAGATTCAATTTCATGCAATAAGCGTGGTAGTACAAACAAATCATCAACTAAGTTAAATGCAGCGGAAAATAAATTTGATACAAGTGATTTGTTTAAGGAAAATCACCAAGGCAAAACCCCATTGGGTGAATTTAAGGTCACCACTCCCAAAAATCTACTATTACCAAAACAAGTGGTTACAAGTAATTGAATCCCAGTACCTTATACCAACCTACAGTTGAACCCTTACCCCAATACATAATTGGACTTGTGATGTAGTAACAATCTCTCATTTCAGTGCATAGCTCTAAGTACGTGACTAACCAATCGATGCACGGATCCCAATACGTGACTGACACGACAACTTGAGAAAGATGTTGGCTGCAAAGTTCTTCAGTTCATCCAGACGATAAAGATCAAGAACCTCCTTGGTTACAAAACCCTTGGCGCATAAACGCAATAGCTTCTTCAAGAGAAAGATGAACTAAGGCAAATTGTCTCCGGTCACAGTTTGAGTGAATAATCACTTTGCATCAAGTTGCATCACCTTGGACGGCTCTTAAAATAATCCTTATATATGTTGAGGGTTGTGAGAAAAGAAACCCTACACAAATAACTTGGATATGTGTGAAAAACAGATCTGGAAATCTGAATTTTGTAATTCTTGATAGATACTGCTTCTGTCGAGAGCTGTCGAGAATTAAACATTCAACATTTGTCAAGCCTTAATGAACAACACTTCATCACTTGTTTCTTGGACAAACTTGCATGGCTTCAATACTAGACTTGAACTCTTGTTCCTTGAAGTATTAAACACATCTTAGATCTACCCAATTACGAGTGAAGTGCGTTTTGTCAAAGGATTAGCCAATTCCACACATATGTTCTAAAAAGTTCCACATATGTCCTAACAAGTATTTTTGAAACCAACATGACTAGTCTTCCTATCACACTACAATGGCCTACCAAATAATAAATGACATGCATCCATGGGCACAACATCACAAATTACTGAATCATTTTAATTCTTGCTAATAGAAAATTGAATTAAGCATCTTTTATTTACCTTCACCCCATTGCCTTTGCGAAGCCACTAGAGTTTGTGTGGCTGAGGTTGGTAAGGATGATTTTTAGTTTATAACTTCAACTTCTCCACCATGGTTACTGTAACAACATTTTCACAACTTACCCATCAATGATAACATCACAAACTTTTCCATGAGAAGTGCATCTAGTATGAAATATATTGTGCTGAAGCCATTCATCTTCCACATAGGCTACCTTGAGACTTCTTTGAACAACAAGTGACTCTCCTTGATCAGCATAGATCACCTCCTCATCGAAATCAGCATGTTCATGAACGATTAGTGCTGATTCATCTTCATCCTTTATTTCCATATCTTCCTCCATAAGAGAAACTATCTTGTGATTTGTATAATTAGAAGAAACACGTCCAAGGCCTTAACATTTAAAACGTCTACAACCTGTACCAAAGGTTTTGGGATGATTAGAACCTAATGTAGATTCAATATTTGGTGGGTGCTTGATAGTGGCTATCTTGGGTAGTGCAACAGCCTTAGAAGTGGAACCACTCCCTCAGTTAGAAACCCCCTCTCAATTATAAGATCAATAGTTATTGCCACACATTTTCTTTAGTTGCTACTCCACTTTCATAGCAAGCTTGCAAACAACATTGTAAGTCCAATAGGGCTGTAGTTGGACCACATCACTGAGTTCAGCATGTAACCTACCAAGATAGTGGGCTATCATTTGCTCCTCTGATTCTACAATATCACATCGAATCATAAGATAATCAAACTTTTCTGTATACTCCTCCACAGAAAGCTTGAAATTATGAAATTTCATAGAAGCATCTTGCTTGTAGTCATGCAAATATTTTCTCTTGAGCTCTTTTTTCATCTTTTCCCATCTCACAATATGATCTCTTCCTTCATGTTGTCGTTACCTCTTGAGATTCTCCCACTAGATTGAAGCATGTTTTCTCATCTTGATAGCAACAATCTTTACTTTGCAATTTTCTAGAACATCTTTGAAATCAAATATTCATTTAATAGTAGTTAGCCAATCAACGAAATCATCAAGTTGTATCTTCCCCTCAAATTCTGGCATGTCCACCTTCATATCATAACCTCATTGTAAGTTTTTAAGATGACGAGGATGAGGTGGAGTGCTCCCACCGAAGGAATGACTATGAGCATGGTGAAATGGATTCTCCTCTTCATCATCGCTAACAGCTTCAGATTCTGAATTATGATGTCTAGGACCTTGTCCTTGATTCTCATAAAACTCCAAACGCTCCTGGAGTTGCTAAAGTTGTCTCTTTAAATCATCCATTTCAAAATCTTGATGATATCTCTCATGTATCTCAACATTATTACCATGTCGATGATGTCCAACCATTGAACCAAAGCTTTGATACCAACCGATACTATATTTGTAAGGGAAAAACCAAACTGATTCGATAAAGGGGTGAAGGATGGATAGAATGTAATGTGGTACAACGGGTTTTTACCAAACACTTAATAAATAAAAGGGATAAATGGTTCACCACTCTATGGGATACAGAAACACCACCCAGTGAGATACAGAACCAGAACTCGCCACCTAAGTTTCCACCAATGGGATAAGAGTTTAAAAGAAGAAATCCATCTTCTTAAGCATAAAGACTTTTAATATGAAAATTCACTCTGATTTTATTTAATTTAGCCAAAAGGCTTATATAAAGCTTAGAACAACCCTCTAAGTATAGGAGAACGAAAATAGTAAATAAAACTTAAACTTAGGCGTGACCAAAGTTAGGAATGACTCTTAGGAACTAGAAGCACAATAAAATACTTGTTTGCCTAGGAGAAATAAAACATAAAGTCTGATACATTCTAGGAGATAGACTTTTTTTATTAATGATAAAAAAAAAAAAAAAAAATGATGGGCTGCACTTTTGATCTTTAAGGAGCACATTTGGGTCGGGCTTAACATCAGATTGGACTTGCTAGAACTTGGGATACTTCGATGTCACATATTTTCCAACGTGCTTTTAAATACGAAAATTTTACCACCAAAAAAAAAAAAAAAAAACAAATGAGAGAGTTAAAATTTTTGATGTACATGTATGCTAATATACTTACTGTAATTTCATGAGATCTGACCTTTTGATTCTTCTACCCTTACTAGCTAGTTGAATGCATCCATAGTTGAAAGCTCATTGCAGCATATTTACCTTTTTGTATACATATGTCATTTCAAAAGAAATATTTATTGTTAGAATCAAAATGATTTAATTGATTATTGTTAAGTCAAATTCTACTTGCCTCTCTTGTGGTTATGAAGGAGCATGGTTGTCAAAATCACAATTTGAATTGTAGGATCGCACAATTTTACAATCCCACCTCACCAAAACTTTTAGAATCGCACAAGAATTATAAAAATTGTAGGATCATATGGGATCCTACCAATTGAAATGCATTTGGAATAGTAAGACCAAATGACTTTGATATATTATCTCCCAATTGAGAATTCTCTATTAAAATTGGTACAACTTTAAATACACTCAAAAAGGAGAAAATCATTTAAACCAGAAAAAACAAAAATGAATGAGTTGGTATTTGTTATGTAAAACTTAAAGATAAAAGAGAAAATACCAAAACCATCAAGTGCAAAAGAAGAAATTGGTTTAAAGAACTTGTCTTCAAATGATGAGTGGTTAGCAAAGGGAGTCGACCAGAAGATGATGGTACAGATTTTGATGAAGATAATGAAGTTACAATTCTAAATTAAGCCTTCCTTTATAGCTTTTTTTTTTTTTTTTTCATAAATAAAAGTTACATGTGTATAGTTGTGTGATCACTATTGTATCATTTGGTTATCAATGTTAGGTGATAATGAGAGTTTAGGAGCTGCTATCGAAGGAAACACTATGCTAGTATTTTGGTACTTGGTTGGTTTCTAATTAACATTCATTGAACTTTTTAAATACATTGCATCAAAACTTAAATATATTTGTTTCGTTAGTATAGACGTAGCGATGTAGGACATGCAAATTATATTATATGATACAAATCTTTATTTTCTTATGGAAGAATTCATAATTTACATGATTATTCAACATATAAAGTTACCATCAATGAGTTTTTTTGCTTTAAATTTGAAAATATGTAAGATCGTACGATCTACAATCTTACCTACCTCCCACGATCTTACATAGAATCTTGATTTTGACAATTTTGGGAAGGGGTGTGTGGAACTAACGTCTTCTGTCTGTCTATTTGGTACACTTTATTTTAGTGATTTGAAAGTGAGTTGTTTGAAAAACCTATATGTATCTACAAAGCGAGGTGTTTTTTTTTTTTTTTTTTTAATTTTTTTTTAATTTTTTTTAATGTATTTTTAAAAAGTGCATTTTCAAAATGGCGCCAGCCAGACATGTCCAATTCTTCTTTTTTATTTGAAATGTAAAATTTATATTAAAAAGAAGAAAATCAATTTGAATTTAATAAGATAAATCCCAGTTTTCAAAAATACAGAGACGTTCTTATTATTATTGTGAGGGATTTCACAATTCGCTCCAATACCAATGGGCTTGGTCTGCAATCGAATGCTATAAAAGATTTGTGCCCCCTCATCCTTCACCAATTGGTCGTTGGATGGATCGGAAAAGTACACGGTCCGACAAGTGGTATCAGAACTCGGTCATAGGTTCGAGTCGTTGGAGCCGCATTGTGAGGGATTTCACAATTTGCTCCAATACCAATGGGCTTGGTCTGCGATCGAATGCTATAAAAGATTTGTGCCCCCTCATCCTTCACCAATTGGTCGTTGGATGGATCGGTGAGGCACACGGTCTGACAATCATGTTTTATCTCAAAGCCATTAATAAATAAACAAACAAACATCAGTCTAAATATGGAAGCAAATTCATGTAACCAACACCCACAAGATGTAGTTCCAAGAATCTTTTTCTCTAAAGAAGCCAAACTAGATTAAAAGTTCCTTGTTTTCAACGCCTAGACCCACACGAAATCCCTCCTTAAACACACCCTCCTCGTTTCTCCACCTCAAAACCAACCTTCCATTCTACTTCACAATGTATCTCAACTCTCAAGCCTACCAGAAAAGAAAATGTCATCTTCTTCTTCACATGAAATTGTCCTCACTAGCTCTCCTGATGGCCCCATTATCGCCTATGATGCATCCTCAGGTGCCCTTCTAGCCCACTTCACCGGCACCCAAACACCTCGTCAAGGCCTCACCCTTGTGGGAAACAGCACTTTGATTGCTGCCTCTCATATCTCCTCAGCCACAGGTTCTGGTTCCATTCACCTCTACAACTGGTGGTCTTCAACTGTCTTCCACCACCTTCCTCTCCCTGAACTTGTTGCTCCCCTCATTGCCTCTCTTGATGGCTTCTATCTCTTTGCTGGTGGCCTTTCAGGTAATATCCATGTGCTCTCACTCCCCTCAGCTTCAGGGAACGTACTCAAAGCATTTCCTGCTCACCACAGTCCTGTATCTTGCCTCAAAATCAGTGATGATGGATCACTTCTCATTTCGGGTGGTGATGATGGTACCATTGTTGTTATCCCAATCTCTCAACTTATTGGGGCCTCCTCATCAACAGATGAGAATGCAAGCAACTTCATATTGCACAGGTTTGTTGCACATGCTGATTCAGTGACAGCCATTACTTGTGGAATTGGACTCTGCAACTCTACAATTATAATTTCCTGCTCACTGGATTGTACATGTAAGTTTTGGAATCTTTTACTCGGGACACACCTGCGGACAGTGGAATTCCCATGCACAGTTTTTGGGGTTGCACTAGACCCGACGGAGTCGGAGTTCTATGTTGCAGGATCAGAGGGTTTTATTTACAAGGGAACAATGAAGGTTGAAAGCAAACAGCTTGTAAGCCAAGGGCTTCAACTTGTGAAATGGGCTCAAAAGCATGGTGGGGCAATCATGTCTTTGGTGATGATGAATGAGGGGCAGAATTTGATTTCTGCTGCAGAAGATGGAAGCGTTTGGGTTTGGGAAGCCGTAACAGGACAGGTCATTATGGCTCTTCAAAATGAAATGGGAAGCATTAGTCATATGGTGGTGGCCACTGGGCGTGGTGCTAGAATGGATAGTAGTGGAAGTAATGAATCAACTGGGAATTGGAGTCTCGGTTTATCTGGGACTGGTAGAGAGTTGGGTTTGCAGGTAAAGCAAACACAAGAAATGGAAGATATGTTGACCGTGGTGGCAAAGGATAGGAGTAAAGCTATTGATATGCTTGAATCTGCTATTGAAATGTATGAGAGGCTCCTGGAGCTCATCCTCAAAGAAGCCAAGAAAGGTACTAGCAATGGTGGTGAGTAAGAGAAAGACATGTAAGCTAAGTTAGTTATCCAAACATGAGTAAAGAATAAACATTGAAGTCGTGAAGCTCAATGTATTTTATTTACTTCTTATTTTTTATAAAAAAAAAATAGCACAAACAAAAAAAAAATTAGGTAAATTTCACAAACATTCTCTGAGGTTTGGGTTAATACAAACAAAGTCTAGAGCATTTAAAAATTGACCATATCAGTCCCTAACCCCAAATGGCTTGTAACGCTGTTAGATATTCTACTCTCTCATCCTCCTCGCTGAGTCTCTCTCTTCCTTTACTGGCTTAAGAAAAAAAGAACACAACTGTTCTCAATCAACAAAAAAAAAAAAAAAAAAACCTTGAATGGACCCCAATGACCACTGACTACCAACCATCAACCAAAGCCACAAACCCACCAACAAAACAACAACATCAACATCAGCATCGGCATCAGTACACAAACCCAAAACTTTGTAACCATTTGCCACCAATAAACCCAGAACCAATGATTCAAACCAAAACCCATAACTAGTGATTCAAATCAAAATTAAGCAAACCCAGAACTAGGAATGGCAACGGGTCGGGTTCGGGTCGGGTTTTTTCATACCCGGACCCGACCCGCGGGTCAAGACCTGCGGCCCGAACCCGACCCGTTTATTAAACGGGTTTTTTTCCTGGGGCCCAGACCCGCTCCGTCGGGCCCCACGGGCCCCGCGGGCCCCGTTTAGCCCAACCAGATTTGGGCCCAATCCGCGGCCCAAATCATGGCCCAACCGAAAAAAAAAAAAAAAATAAAAATGCAAAGAGACTCACAAAACCCCTCTCAGATCGTTTGGCTTGAGACTATAACAAGAACAACGAAATCCAAATTTCAAAACTGTGAACCTCACATACAAAGTAGATCCATTTACTAAAACTCTGAAGTAAACAAAATGGGAAAACCTTGAGCTTCTTTCACTGAGCTCTCCAGCTCCTAAGCTAAACCAGCTAATCCAAAAAGGAACAAACTTGAACAAAAACACAAATCACACCCACCATTCAAAACAACCACAAAAACACAAATCCACTACAACCACATTCAACTCTTCTTTTATCATTTATATATATACACAAAAATGTTTGATTTAGCTACAGAACAGAACAGACCGAGTTCATCAATATCAAAAAAAAAAAAAAAAAAATTGAAGAAAAGTAGAGAACAGAACAGACAGAGACCGACGGCGAGAGCTTGGGACGGCAACGAGAGGGAAAGGTGGTGAGAGCTACGGCGATTGTGAGAGGTTGGACAGTTGGGCCGGCGGTGAGATTGAGAGTGAGTGAGTGAGCTTGGGACGGTGCAGAGAGGGACCGGCGGTGAGCTACGGCGACGGCGAGGTGAGTGAGTGAGTGAGAGTGGCGAGACTGAGCTGAAGAGATTGTGAGTGTGAGGCAGTGTGAATTCTGAGTTGCTGCTGAAGTGAAGAAAAGAAATGAGGGAATGAGGAATTAGGGTTAGATTTTAGGTATATATATATATAAAGGGCATTTTTGTAATTTTAGGATACCGGGTTTTTATCCGGGTCGGGTTTCGGGTCTGGTCTCGGATTTTTTTGATAAAATCCGGACCCGACCCGGACCCGCTTCGGGTTTTTTTTTTTAAAAACCCATACCCGACCCTATTCTTAATCGGACCGGGTAAAACCCGACCCATTAGGGTCGGGTCGGACCGGGTACCCGCGGATCGGGCAAAAATTGCCATCCCTACCCAGAACTAGTGATTCAAAATGAAACCCACATAGCCAAAACCCATAAACCTCCAATGCCGACCCACAACAAAACCCAAATCCTCTAACACCGATTCTATCTAAAACCCATAAACCATCGCGAACCCACCACTACAACACCACTGCAAAGGCGAAGGGAGAGAAGAGAAATTTGTGAAGTAAACCCACCACCACAGCACCACTGCAAAGACGAAGAGAAAGGAGAAATCAGCAAACCTACACCAAGATGCCATTGTGAAGAAGAAAGAAAGAAAATAGAAATCATAGAGAGATGTGAGAGAGTCACATGAATAGAAGAGGAAAAAAGAGAGATAGACAAGAGATAAGAGAGAGAAGAGGGGTTTGCTAGAGAGAGAAACTAAAAAGTAACTAGTAGCTTGTAATGCCGTCTAAGTTTATGGACTAGAATGGCCAAATTTTAAATATTATGGACTTAATTGGTACTAGCCCAAACCTCAGTATTTGTTTGTGAAATTTACCCAAAACATTTATAAACCTATACTTCAATTTGGACCTAATATTCAATTTTTTTTTTTTTTTTTTTTTTCAATTCAAAATCTTGTGAGTAGTGAATCTCATTAACACAATTTGGAGTTACTTCTTTCTTTGGTTGATAACGGCAATACTGCCTCTTTGCTTGTTCACACTGATGTTAGGACCCAACTCAAGTTAAAAGTTCATCTTACTTTCTTTTCACTCTTTGAATCCTACCAAAATACCTCAAAGCATCTATACTCGAAATCTTTTCACACTTTGAATCCTACCGAAATACCTCAAAGCCATGTATTTGTAGAGTAATCAAAACAATCTTAGTCTTATTTATAATGCAAGTACTATAACTTTAGTTTAAGGTTAACCTAGTATATATTGTAATAAACAATTTTATGTACTAAAATGTAGCCCGTCAAAAGTTTTTTTTTTCACTATGGACAAGTCAAATCATGCTTTTTTTTTTCCTCGTATTGCTCTCTTTTTTGTCTCACTTAGAGCATTCGCATTGCGCCTGAGAAATGCCAAATGTAAGGAAAATTTGGCATTCAAGCCCAAAAGGAGCTCAGCATCCAGAAGTGGGAAATTGTAAAATTCCAAATTTTTTTTGGGATAGTGCTACAGTACCATTCTAAATGTAGGATGGTATTGTAGCACTTTACCAAAATGTTATATTATATTTTATTCCTCTTTTCTCTCTCATCACATGGTCTCTCATCTCTCTATCTCTCACTCACTTTCTTCTCTTTCTCCCTCTTCTCTATAATCAACGGAGCTCCACCATGATCATCAACCTATGGGTAAGCACCAACGGAGCTCCATGAATCATCCACCATGATCATTCACTGTGATTGTGGGTTTGCAAATCGGATTTGGTTGTGGGTGATGATGGGTTTAATAATCAATTTTGGCCATGGGTTTGGGGCTGAGTTTCGAAGGTGTATCGTGGTGGCATCGGTGTGTGGGTCGTGGGTTGTGGTGGCATGGTGGGTTTGGGGTTGAGTTTGGTGGGTTAGGTGGATCGGCGTGTGTTGTTGATGGTGGAACAGTGGGTTTGCTTGGTGGGTCAGGTGGGTCGGCGTGTGTTGTTGATGATGGATTAGTGGGTTTTTTTTTTTTTTTTTTTTTTTTTTTTTTTTTTTTTTTGGTTTTTGATAAACTGTGTTGATGGTGGATCAATAAGGTTTTTTTTTTTGGTTCTGTGTTGGTTTTTTTTTTTTTTTTGATAAACTGTGTTGGGATTTTGGGTCTTCACAATGGTGACGGTGGAGATGGAGGTGATGAGAGAGAGAGAGAGAGAGAGAGAGAGACAAAAATTAAAGAGAGACATAAATATATTTTATTGTGTAAATATATTGTTTTAATGTATTGTATAAGAAAATAAAAGTTGGAATGTTAGGTGTGTTGAAAAATGGTATGGTATAAATGATAAAGTGGATTTTGAGATGGTAAAATAGAATTTTTTGTAAATTCCGGATGTGAATGCTCTTATAATCCCAAATCAAGAGCATTGTAGTGCAACTTATCCCAAAATTCCATCGATTCACCCTCTTGACCAACACCAATTTTTTTGGCCTGGTCTCCAACTTCTCCACACTTGAAAAAAGCATATAGCAGAATCTTGAGAATAGATAAATAAATAAAATGCTATTTTTGTTTTTATAGAGATGAGAATAAGAATAGGAAGGGAGTTTCAAAATTAAGGGAAGTACAATAGAAATTTGCATACCGTCCATATTTGGTACTCTTAGAATGCATGCTGAGACAAGATGTTACTCATGGACTCACAAGTGATATACATAGCAAGCTGGTTGTTGTTCTTTATTCATTTATTTATACCCGATAAGGATACATAAAACATATACTATACATTATAGTATTATACAAGGAGCGTGCATTTTATTCATGCTAGTTGCCATAGTTGTCAAAACATGAATTGTATTGTAAATCGATTTTTTATTTTTATTTTTTTATCATGTATGATGTCATATTGTGTATGGTAAAATATACAAACAAAATACCTAATAAAATTTATAAAAATTAAGGAAAAAAATTTAAGATATACATATAAAAGATATATTCATTATAAATTTAAAATATATTCAAATAATGATCAATTTTATCATCACTTATGTAATAATATTTAAAAAAACTAACTAAATAAATCAAATATGTTCATATCATACAAATTCAAATTGATTAAACTCAAAAGTGATAATACATGATAGTTTCTTCACCATTTTGCCTAATCAACTCCATTTAAATCAATGTCATCATCATGTTCATCATCTTGCACAATTATTTCTTCGTCATCATCAACATTTACTATCTCTTTTCTGTTCTTTTTTTCTAATAATTTTTTCTTCTTGCCATTCTAACTTAGACATATAAAAATACTCATAAAAAAAAAACAATTATATTTTCATTTAAAACATTATCGATAGCATAGAAAATAAATTTGTAAATATGAAAGTGAAGTGTCAAGTGTGTAGTCCAAATTTTATTGAAAAATAAAAAATAAAAATAAACTCATGGACATGTTATTTTATTGGGCTCCATTAAGTACCACAATAATTTTGTGTTAAAAACAAGTGTAACAACTTGTTTAAATCAAATAAAACTATAGATTTTAACAAACAAAAAAATTAATCTTAAACTCACATGTTTATGTATCGCACGATTCAACGATAAGATATGATTCATATGATACATACCTATGTATCATACGATTCATGAGCACTTCCGATACGTCCTTATGATATGAAACATTTTGTACCCAATACGATACATATTGCTTATTATATGATATTGACAACTATGGAGTAGACCATCAACTTAGAACTCTACATTCTCATATTGGATTTTGGATTAATTATAACTTGCTCTCCTATGCTATGTGTGTTGGGAAAACAAATGGAAAAACACAGTTTTGTATCTCATACAAAAACATGCAGCGGAATATAGATGGATTTACTTCATTCATGTGAGATAGCATGTAACAATTGAGTTTTAGAAACAAAGAATGAAAAAGCATACCTTGATGCAATAAAATTCAAAAAAAAATGAAGATTGGACTTGAGATGCCTTTCAATCTTCACTCCAATTCCACAATGTGCCCAAGATGTGTGACCTCTCAATCAGTTCTATATGTAATCTTTCAAGAGAATAACCAAGTGTCTCCCTTAAGAAGAACTCTCAATCTTTCTCTTTTTCAATCATACATATTTTTCTGCACTTGGCTGTTACTTTATTTAATAACTCTCATTAAATAAATAACTGATTATCTAATTAGGTTAGCCTTTTGGGCTAGCCCAATTGGGTTTTAGTGTATGGCTTGGAGTGGGATCAAAAGGGACAAATAAAGCTCTAACTCTAAATTGCACTCTAGGCCTTATTAATAAATTATATCCCAAGACTTTATTAAACATTTAATCGCTTCATGAAAATATGCGTAGTAATACAAAGTCATAATGTGTAACTGTCACTTTGAAAATTACTACGTCTTAATCCTTAAGTACTCGGTTTAATCCTTTAAATTATTCATTTATATTTTATGAAATCAAATTTCATAAAATATAAACTTTAGCAACTCTTTACTAAAGTGGTTAGGCCTAATACTTTGAATAACCAATCCCATTAAACTTATCTCAAGGAAATATTTTATATCTTTATAAAGATACTATGAATTCCATCTTGAGAATATGTGTTCCTTCAGCATTACATGTGGTTTTCCTACATACTGAGGTTTTGACCTTTTTCTAGATCTCACTCCAGATATATCAAAGCAACCTACATTTCATGATCGGGTTCACTATTCCCTCAGGATTGAGAGTTTATGTAAATGAGAAGTCGTGAGATTTATTATTCATTTGACAGTTGTTAATAGAATAATAAATCTCACAGCAGTCCAATTCAATATGTTTTATACACTTAAAACATATTAACATATCAACTAGAAGTCTCTACTTCCATAATCAAGACAAATCATCTTAATTGATATGGTATAATCTTCGCAGATGAAATGCCTAATTTATCACCGATTAGGAACTAAGATTTTAAGTATACAAAGAATTTGTGATTTATATCTTCTGTGACTAAATCACATAAATTACATACTATGCATCTTAAGGACTATACGATAATGTCCAAACATTCATGCTACCATTATTTTAGATAATAATGAAATAAGTTTATTACATAGAACATAATGTCATACATAGCAAACAATAGGATTTTTGGGCACTAATCCTAACAATCTCCCACTTGCCCTTAAGGACTATTTGCGCACTAATCTAACTCCCATTCCCTCTAGGTGTGACTCAAAAAGTCTTCTGGGGCAAAGCTTTGGTAAAGGAATCTGCCAGATTATTTGCACTATCAATCTTTGCTACTACCACATCTCCTTGGGCCACAATGTCTCAAATAGTATGATACTTTCTTTCTATGGGACAATCTCCCACTTGCCCTTAAAGACTATTTGCGCACTAATCTAACTCCCATTCCCTCCAGGTGTGACTCAAAAAGTCTTTTGGGGCAAAGCTTTGGTAAAGGAATCTGCCAGATTATTTGCACTATCAATCTTTGCTACTACCACATCTCCTTGGGCCACAATGTCTCAAATAGTATGATACTTTCTTTCTATGGGCTTTCCTTTCTTGTGATTCCTTGGATCTTTGGATTGTGCAACTGCTCCACTATTGTCACAGAACAAAGTGATTGGAACTTGCTCCATTCTCTTGACACCAAGATCATAAAGGAATTTCTTAAGCCAAACAGCTTCCTCTGTTGCTTCACAAGTATCAACATATTCAGCTTCCATAGTGGAGTCAGCAATACAAGATTGCTTAACACTCCTCTAACTTATGGCTCCACCTCCCAAGGTGAACACACAACCTGAAGTGGACTTTCTGAAATCCTCACATCGATAAACTAGCATATAGTCTCTCATTCTCCTTAGATACTTGAGAATATGCTTTACAACCTCCCAATGTTTTGGTCTTGGATTTGATTGATATCTGTAAAGTTGAATTTTATCAACCATCTTGTTGGCTTTATTCCGTGCCAAATTTGCTTGTATTTTAGCAATTAGTAATCCTATATTTAGGTGGGAATCATGTAAGGGTAGTGTGTGAGAGAGTGTGAAGAAATGCTCAAGATTGTGCAAAGAAGTAGGGACTCACGACTGGATCTCGCGGGTGGCTCGCGGCTTGCAAGCCGTCAGAAGTTGCACACGTGCCAAGCATGCTAAAAGTTGAAGCGTTATGCCAGCTGGAGCACTACAGGACAAAAAGTATAGACTAGCCGTTCAGTTACCTCGCGGCTTGAACTCGCGGCTCAGTCAAGTCGCGAGGCCAAGCCGCCAGCCAGCTCTGTTTTGAAAAAACTGACTCTTCGCATTCCACTCTCACCCTAGTATATATACACCCTATACCCACGAAATGTAGAGAGCTTTCAGAGAGAATTTTGAGAGAGAAACCCTAGAGAAAAACAAGATTGACTTATCCACAATCTTCACAAAGAGACTCTTCAAATTCCTCTACTCTCACCCTCTTCATTATTACATCCTTGAGAGGTTCATTATCAAAACCTTTTTTCACCATACCCATATCTGTGAGAAGGTCATTTGGTGTTTGGGAAGCAGTTAGAAAGGGACCAATTTCATATTGGTTGATGCTATAGTCAGTAGCGATATCCGGTAAGCTAAAGAAGAAATAGGTTAGGCGTAACCTTGTTGGAGTAGGAGCTTGGAGGGCTTAGGTACACTGGGTAGATTAGGCTTGGAGGGTCTTCTACTGTTCATGTATCCCAACTACATTCTTTAGTAGATTATTTACTGCTTGAAGGGCGGCAGAGAGGTTTTACGCCGAGGGCTTCGGTTTCCTCTTCGATAACACATCGTTGTGTTGTCCTTGTATTTGCATCTCTCTTCCCTTAATTTTTGCCATTTAATTTCTGCTGTGAATGTGATTTTATTTGGTTTAGATTATTTATCAATTTTGTATTAAGCTAATGTTCATATTCCACACATTAATTGTTTGCTATTAAGCTTGAATTGGTAATTTGTGAATTAGGGGTCTAAACATTCATAGTGTTTTATACACTAATTAAACTTTCAATATCGGCTGACTATGCCAACTGAATAACAGATATCTGGCCTAGTACATAACATGGCATACATGAGACTTCCCATGCTAAAGCATAAGGAACTTGTCTCATTGTCTTTTCCTCTTCAAGAGTCTTAGGCCTTTGTTCATCAGACAGAGGTACTCCATGTCTAAAAGGAAGTAATCCTTTCTTTGAGTTTTGCATGCTAAACCTTGCTAGAATCTTATCTATATATCCAGTTTGTGACAAGCCTAACATTTTATTCTTTCAATCTTGCTAAAGCTTGATCCTTAGAATATAGTTAGCTTCGCCCAAGTCCTTCATATCAAATTGTCTTGACAACCAAATCTTTACGAATGACAGTACCCCTACATCATTTCCAATGAGTAGAATATCAACAATATAAAGCACTAGGAACATTATTACTTTATCTTGATGTCTTTTGTACACATATGGTTCATTAAGATTTTGTTCAAAAGTAAATGACTTAATTGCGTGATCAAATCTAATGTTCCATGATCTAGATGCTTATTTTAAGTCCATAAATGGACCTTTTCAACTTGCATACCATATGCTCTTGGTTCTTTGCTATGAAACCTTCTGGTTGCATTATATAAATTTCTTCATCAAGATTGCCATTTAAAAAAGCAGTCTTGACATCCATTTGCCAAATCTCATAATCATAATGAGCAGCAATGGATAAGAGAATTCAGATAGATCTAAGCATGGCTACTCGCAAAAAAGTTTCTTCATAATCAATACCTTCTTTTTGTATATACCCTTTCACCACTAGTATTGCCTTAAAGGTTTCAACCTTTCCATCTATCCCTCTCTTCCTCTTGTAAACCCATTTGCAACCAATAGGTTTAATGTCATTAGGCGCCTTTACAAGATCCCCAAACTTGATTGGAATACATAGAATCCAATTCAGATTTCATAGCTTTGACCCAATGATGTACATTTATATCTTTCATTGCCTCTTCATTAGTAGAAGGATCAAATTCAGTCTCTTCTAAGATAGCTTCATATGTTTCTCCTAGACCTATAAATCTTACAGGTGGCCTAATAATCCTCCCACTACGATGAGGCTCTTGTGTACTAGTCATCTCATGAGTAATATCTTGTGGTATATCTGATACAACCACATCATTCCTAGTTTCATCCATTGATTTTTCAATTACAAGTTCATTCATTTCAGCTAAGACAACTCTACTTTTAGGAGTAAAATCATTCATATAGTCATTTTCTAAAAATTTGGCATTTGTATTAACAAATACTTTATTATCTTTATGACTATAGAATAAACCTCCAATAGTTCCTTTTGGATACCCTACAAAGAAAACCACTTCTGTTTTAGATTGTAACTTGTTAGACTTTCCTTTCAACACATGTGCTTGACAACTCCAAATATGGAGATGTCTTATACTAGGCTTACACCCAATCCACAACTCTACAGGTGTTTTAGGAATAGACTTCGAAGGTACTAAATTCAGAAGATACATTGCAGTATTTAAGGCATATCCCCAAAAAGAAATTGGTAGAGTCGAATAACTCAACATGGATCTAACCATATCTAAAAGAGTCCTACTCCTTCTTTCTGCTACACCATTTTGTTGTGGTGTTCCAGGTGCAATCAACTGGGATATAATCCTATTTTTAGTTAAGTAATCCTTAAAATCCCTAAGAAGGTATTCACCACCACGATCAGATTGAATGGCCTTTATGCGTTTACCTAATTGATTCTCAACTTCAACCCTAAACTCTTTGAACTTTTCAAAAGCTTCGGACTTCCATTACATTAGGTACACATAACCAAATTTAGAGTAATCATCAGTGAAAGTAATGAAATACTCATAACCACCTCTTGCTTGGATATACATTGGATCACATACATCTGAATGTACTAGTTCTAGCAAATCTTTGGCTCTATATCCTTCTGCATTAAAAGGCCTTTTAGTCATTTTACCTTCCAAGCAGGATTCGCAGACTAGGAATTCATTAAAATCTAACGATTCTAAAAGTCCATCTTTCACTAGTCTTTGGATCTTTTTTGAATTAATATGAACTAAACGCAAATGCCAAAGGTATGCATCACTAGTAGAAGGAAACTTTCTTGTTAATGATTTTACATGTGAATTATTATCTAATTCAGAATTGTACAATTCATGCTTGTCAAAAGTTATAATATAAAGACCATTAACAATATTGCCAGAACAGATAAACACTTTATCCTTCTTTATTAGAACATTGTTGTGGGGGGTCGGGCCCAAGTGGCCCATGTTAGCCCACCTAATCCAAACCCAACGTAAGGCCCAGGGCCCATTAGAGGAGCTTAACTTGGCCCCAAATGAGGGAGTTAACCCTAGGCTCGACCATAATGAGCCCCCTGAGGTCGGGATGATGGTCGAGGTGATGACCACTTAAGGAAGTCTTAAGTGGTCGATTAAAAGTTGACTAGGGATGAAGGAGATCAGGGTGAAACAAAAACCTAACGAGGACTGATAATGCCATTGGAGAAACCACCACCGAACACTATTTGGCATCTGGATCAAGTTCTAAGGGAATCCTCTAAAGTTGTGAGGATCCCTTGGGATTCTGATGAACATAGGAATATGTGTGAAGTGGGGAAATAATGATGTTCACCCTACTAACAAGAGACTATAAAAGGGAAAAGAGGGTAAAGGCTCAGGGGTTTAATTCTAGACCTTATTAATAAATTATATCCCAAGACTTTATTAAACATGTAACCCCTTCATAAAAATATTCGTTGTAATACAAAGTCATAATGTGTAACTGTCACTTTGAAGATTATTACATCTTAATCCTTAAGTACCCGGTTTAATTCTTTAAGTTATTCATTTATATTTTATGAAATCTAATTTCATAAAATATAAACTTTAGCAATTCTTTACTAAAGTGGTTAGGCCTAACACTCTGAATAACAAATCCCATTAAACTTATCTCAAGGATATCTCTATAAAGAGACTATGAATTTCATCTTGAGAATATGTGTTCCTTCAACATTACGTGTGGTTGCCTAACATATTGAAATTTTGACTGTTTGTCTAGATCTCAGTCCTGATATATTAAAGCAACCTACATTACGTGATCGGGTTCACTATCCCCTTAGGATTGAGAGTTTATGTGAATAAGAAGTTGTGAGATTTATTATGCATTTGACAGTTGTTAATAGAATAATAAATCTCGCAGCGGTCCAGTTCAATATACTTTATACACTTAAAACATATTAACATATTAACTAGAAGTCTCCACTTACATGATCAAGACAAATAATCTTAATTGATATGTTATAGTCTTCATCAATAAAATGCCCAATTTCATCACCGACTACGAAATAAGATTTTGAGTTTACAAAGAACTTGTGATTTATATCTTCTGTGACTAAATCACATAAATCACATACTATGCATTTCAAGGACTATACGATAATGTCCAAACATTCATACATAATGTCATACATTAAACTACAAAATAATAAAACAAGTTTATTACATAGAACATAATGTCATACATGGCATACAATAAAATTTTAGAGTACTAATCCTAACAATGTGATCAAATTTAATCCCCCATTAAACTACAAAATCAAACAATCAGCCTCCTAATGATTAGTATTAGGCGAATTGTCACCAATAGAAAAAATAAATTGCATGATTGGGGCACTGAGTGAGTCAAGCAACTAGAACTAGAGTAAAACTACTCTAATAAAGCCCTGTTCTAGGCAAACATACGACTTTTCTTGGAAATCTTGATTGCCATAAAACTGTCACGCCAATGTTTCGTATAGAGGAAATGCATAAGTTCTTGCAGTAAGACATTTTAAAGTTCAAATCCTCCCTTCTCATTGCAACTATTGAACTACCAAAAATAAATTAATTTAATTTAAATTAAATTAGGTGGCTATTGTATTTGTTGGGGTTTATGCCCTAAAATCCAATTTATTGGCATGCCATAAATAATTAAATTGTTTAAATATATGAGACAATTTATTTATGAACTAATGGGAAATTATCATAGTCTTTGAGATGCATTGTATGTGATTTATGTGATTTAGTCACAGAAGATATAAACCACAAGTTCCTTGTAAATTCAAAATATAGTTCGTAGTCAGTGATGAAATTGGGCATTTCAT
Source organism: Quercus tomentella (assembly GCA_028535165.1). NCBI lineage: Eukaryota > Viridiplantae > Streptophyta > Magnoliopsida > Fagales > Fagaceae > Quercus > Quercus tomentella. The sequence continues at coordinate 22,621,891 of JAPQVY010000100.1, forward strand.
CTGCGAAGACTATTGAATGTTCAAAATGTGTATAAAACACCTATAAACGTTTAGACCCCCAATTAATAAATTACCAATTCAAGCTTAACAACAAACAATGTGCATGCGGAAAATGTAAATAAGCTAAAACAGAATTGATAACATAATCTAAATCAAATAAAATCACATCCACAGTAGAAATTAAATGGCAAAGATTAAGGAAGAGAGATGCAAACACAAGGACAACACAGCGATGTGTTATCGAAGAGGAAACCGAAGCCTTCGGTGTAAAACCTCTCTGTCGCCCTCTAAGCGGTCAATAATCCACTAAAGAATCAAATTGGGATACATGAATAGCAGAAGACCCTCCAAGTCTAATCTACCCAATGTACCTAAGCCCTCTAAGCTCCTACTCTAATGAGGTTACGCTGAACCTATTTCTTCTTTAGCTTGTCGAATTCCACTATAACCCATAGCATCAACCAATATGAATTGCTTCCCAAGCACCAAATAGCCTTCTCACAAATATGGTATGGTGAGAAAAGGTTTTGGCTAATGTACCTTTTAAGAATGTAACAATGGAGAAACAATGGAGAGGATGAGAGTTGAGGAATTTGAAGAGTCACTATATAAAGATTGTGGATGAGTCAATCTTGTTTTTCTCTAGGGTTGCTCTCTCAAAATTCTCTTTGGAAGCTCTTAATATTTCGTGGGTATAAGGGGTATTTATACTGGAGTGAGAAAGGAATGCGAAGAGTCAGTTTTTCCATAACAGAGTGGACTGGCGACTTGGCCTTGTGACTTGACTGAGTCACGAGTCCAAGCCATGAGCTAACTGAATGGCCAGTCTGGACTTTTTGTCCTGTAGTGCTACAGCTGGCATGACGGTTCAGCTTCTCTGCATGCTTCACTCGTGTGCATCTTCTGGCAGCTTGCAAGTCGCGAGCCACCCACAAGATCCAGCCACGAGTCCCTGCTTCACTGCACAGTCTTGAGCATTTCTTCACACTCTCTCACACACTACCCTTACATGATTCCCACCTAAACACAGGGTTACTAATTGCTAAATTACAAGCAAATTTGGCACGGAATAAAGCCAACAAGATGGTTGATTAAATTCAACCTTACAACTATAACACATCAACTAAGATGGTTTGCCTTGATCATGGAAGTGGAGACTTCTAGTTGATGTGTTGATGTGTCTTAAGAGTTAAGGCAAATTGAATTAGACCGCTGTGAGATTAATTATTCAATCAACAACTATCACCTGAATAATTAATCTCACAACTTCTAATTTCATAGACTCTCAATCCTGAGAGGATAGTGAATCCGATCATGAAATGTAGGTTACTTTGATATATCAGGAGTGAGATCTAATATTCACGGTCAAAACCTCAGGTATGTTGGGTAATCACACGAAGTGTTGAGGGAACACATATTCTCAAAATGGAATCTGTAATCTCTTTTTATAGAGACATGAAATATCCCCTTGAGATAAGTTTGATGGGTACTGGTTATTCATGGTGCCCACTTTAGTAAGGAGTTTTTGAAGCTTATATTTATTGAAATCGGATTTCAATAAATGTAAATAACTAAAAGATTAAACCGGTACTCAAGGATAAAGTAGTTGTTTACAAAGTGACAATTCATTATGACTTTGTTCACTATGGATATTTCATGGAGGGGTTAAATGATATCATTAGAGTTTTGGGATATAATTCATTAATAAGGCCTAGAGTGTAATTATATTTATATAGTGGTATTAAATATAATTAATGGTAACTTTGGACTTGTCAAGGGTTAATAGAAATGCCTAAGGCCCGTTGGAGCTAAAGTCTTATTTGTTCCCTTTGGTCCCATCTCAAGCCACAAACTAAAGTCCAATTAGGCAAGCCCGAAAGGCTAGCCCAATTAGATAATCAGTTATGTATAAGGAGAGAAATATATAGAATTTTCATATAATAGATGATGGAAATGGTGTGTATGTGAGTGTAAGTCACTCTCTTATTCTTCCTTGAACATATACATGTAAACAGATTGAGAGACCACACTTCTTGGGCATCATGTGGAATTGAGATGAAGATTAGAGGTATTCTCAAGTCTTGGTTTTGAATTTCACTACATCAAGGTACGCTTTCTATTCTTTGTTCTATAATTCAAGGTTACATGTTATCTCTCATGAATGAAGTAGATCCGTGTGATAGGCTAAGAATGTATTGACCCCTTGTGATAAGTTAACCAATTAATTAGCCAAGTTAATTAATTAATTCAATTATCATGCAATACGCGTGGTAGCACAAAAAAAATCACCAAGTTAATATGCAGGGGAAAATATAGTTGACACAGTGATTTGTTTAAAAATGGGGAAAACATCCAAGGCAAAAACCCCACTGGGTGATTTTAAGGTCATCACTCCCAAGAATCCACTATTATCACAACAAGCGGTTATAAGTAAAGGAATCTCAATACCTTATACCAACCTACAGTTGAACCCTTACCTCAATACCCAATTGGACTTGTTCTGTAGTGACAATCTCTCCTTTTTAATGCACCGCTCCCAGTACATGACTAACGAATCGATGCACGGATCCAAGTACATGACTATCCACTAACTTAAGAAGGATGTTGGCTGCAAAGTTCTTTAGTTCATAAAAACAATGAAGATCACGAAGCTCCTTGGTTACAAAACCCTATAGCATACAAACGCAGCAGCTCCTTCAAGAGAGAGATCAACTAGGGCATATGTCTTCGGTCACAATATGCTTGTGAAAAACTTTGGCATTAAGTTGCATCAGTTGTGAGGGCCCTTAAAATAATCCTTATATATGTGTTAGGGTTGTGAGAAAAGAAAGCCTAAACAAATATACTCAGATTGATGTGAAATCAGATTTGAAAAACTGATTTTCGCAAATCTCGATAGATAGGTTATCTATTGAGTAGTTGTCGAGCATCGGGCTAAACAAGCCTTTTAAACCTCGATAGATGCTATCTGTCGAGCTAGCCGTCGAGCTTTAAAATCCAGCACTTCTTCACTTGTTTCTTGGACAGATTTGCATGGCTTTAACATTTGGACTTGAATTCTTGTTCCTTGAAGTATTAAACACATCCTAGATCTACCCAATTACAAGTAAAGTGCATTTTGTCATAGGATTATCCAATTCTAAATGACATATGTTCCTAACATGATTCACATTTGTCCTAACACCATGTTTGTTGCTTCCGCTTTGTGTTTTGTATGAGATGCAAAACCAGATTTTTTGACAGTATTTATACCTAGCATGTACTTAACACTAACGACCTTAGTTTGTTGTAGGTGCATGTTCTTCTAGGACCACATTTTATTACAACTTAACCATATTGTCAACTGTGATTGATATACTATCAATTTCATGTCTAACTAATTCACTAATTATTTTAAATATAAATAAATATATTAAATTAGTAAAAAATAAAAATTGATTAAAATAGTCCAAATAAATATAAAGATTTATTTTCAAATATTTTTTTCATATCATAACTTTCATAAGCCAATAAGAAATATTAATTACTAAGAAATCATAAATAGATATTCAGTTTTTTAATCAAGAGAGTCAATATCGTACGAAAGTCATTTCAATTTAGTGAGGGAGATGAAATATTTTGGTAGAGATTAATATCAATGTAGCGTTTCAAGACCCAATTTTGCAAGTCTGTGTCTAAATTCTCTTAAGCCATAACCAAACCTATTTTGATAAACTATTATGACACCCAATAAAAAGGTTAAGAGAGACAATAAATGGTCAAGTATTTCCCATGAAGATTTAAAATTAAAAAAGTAAAAATAAAAATAAAAAAACTAGAAGAGTGGAAACTGGGAACATTGTTTTCTCTATTCAATGGTTAAAAAACATGGCCAAAATGGCCAAATACCACTATTTGGAAAAATATGTAGTGTTTTACCACTATTTGAGAAATATTTAACAATCTACCACCATTTTGGAACTGGAGTTTGAAATGGAACTCGAGTTTTAAAAATTTGAGTTCCCTAAAAAATGCTACTTACTTGGATTATTTTAATTAAAAAATGCCATGCAGAACTCGAGTTTGTGAAATGTGAGCTCTTTGCAATGTTTTACTCGAGTTTTAAAAACTCAAGTTCCATAAAAAAAAGCCGTTGACATGGATTATTTTAATTAAAAAATGTCACGTAGAACTCAAGTTTGTGAAATGCAAGATCTTTGTAGTGTGTTACTTGAGTTTTATAAACTCAAGTACTATGTAAGAAAGCCCCCATTCCCAATTCCCACATCCCACATAACTCACATGGCCACACACTATTTACCTTTAAAACAAAACAAAACAAAAATCTATTACCACACATTACATCAACGTACTTTGCATGCCTTTCTAACTCTTTTATCTAAGCAGGAGGTATTGGAAAGGGAAACTATTCAAATGGAGTTGGTAGTGGTGCTGGACATGGGGCAGAGGGATGTAAATTTCTATCTACATCATCGTACATTCTAAACCAAAATACAATAAATACTTGATAACCACTTGGGGATTCTCTTTGTTCCTTCTTCTTCATTTGCATATTCATTACATGCGAGGAGGACAATAACTAGAAGTCTTCTAAGTGAAAAGTCAGTCAATGTTGGTTTGCATGCTAATAAAGCTATGTAAACAAGAAATATTTAGTTTGTGGAACTTTATTTACATGGAACTCGGGTTCCACGTGGTATTTTTATGTTAAAAAAGTTCAACTCAACGGGCGCCATTATGATGCCCCAATTGGATTGATTGTGTGATGTGTGTGAGTATGTGATGAGTCTCACATTGGGCATATACTGAATTGAACTAGGATTTATTAGCAACTACAAGGAACCTCAATTATGACCGGTTTCTTTGAGGTATAGCACAGATGTGACTAGTGCTTTTTCTTGGGTCGTCACATATGGTATCAAAGCTGGTCCGGTAACCTCATATGGGTTCGAAGATACTACCCCACATATTGGGCCTAACAAGGATTTTAGGGATTTAAGTGAGGGAGATTGTGAAGCCCCAATTTGATTGATTGTGTGATGTGTGTGGGTATATGATGAGTCCCACATTGAGCATATACTAGGCTGAATTGTGCTTTATTAACAACTTCAAGGAGCTTCAATTGTGACTAGTCCATTTGAGGTATAGCTGGCTAGTGCTTTTCCTTGGGTTGTTACAGCCATGGTGACCATTTTTTATGGAACTCGAGTTCCAAAAAATGAAGTAACGTGCCAAACTTAAGTTTGTGAAACTCGAGTTCCAAAAAAGTGGTAGATTACTAAATATTTCTCAAATAGTTGTAAAACACTACATATTTTGCCAAATAGTGGTATTTGGCCATTTTGGCCAAAAAGCAAAGGCCAGGAAAATGTTTGGTGGTTGATAGTAAAGCATTATTCAAACCAAAGGACAGAAATGCAACAAACCAGAGGAGAAAAAAAATGCAGAGACAGAGAGAGAGAAAAAAAAGAAGAAGAATAAGAAGGAATTATGATGCGATCTTAACGTCTAACAGCATCTAATGGTGGTTGAAGTTTCAACAATGGCCATAAGGTGTTGTAACAATGGTTTTAAAAACTAAACTAGCCAATTCTACCAATTCAACAAGGAACCAAAGTTTATACAAGTTCAATTCTTGTTAAAAATCAAAAATTAAGAATTTTTTTTTTTGAAAACCACTGGTTCAACAGTGTAAACCAGGAACCGGAACGATTAAACCAATTTTGAGTGGTTCTATCAAATGCCAAAACAAAACCCTTTTTTGGAAAAAATAATGAGTCGTATGAACTCATTTCTCATTTCTTCCTTGTAGCAGGCCTTTTGAATCTTCCTTATAGCAAAGAATAATCAAATATAAACAAAAATAATCCACAACATAGGACATGTTTGAAGAGAGAGAGATTAGATTCATTAGAAGGTGGACAATCGATCTTTGTTGCTTCACTTGATTCAGGCTCTTAAATTTTGCAACATGGAGAGTTAAGAGAAACAGGTGGCTTTAGCTGCAAAAACTAAAGAACGAAATGAGGGATGGGTGTGGGGTATGTTAGAAATTGGGCTAGTTTTGACCCAACCCATAAACCATGGCCCATTGATTGTCCACATGGGTTATCTGATAAGTAAGTTTAAATATAAATTAACTAATATTGATATGAGTTATCAAGATCAGTAGTGGATTAATTTAAACTTAGCAGTTGAGTACTTTTAGGGATCACACATATCTGATAGTGGGGGAATCTCTACTAGTATTTAAAGTACTCGTACATCAGTCAGATTAAGAGATACAGAGAGTGAACATACATATAGTTTTTGAGTGCTCTCTCAAAATAAATCATATCTCTGGGACACCATCTATTGTTTCGGTGACTTGGAGGTGTTCCATAAAGGAGATCGTGAGGAGTTTGTAAAGCAAGCGAAAAACAAAATACAGCGATTTGGTGATTGGTTCCACCAAAAGTATATGTCTATATGACCTCTAGTATATTATTCTACATTGGTATTAGAGCCATTTTATACTTGTTTTCACTCTTGAATGATGCCATGATCTCTAATATATATAATCCTATATGCATGCTAAAAATTAAAAGTTTAAGTAATCTTTTAATTTTCAGATCTATTTTTTAGAGGCATGTTATGGCATGTAGAAAGAAATAAAAAGCTGTAATTTTTTGAATGTTTACATGTAATTCAAAATTTACAGGCATATTCAGACCTGATGAACAGTAAAAGGAAATACATTTTTCATGTATGTAAAATTATTTTGTAGTAGTGTACTGTGCATGTACCACTACACTTATTGTTTGAGTGGTTATCTATAAATTAAAATTGATAGGGGTGTTTTTTGACAATTCCAATACTCCTGTACTCGTCATGCAAAGGAGCCAACGGTGCCCATGGGTCTGTCAGTCGCACGGACACAAAACGGAAGACTTAAGGTGACTATAGCACAAATGACGACCCTGTTATGACAACCCGACGGGTGCCATTGTATGCCGATGAAGGGACCCTTGGATGAGGACAAGAGACCGACGAGGTGAAGAGGTTGACGGGTCCAGTATGGCTCGGCTTGGCTCACATAAATATCTATACATGGAAACATCTTGCGCAACACGTAAGACACCGCCCATATTGCTCTCATATGGAAAGATATCCTGAAATCTCGGAAACCCTAAGTGCCAAACCCTCTTAGCAAGGAAAGATCCCTACTTTGAAGGGATCTTGATTCACCACTCACCACTAGATAAGCACCAGACCCCCACTTTTCTCACGTACACAGAAAATCCCTAACTCTCTCACTAAAGAGTTGATAGAGATTTCTCATTCGCTAACTTGACCTTCGGAGGGTTTTCGGCCAGTACCACACTGGTGCCTTCTATTTGGTCCTTCGTTCTTATTTACAGGTACCCATTTAAGTGACTTGGAGCCTACGACTCACTGACGATTTTCGCACATCATCAGTTGGCACCATCTGTGGGGATAACGTGTGATAAGCCATATCACCATCTCAAAGACAAAGAATTTTATGGTCCTAACACGATCAATGGCCACTACTAACCAAGAGACCAAAAACCCACCCAACACATTGGAGAGGCAAGTGCAAACCCTTGCCGCAATGGTTGAATAGCTCACTCAACAGAACCACGAGTTGGAATGACAGCTGGAGCAACAGAATGACCAAGAGTCGAACATTCAGAATGATAGACATGACAGGGATGAATGTGACAACAATCGTCCCCCGACGAATGATCACCAAGAAAGGGACGACCAAGAAGAAAGCAATGCCGTTAGTAGACGAGATTAGCAGGATACCAGACATCCCTCTAACCTGGAAGTTAGCACGTTGTGTGTTGCACATGGCACTAGAGATGCAGATGATGAAAGAAAATATGGACATAATGATGAGTGCCATGAGGGGACGGGTATCCTCCAACTTGGACGAATTAGTCTAGCGGACCAACTCACCCTTCACCGCGAAAGTGACTTACTTCCCCCTTCCAGCTAAGTTTTGAATGCCATAGGTGGAGGCATATGACGGTTTGCAAGACCCATTGGATCATTTGGAGTCATTCAAAACCCTCATACACTTGCAAGGAATCCCAGACAAAATTATGTGCAGGGCCTTCCCTACCACACTGAAGGGGGCCAGCAAGGGTATGGTTCAACAGACTTACCCCGAACATTGTCTGCACATTCAGAAGATCCTCAACAGCCATACTAAGCATTAAGTAGTAGGAAGATGAAAGCCTAAGGTCATATGTAACCCGTTTCAACAAAGAGGCCCTCTTGATTGACGAAGTTAACGACAAAGTCCTTGTTACTACTTTCACCCGTGGGCTACGACCAAGGGAATTTCTCTTCTTCCATTACAAGATGACCCAAATGCGATGGCCGAAATGCTATACAAAGCCACGAAATACATGAACGCCGAAAACAAGATGATAGCCCGGGGGGAGGGGCTGAAGAAGGCAAGATGACCATTGTCCGGATAGAGGAAGCAAGTTGTCTCAAATGAGTGAGCGAAGGGAAAAAAAACCCCCGTCAGGAAGGACGACAAATTTCACCCCCTTGAATACCCCACTAGATCAAGTCCTCATACAGATAAGGGACAATGTGGCACTGACATGGCCGGACAAGCTAAAAGGCGATCTAAGCAAGAGGCCACAGAACAAGTACTGCCGCTTTCACCAGGACCATAGGCATGACACCTCTGAGTGTTACGACCTCAAACAGTAGATCGAGGCCCTCATCAAATAAGGAAAGTTACAATGGTTCGTCAAGGGTAGTGAAAACCCGCCAAGGGACCCCGAACCCAACTAATGGGTTGGAGAAAGGCCCAGAGACCCACTCGGCGAGATCAGAGTAATTGTGGGAGGAAACACTATGGTGGGGTCATCCAAGGAGGCCAGGAAGACGTATTTATGTATGGTACAAAGCGTCCAGATTTCCGAACGAACCCCAAAAGCTACAAGTGTTGACAACCCTGCCATCAACTTCATAGAGGAAGATGCTAGGCAACTACACCACGCTCATGATGACGCCCTGGTCATTAGCTTGTCTATTGCGGACTTCAATACCCGATGGGTACTAGGGGATAATGGGAGCTCAGCAGATATACTCTACTACCCTGCATTCTAGCAGATGAGGGTCGACCAAGAGTGTCTCCAACCCTCAGATGTGCCGTTGGTAGGATTCAGTGGCACCAAAATCTTTCCCGTTAGAACCATTACTTTTCTAGTAACCATCGGGACGTACCCTCAGCAGCTTACTAAGGAGGTCAATTTCCTTGTCATTGATTGCTCTTCTACATACAATGCCATCATTGGTCGTCCCATGCTTAACGCATGGCGGGCAGCCACATCAACATACCACCAACTGGTAAAGTTTCCAATGGAGTACAAGATAGGAGAAGCACGAGGAGACCAGATGGCCGCCTACGAATGCTATATAGCCATGCTTGAGATGGACAATCATTTGCAAGCCCTGAACATCGAAGAAAGAAAGGTCACTGTAGAACCAACGAAGGATCTGGAAGAGATCTTTTTGGATGATGATGATACCCTTAGTCAAACTACTCATATTAGCACACAAGCAGACCCTTTGGTTTGCAAAGAGCTTGCCCTCTTTTTAAAGAACAATCGAGACGTCTTCGCCTGGAGCCATGAAGATATGCTAGGGATTAGCCCCAATACCATGGTACACAGACTCAACGTATGCCCATCCTTCCCCCCGATCTGGTAGAAGAAGAGGGTTTTCACCCAAGAAAGGGACAAAGCCGTAGCCGAAGAGGTACGCAAGCTGCTAGAGGCAAATTTCATTAGAGAAGTCTACTACCCTGAATGGTTGGCCAACGTGGTCATGGTCAAAAAAGCGAACGGCAAGTGGAAGATATGCATAGACTTCACCGACCTGAATAAGACTTGCCTAAAGGACAGCTATCCACTCCCGCGCATCGACCTCCTCATGGACTCTATGGCTGGTTATCAGCTATTAAGTTTCATGGACGCCTTCTCGGGGTATAACCAAATCAAGATAGACGAAGTAGACTAGGAGAAGACTTCATTTGTCACGACCCAAGGACTCTTCTGCTACAAAGTCACGCCGTTTGGATTGAAGAACATAGGGGCAATATACCAAAGGATTTTAAACAAGATGTTTACCCAGCAAATTGGGCGAAATGTGGAAGTATACGTAGATGACATGCTTGTGAAAAGCACACAGGAAGTTAGCCACTTGGACGATCTCTGGGAGACATTCGATAGCCTTCACCTCTATGGCATGAAGCTCACCCCCAAAAAGTGTGTCTTCGGTGTGGTGTCAGGAAAATTCTTAGGCTTTATGGTATTGCAACGCAGAGTAGAAGCCAATCCTGACAAAATTTGGGTTATAATGGAAATGGCCCCTTTGAAGAACATCAAGAAAGTGCAAAGCCTGAACGGCAGGGTTGCAGCCCTTAATCGTTTTGTATCTATGGAAACGGATAAATGCCTACCATTCTTCAAGGTGCTAAGGAAGGCTTTTGATTGGACCGACGAGTGCTAGAGGGCATTTGAGGAACTAAAGGAATACCTTAGTCAATCCAAACCTGGTGAAGAGCTCTCCCTCTACTTAGCTGTATCCCCAACAGTCGCCAATTCCACCGAGTGCTCCCCCTCTACTGAGTGCAGTTACCCGTATACTACACCAGCTAGGCACTTCGGGGAGCTGAAGGGAGATGTCCCCCAATGGAGAAGCTGGCCTTCGCATTAATCACGCTACCCGATGTCCAATACTGACCAAGGATTGCGATTAAAGTGCAGGCTTTAGTTGATTTCATTGCTAAGTTCTTAACAAGTGAAGACGAAGAAGAGAAGCTGAAGGCATGGACGATATAGACGGACAGTTTGTCTAATCAATGAGCCGGAGGAGCTGGGGTCCTGCTACAATCACCAGAGGGAGATACAATAGAATGTGTGGTTCTCCTCCAGTTCTCAACAACCAACAATGAGGCCGAATACGAAGCAGTCCTCTCGGGCCTCAACTTAGCTAACGTAGCGAGAGCTAAGTCAGCTATCATACACGACGATTCACAAGTTGTGGTCGGGCACATCAATGGTGACTATAAGGCAAAAGAGGAACGAATGAAAGAATACTTGAACATGGTAAAAAGCAAGATGGGTGAGGAATTCGTGGTTAAGTTCATACAAATCCCAAGGGAAGAGAATGAACAGGCAGACTGTTTGGTCAAAGTAACATCCGCCGAGTATACGGACGTCCTTGATCAGGTACTATCCTTCATCCAATATTCCCCTATAATTAACAATGTAGAAGTACAGGTCATCACTGTAGGAGTAGACTAGATGACGCCAATCATATCCTACCTCAGGGATGGGACATTCCCAGAAGATCGCAACACTTCTTGTAGACTGAAGGTACAATCGTCACGTTTTGTCGTAGTGGGGATCAACTACTTCACCAAATGGGTCGAGGCTAAACCATTAGCCACTATCATAAAGAAGAACGTTTGGATTTTTGTTTGGAAAAGCATCATTTGCTGCTTCAGAATCCCCAGGCCAACGAGTAAGTTGAAGCCACAAACCGATCCCTACTCAAGATGATCAAGACTCGGCTTGAGGGGGCAAAGGGCATATGGCCAAATGAGTTACCCAGTGTCTTGTAGGTGTATAGGACAATGGCCTGCACACCTACAGGAGAGACACATTTCTGTCTCACATACAGGCACGAAGTCGTCATCCTAGCGAAAGTGGGACTAACCAATTATCGAGTGTCCCACCATGATGAAGGAAGGAATGAAGAAGGGATATGCCTGCAGTTAGATTTTCTTAACGAAGTCAAAAGAATGGCAGAATAGAGGATGGCTCATTTTCAAGAACTTATGGCAAAGCACACTTTCAAACCGGGGACCTGGTCCTAAGGAAGGTGACAATGGCCACTAGAGATCCCTCAAAGGGTAAGCTGGGCCCCAATTAGGAGGGACCCTGCAAGATTGTTGACTACCATAGGAAGGGGACTTACTACTTGGAAACCCTCGATGGGTAGAGACTTCGTCACCCATGGAACAACGAGCACTTGAGGAAGTACTGCCAGTAATAGTCAGATGCAGCTTCTTTTATCACTGTCTTTTTGTTTTTCCATTTTTCATATCAAAAGTTGAATGTCAAAGACTCTAAGGATTTCAAGTTTCTTATTTAGGTCTTTCTGTCATTAATAAGACTTGGATGCATTAACAGAAATGTTGCTTTACTCTCTACCCTTCAGTGGACAACCTAAACCACACTAAGTCCTACCTACGGGGTGGACAGATAACCCAGGATACCGAGAGGTACCTAGTTTTACAAATTATATTAAGTCCTACCTACGGGGTGGACGGATGATCCAGGATACCAATGGGTACCTGGTCTTATAAATTTTACTAAGTCCTACCTACGGGGTGGACGAATAACCCAGGATACGGGTACCTAGCTTTAGAAATTTTACTATGTCCTGCCTACAGGGTGGACAGATAATCCAGGATACAAACGGGTATACTTGGTCTTACAAATTATATTAAGTCCTACCTATGGGGTTGACGGATAACCCAGGATATCGACGGGTACCTGGTCTTACAAATTTACTAAGTCCTACCTATGGGGTGGAAAAAAAAGCCAGGATACTGACGGATACTTGGTTTTACAAATTTTACTAAGTACTATCTATGGGGAGGACGGATAACCCAGGATACCGACGAGTACCTGGTCTTACGAATTATATTAAGTCCTACCTACGAGGTGGACGGATAGAATGAAATATCAACAGTACCAATACAACAGAGGCATACATGATTGTAGTAAAGACAAAATATAACAAAGTATATGAAACAGATAAAAGATAGTAAATGTAGCTCAAATGGGTAATTGTCTTTACATGAAAATCCCAAAAAGAGGAGGCATTAATTATTGTCTTACAAATGATTTTGTAAAATGCTTAAATACAGAAAAAAGAAAGAAAATTTGAGACAGAGGGGCATTAGGAACGGTAGGATTCACTACAGGTAGACCGTCGGCAGTAGTAGGGTTCTCCACAGATGGGACCATGACCCTGTTGGGACCGCCAGGAGAAGGTTGGGCAATGACCATGCCATCAGTCTTCACCTCTTGCTCAACTGTATGAGCGGAGTAAACGGTCTCATCGCTGACGGTGTCTTCTCCTCCAAGCGTCAGCGGGACAGTGTTGTCTATTGCGATCTGGGACAAGTCAAGGTTGGGATGAGCATCTCTCACCTACTTCAAGCAATCCTTGAACCCGTCGCCGTAGTAGACACTGCACGCATCGGAGAAGGGTTGGAAAATGTGAAACTCCACCACGGTGTCAGCTCTGGCCTTCTCCATCTGTTCACGAAGGGTGGCCAATTCCGTCGCCAAATTGGTATTCCCTTTCTCCGCTTCCTCGAGCTGACGGGTCTCCTTCGCAAGTGCCTTTGCCTTAGCCGTCAGCTCCTGGTTAAGGGTATGGACGACCTCTGAGTATTGAGCTCGCTCCTTATTTTCGATCTCCTGGCGTTTACGAAACCATCGGATCACCCCCTCACTGGCCACGCACCTATCCTGAAGGGTTTTCATGCGCACCAACACCTGAAACAAAGCATGACGGTTAAAATCAAGAGAAAATAATTAAAGTACAATATAAGTGACGGGAACATACCCTTGACAGGTAGTAGAGGCCAGAAGCGCCTAAGTCCTCCAAAGTGTGCCCCCTACATAGATCCAGGTCCATCTCCTTGATGATTGAGGTAACCATTTCGATAGCATAATCTTTGTGAGTAACAAGCCTCTTGACGGGGTTGGGAGCAACGGGTCCTTTCCCTATCATTAGACCCTTCCCAACTCCATGATGAAGGGAAGGGGGTGAAGGAGCCTTCTGCTGTTACTCCCTAATCAGTGGACCCGTTCCCTTCTTCGACAGACGATCATCTATGGTGTTGGGTTTTCTCTTATGTGTGGTTTTGGGGCCCACTTTTAGAGCTGATTCTGTTGCCTACTCCTACTGCTTACGAGCGGCAACTGCCTTCCTCACGAAAGCTCTCTGCTTGCCTATGTCCATCTCTGAAAAAGCAATAAGGTGAGTTATGTGGATGGGAAGTGTTGTGAAATTTTAAAATACTCGCAAGTGTACGAACCGTACTGAAGTATAGTTGGACAAGAACGAGGTCGAACCCACAGGGACTTGAATGAATGTAGGAAAATTAAATCAAATCTTAACCAAATTAATCCTAATCTAGTTTAATAAAAATTGGTTGTTTGCAATTAAATATACTAAACAAATAATAAAATTAAGCAAATAGCAAAAGATATAAAGCAATGAAAAGATGTAAACAATCAAGGGAAAGGAATTAAGGTTTTGGAATCCACCTTGTAAGTCATATTAGCATATATTTATGATCATTAATTTTTCCCAACTCACTACATGATAATCTAGAAATCAATCTTGCTATCATGGAAAATATCATCATTTAAACTCATGTTTAAAAATCTAAAGCATGTTCTTCTTCGCTTCTTAAGTATAAAATCAAATCATCAATTGTATCTGTAGCCAAACAAATCACAAGATATATCCAATTCTAAAAATCAAATCATAAATTGTATCCATTGACAGACAAATCACAAGCGATATCCAATTTTATAATCAAGAATTAATAAACAAAGCATTCAATTAATTAAGACAAATCCTAAATCATGAGAAAAACATGATTGAACTCATATCTAGAATCCCATCTTAGTCAATTGATATGAAGCAAGAACAATTTAAATAAATAAAGAACAACTATTGTGGGAAAAATCAAATCACATAAATATTACTGTTAATCCTTAACAAGGTTTCATCCTCAACCCTAATTATAAATTTAGCTACACATGGTAATTGAAAGAAAACACAAAAATAAAATACTAAACATTAAACTAGACAAATAAAATAAAACTAACTGTCATGGAAGAAAACCAAAGAAGTAGCCGCACTCTCTATACATTCAGCTCTCAGCCTCCGCCTCAACCTCTGAATTTTGCCCTAAAGAGCCTTTAAATAGGTCAAGGAATCCTATTACAAGTTGAATTCTCGTTTGGAGAAAATCCCAGATTTTTAGGCTTCACTTAATCGACAGTTTTGGCCCATTTAACGTCAGAATTTGGACTTTTGGTAAACTACAAAGTTGTAGCCCTTTAAGTTAACGTTCCAGCCCAACTTGAATCATCTCGATTGAACATCTGAGGCGAAAGTTATGCCAAAAACACTAACTGATGTGCAGGCTGGAATCCTAATCCGAATTGGACTTGGACTTGGTGCAAATTTCCCTTGATTCCTTACTTCAATTGGACTTAAATTTAATTGGGTTGGTCTTTTCTTGAATTCATTCCTGGCTGGATGTAAGTTGGCTTGATTCAATTGGCCTAGCCCCACTTTGCATGTAAAGCCCTTGTTACCTACAACACAAAAATATTATATAATCAGTCACAAAATAACATAAAAGTAAGACTAAATATGTAGATATGTGAGTACTTTATTGTATATATTTCATGCACATCAAATACCCCCAAACCTACATTTTGCTAGTCCTCGAGCGAAACAGATAAAAAGCAAAACAAAACAAAGAAAAAGGAAATCCTAACTAATCCACTTTCGCTGGAATTTTCGATTGCATTTAGCGTATGCAACAAGCCTTTAAACCCCTAGCTTACACTAGTGGACGAGTTGTAGTCTCGTGAGGGTTTGCAGGGAATATACCCACAAAATTCTGAGAATGAATACTAAAAAAAAATAAATAAATAAATAAACAAAACAAAGAAAATCAATTTTTTTTTTCCAATTGCGTTTTGCAAAGAGGATTAGTTCAAGTTCAAAAACACTACAAATGCTAAAGAAATTTCTCATGCCATCAAAACTCAATGTGAGTGAAAAGTGGTAGCCAACCCAAACATACTCTTAGTTTTAGAATAAACTTGACTCGAATCTCTATTTGAAAGTATGCTTCAACTCAAATCTTTCTAGTGTTATCACTCAACAAATGAAATCACTCTGAAATGGGGTGTAACACTCAACAATATATGTGAGCGGAGTAATGTAAGCAAAATCAAATACCTCACATATAAATCACATGAAAAACGCTTAAACAAGAAAGAACAAGTAGTCTCATGAAAGGATGCCAAAAATATTCATACCACACCTTTTTTCTTCTCAGTCATATCAATATCTGAACTACACAATCTTCAAGATCAAATAAGGACTTTATTAGGACGTAATGTAAGGTAAAAGCAAAGGGAATGAAATAAAAATGGGTGAAGGTAAATAATTAGAAGTGTTTTCAAGATTTGTTGGAATGTCAACTCTGTTTGGAATTTCCATTCAACAATTTTTTTTTTTTTTTTAACTCTTCTTCTTCAAAGCAGTACTCCTTCCTTACATTTCACTTCTCAAAATTTGATGAGAACCCTTTTTATTTTCTTCTTTTGACATTTTTCCTTTTCTTTTTTTTTTTTTTCTTTTCTTTGAATTTTTTTTTTCTTTTGTTTTTTTCAATTCTTTTTTCTTTCTTTCTTCTTTGAACAAACCACCACATTGAAACAAACTAATCAAATTCCATCTTGAAACACTATGGATAAGGGTTTTAAGAAAGAAAGGCTAATTAAAAGGCTCAACGGGGTGACTAGCGATAATGTATCAAAAAAGAAAAATGCATATATGGCTCAAAGTAGACAAAAAATGGCCTAATCTCATCTCTCAAAGACTAGTATAGTTCATTCAACATCAATGACTTCAAAAGATTCAAGTGTGGCATAAAATTAAATTATTTTTTTCTTGGCCAAAAGAAAGAATAATGAGACTACAACAAGGGAAACATGTTACGTACTTCCAAATGAACTTTAAGATTAAAAACAATAAATAACCCTCCAAAAATAATGATTGGCTCAAAACTCACAGGGGTTACAGTCTCCACATTGTTATCATCAAGATTTTCTAATCATTTTTATCCTTCAACAACAAGTTGTGTCTGAGTGGCTACGTGCATGTGCAATGAATTGAGCATGAAAGCAATGAAATTCTTTAAGCAAGAGTAGTATAATGAACTCACAACATAAACCTCAAGCTAGGCAAAAGTTTTTTTTTTTTTTTTTTTTTTTTTTTTTTTTTTTTTAACACATCTAAACAAAACAAAACCAAAAAATAGAAATCTATATAAATCCCCCCCAAACCTAAACCAAACATTGTCCTCAATGTTAAAAATGATACTCTCAAATATATGTCTTGAATGAAAAGAGAGCAAAATATGAATATGCAACATGAGAAAATCAAGTAGGAAAAGTAAGGTAAGGAGAAAGAGGAGACGTACCTTGATCAAGCTGATTGTTATAAATTTTAATTTCTATCAAATATCAGCTAGAACAAAAGAAAATAAAATGAAACAAGAAAATAAACACAAAGATTAATCTAAAATCAGAAAATAAACAAGAAATTTTTTTTTTTTTTTTTTTTTGCAAAAAGATTTAACACAACTGGAGATCAATCCTGATAAACAGGACCATCCAAACCTCAACAACACCATGGAGATAAATAATGCATATTATGAATGGACTAGTCCAATGATATTGTAACTTACCTGGGTCAAAAACATGTTGAGAAGCTTTTGTAGTGTCTTCCAAGTGAATTCTTTGCATAACCACAGAAGCACTAATACCCTTAATATCAGCAATTCTCCAACCTATAGCTTCCTTATGCTCTTGAAGTATACTTATCAATTGGTGTTCCCAAAAGTCATCCAACTTTAGTGGTTCTACAATAGATGGGAATGGGGATGAAGAAAGTGGGAAACAGACCACTTTTGGCTGCCAGCTATCAATACTTAAGAGAGGAACATAATCCAACAATGCATTGACCTCCTCAATTGATTTTTCAGTATCCAAATTGCAATCAAAACGGGTTAAGCAAGCGTTTGGGGGATCCTCACAACTTGATTGTAGGAAAGTATCATGGACTAGGCTCCTAATCATGTTAACCTCACATATATCCTCATTGTCTAGTACTTGCTTACTTATGTCAAAAATATTAAGGTCAACAGTCATATTCCCAAAAGAAATCTTCATCACACCACTCCGACAATTGATCAAAGCATTGGATGTGGCTAAGAAAGGGCGACCCAAAATGACATGGATTTGTGTACTGGCATTTAGAGCAGGCTCAGTGTCTAACACAACAAAATCAACAGGAAAATAGAACGCATCCACCTTAATCAGCACATCCTCAACAATACCTCTAGGGATTTTCACAGACCTATCAGCTAATTGAAGTGTCATGGTTGTGGGTTTCAACTCCCCCAAACCTAGCTGTAAGTATATATTGAATATGGCATTAGGTTCACACTTGCCCCCAAATCTAGCAAAGCTCGCTCAATGAGATGATCCCCAATCCTGCATGAAATTGTAGGAGATCCAGGGTCTTTACATTTCACTGGATATTTATTCTGAATGATTAAACTAACTTGCTCTGTCAAAAATGCCTTTTTAGGGACATTTGTCTTTCTCTTCATTGTCACAAGATCTTTTAGAAACTTAGCATAAGCAGGAACTTGCTGAATTGCATCAAGAAATGGAATATTAATTTGCACTTGCTTAAAAACCTCTAAAATATCTCCAAATTGTGCACTTTTCTGAGGACTGATTAAACTTTGAGGGAATGGAGCTTTAGGAACAAACCTCCTATCAAGGGGAGAACTAAGATCCTGAATTGGAATTGAGGTTAAGTTGCCCTTCTTTTCTCTATGATCTTCCTGTGAACTATGAGTTCCCTTTTCCTTTAACACAATATTTTCATCATCCTCCACTTCTGGCATTTTCACTTGATTATCAACTTGCTTACCAGACCTAAGGGTAGTAATAGACTGAACAAATTCATGTGCATGAGTAGAACTAAAAGAACCATTAATTGCATACTGCCCTTTTGGGTTAGGTATAGGTTGACTAGGAAACTTTCCTTTTTCCCTCTCTCCAACTTGGGTTGCTAACTGGCCAACTTGATTTTCCAACTTTGAAATAGCTTGAGTATTCAAATGGGTGGAACTTTTTATCTCTTGAATGGCTTGGCTAGTTGATTGCATGAAAGTTTTGAGAGACTCCTCCAAAGATGATTGTGGTCTTGGTGGTGCCATAAACTGAGGAGTTGATTGAGGAATGGGAGGAAATGCTTGAGTAGGTGGACGAAATTGACTTTGTTGATGCACTTGTTGTCCACCTATATTTGTGGGGGAATGGTTCTGCCTCCAAGAGAGATTAGGATGATTTTGCCAATTTGGATTGTATGTCTCCGAAAATGGACTAGCAAGTGGTTTTCCATAATTATTTAGTGCATTTGCTTGCTTAGTATAAAAATCAGGGTAACCAGCTATGGAGGGACACATTTGTGTTGTATGCATAGGACTTGCACAAATAGAACATGTTTCACTTTGAACTTTATTGACAGAATTCATCCCTCTACCTAAAGCTAAAGCTTCAACCTTACGAGTGAGATTTTCCAACCTAGCTTTTATGTCTAAATCTTCACTGACTTCATACAATCCTCCTTTCTTAATTGTAGGGGCAGATCTCTCTCTACGATTGGAAAAATCCCATTGTTGTGAGCTTTCTGATAGATTCTCAAGAAATTTGTATGCCTCATCATTCCTAAGACTCAAAAATCCACCACCATTCATGGACTCAATCATGTTACGATTTGTTTGAGTCAAACCATTATAAAAATATTGTACTAGTCTCCATGTTTCAAAACCATGATGAGGACACTTTAAGATCAAGTCCTTAAATCTCTCCCAACTCTCATAAAATTTCTCTTGTTCATCCTGATAAAAATCTGCAATTTCTCTCCTCAAAGCATTGGTCTTGGCCATTGGGAAAAATTTAGAGAGGAATTTTGTGACCAACAGTTCCCATGAAGTGATAGATCAAAGAATTAAGCCATGCTTTTGCCTTATCCTTCAAGGAAAAAGGGAATAAACGCAAGCGAACAGAGTCATCAGTGAAATTCTGAAACTTACAAGTAGCACAAATCTCAAGAAAATCCTTCACATGCATATAAGGATCTTCTCTATCCAATCCATGAAAAGTAGGAAGAAGGTGGATTATCTGTGGCTTTAACTCAAAATGTGTAGCAGTGGTTGCAGGCAATACTATGCAGGGTGGAAGGTTGGTGGTTATGGGTGAGAACAACTCCCTAAGAGTTTTTGAATCATCTCCTGTTTCTCCCATTGTGGATGAATAATCAAAACTAACAAGACGATTTTCTTTATCACGTATCTAAGTTCTCATACACCAAGCACCAAGAAAAAAAAAATTTTTGTTTTTTTTTATATATTAAAAAAAAAATTAACTACAACTAGTAGAAGGAAAAATTCAATTAAAACCTAATTTATTTTCCTAACCAAGTCCCCGGCAACGGCGCCAAAAACTTGTTGTGAAATTTTAAAATACTCGCAAGTGTACGAACCGTACTGAAGTATAGTTGGACAAGAACAAGGTCGAACCCACAAGGACTTGAATGAATGTAGGAAAATTAAATCAAATCTTAACCAAATTAATCCTAATCTAGTTTAATAAAAATTGGTTGTTTGCAATTAAATATACTAAACAAATAATAAAATTAAGCAAATAGCAAAAGATATAAAGCAATGAAAAGATGTAAACAATCAAGGGAAAGGAATTAAGGTTTTGGAATCCACCTTGTAAGTCATATTAGCATATATTTATGATCATTAATTTTTCCCAACTCACTACATGATAATCTAGAAATCAATCTTGCTATCACGGAAAATATCATCATTTAAACTCATGTTTAAAAATCTAAAGCATGTTCTTCTTCGCTTCTTAAGTATAAAATCAAATCATCAATTGTATCTGTAGCCAAACAAATCACAAGATATATCCAATTCTAAAAATCAAATCATAAATTGTATCCATTGACAGACAAATCACAAGCGATATCCAATTTTATAATCAAGAATTAATAAACAAAGCATTCAATTAATTAAGACAAATCCTAAATCATGAGAAAAACATGATTGAACTCATATCTAGAATCCCATCTTAGTCAATTGATATGAAGCAAGAACAATTTAAATAAATAAAGAACAACTATTGTGGGAAAAATCAAATCACATAAATATTACTGTTAATCCTTAACAAGGTTTCATCCTCAACCCTAATTATAAATTTAGCTACACATGGTAATTGAAAGAAAACACAAAAATAAAATACTAAACATTAAACTAGACAAATAAAATAAAACTAACTGTCATGGAAGAAAACCAAAGAAGTAGCCGCACTCTCTATACATTCAGCTCTCAGCCTCCGCCTCAACCTCTGAATTTTTCCCTAAAGAGCCTTTAAATAGGTCAAGGAATCCTATTACAAGTTGAATTCTCGTTTGGAGAAAATCCCAGATTTTTAGGCTTCACTTAATCGACAGTTTTGGCCCATTTAACGTCAGAATTTGGACTTTTGGTAAACTACAAAGTTGTAGCCCTTTAAGTTAACGTTCCATCCCAACTTGAATCATCTCGATTGAACATCTGAGTCGAAAGTTATGCCAAAAACACTAACTGATGTGCAGGCTGGAATCCTAATCCGAATTGGACTTGGACTTGGTGCAAATTTCCCTTGATTCCTTACTTCAATTGGACTTAAATTTAATTGGGTTGGTCTTTTCTTGAATTCATTCCTGGATGGATGTAAGTTGGCTTGATTCAATTGGCCTAGCCCCCACTTTGCATGTAAAGCCCTTGTTACCTACAACACAAAAATATTATATAATCAGTCACAAAATAACATAAAAGTAAGACTAAATATGTAGATATGTGAGTACTTTATTGTATATATTTCATGCACATCAGGAAGAGTAAAAACAGAAGTACACGAACAAAGGAACTTACGGTGACTGGATGAAGCGTGCAACCGTCAGGCTGTGGGCATTGGCTCTAGACCACCACAAAATGCGTGAAGGGTGTCGAGGGTGACTAGATCCTTCCACTTCCTTTCTTCTAGAGGAATCGCCTAAACTCTCTCAAGGAAATTCTACTATTTGTCAGTTATCTCGTGACAGACTTGAGCTAAAAGGCAAAAAGAGTAGAAGGTTAGGTACATAATTGAGGCTGAAGGGGCAACAAAAAAGGACACCGGTGACTCACCAGACTCCTTGACAACACCCCAAGTATTGTCAAACCCGTCAAGCATGCCATCCCACTCTTTAGGCTTGCACACCCATTTCGTCCCCTTAATGAAGAAATACCTATTTTTCCAATTTCTATTAAAGTCTAGCAAGTCGGACACTAATCTAAGTGACCACTTCCTAGCCAAAAAAATGGTAAATGCATTTTGACGAAGTGATTTGCTGGGGCTTATAACAATAAAAGAACACATCAAGCACAAGCTTTGCTTAGTTGACCCCATATCACCTCGGCACCTATAAAGATGCTTTAGGTGTTTGGGGCGATCTAGCTGACGGATAGGTCGAGGTAGTTGGCAAGCTAACAGTGCAACTCCTTCAGCGATAATCTCAACCCAGTAGTAAACACGACATCATACATTCCCACGTCTGTCGTGTTCCTTTAATAACATTTCTCAAACTTTTCAGGAAGACGGAAGGGAATGTTGTCTGGGATTTGGTGACGGTCACAAAGGGTGTTAAAAACTTTCCTAGTCATGGTCGGGTAAAAGTCGTTTACCATCCATATACTTGGTAAAATGAAGGGCCTAGTACCACTACTGTCAACCTAGCTTACTGACCCTTTGTTATATTTTTCACTCCCCCTGTCACTCTCATCTTTTTTCATCGTCATCCCCTCCTCCCTCCTCCTCATCTCCTTCCTCCCCTTCAACATCTCCTTCCTCATCCTCCTCATAGCCCTCTTCCCCCTTAGTAGGAGAATAGGCAGATGGTTCCCTTACTGGGGACCAGGTTAAATCCACATAAAGCTCATTCCCTAACGGATATACCTCGTCGTAGCCCGTGCCTTCACGGACTGACGACGACTGTTCACTCGTCGCTTCTCTACCACCTTACATCTATTCACCTACAAGTGAAGGAGGTATTCTAAGAACCTATTTGACTGGTCTCTAAACAAGTGACGACAAACAAGAAGGTAAATAAAAATAGAGGATGAGGCGAAGAAACTCACTGTATGATGGTTGTACAAAAATGATGGCACGACACGACAGCTTTGATCTCTCAAGCTCTCAAATAGCAAAAAGCAAATTAGAAAAGAATGACTGAAGAACAAGGGACTATTTATAGAGAGAAGGAGCGCGATATACGAAGCGACGCTCTTGATTGGAAACAAGCCCAACCAATGGGTGCCACATGTCACTTGGCATTTAAGCTTGGGGTCGCCTATGCCATTTAATTGCACTATCTCCAATGAAACACTTAATTAATGATCATTAATACTTGAATACTCCACGGCCCGCCAGCAAAAGCTGACGGAATCACGGAGTAAGGGGCAGCTAATAGAGGTGTTTTTAGACAATTTCAATACTCTTATACATGCCATGCAAAGGAGTCGATGGTGCCCATGGTCTTGTCAGTCGCAAGGATGCAAAACGGAAGACTTAAGGCGATGATAGCACAAACGACGACCCCGTTATGACAACCCAACAGGTGCCATTGTAAGCCGACGAAGGGACCCTTAAACGAGGACAAGAGACCGACGGGGTGAAGAGGTCGACGGGTCCAACATGGCTTGGCTTGGCTCCCACGAATATCTATACATGGAAACATCTTGCGCAACATGTAAGACACCGCCCATATTGCTCTCATATGGAAAGATATCTTGAAATCTCGGAAACCCTAAGTGCCAAACCTTCCTAGCAAGGAAAGAACCCTACTTTGAAGGGATCTCGATTCACCACTCACCACTATATAAGCACTAGACCCCCACTTTTCTTAGGTACGCAGAAAATTCCTAACTCTCTCACTAAAGAGTTGATAGAGATTTCTCATTCACTAACTTCACTTTCAGAGGGTTTTCGGCCGGTATCACACTGGTGCCTTCTGTTTGGTCCTTCATTATTATTTACAGGTACCCATTGAAGTGACCTAGAGACTAAGACTCATTGTCTATTTTCACACATCATTAAAAATAATAATAATAAAATAAAATAGCCCCACGTTGATGTGTATTAGTTACACTTGAACATAAGTTATACAACTAGTTATCCTTGTTTCTTTTAACAAGGATATTGTACAAGGCCACGTTGGTGTATCAGTTACACACAAATTGTTGTTGTTTCCTTCAACAAGGAAACTATGCAAGTAATAAGCCGCACATAAAGTGGTTGTGTGGGTTTGTAATATTACTTACAAATGCTGTGTGGATTTGTAACATAGTTTACGAAAGAATTGGGTTATAAAAATATAGAAAACTAGTCGCTAACCCATGCAATGCATGGGATTCATTAAAAAAAAATAATAATAATATTGCAATTATCATTTGCTACACTTAATCAGAATGTCTCAATACTCACTAATCAAATAATACAACTAAATAGAGAAGACCCAAACATAACATAAAATCTTCACTAATTCCAATATTAAACATTGTCAAACCTGGTACACAATGTGCTTATGCCCAATAAAAAATTATAAAGACAAATAAGGGATAAAGAAATCCTGTATATCAGCTACATGAAAATACATACATGCCAAAAAGATTAATACCACTACCATAGGTCCATTGACAATGAAATTATATTCATAGTTACATATATACTATCAATAAACAAATAAACAAATTGCAATAATGATCGCAACCTTATTTTCATAATAAATAAATAGAATATAGTTACCAATGTCAAATTCTTTTTCTATGACTTAAAAAGAGTAGAAAACATAATACAACATATTTGCATTATATAGAAGAGTACATCGTATATTTATTCAACATAAAACATTGAGTTCTATAAATTGTTATTAATTTGTATTTCAAATCTCTTGTTAAATAAATTAAAGACACAACCATTAAGTCCATCAACACATATTTGGTAGCTACTTAAATGCAATAACAAAACTCAAAACAATAGAAGAGACATCTTCATGGGCAATGTCCTACACAGCCTTATTCAGTGCATCCCTTTTCAGAGGTTCCAAATGTCCCATATAGTTAAATAATTGGCAAATGGCCTTTGAATCTCTTTGCATTTTAATCAAACTCAAAGCCTACATAAAGTTAAAGAATAATTGGTGTTATAATTTTTTATAAATTATATCTTCAAGTGACAATCTGCCAAACACATCCATCTAAATCCACATATCCAACTAATTTTCAAAATCTAAGCAATAATTATGTCAAAAGCTAAGTGTCCTGTATCAGATTATTAGAGCTATTTATGTCAAATCAATTTCCATTCTCAAATAAAAGACAATGCATTGTCTAATTCCTAGTTTTATAATATTGAAATCAAGTTAGAGCAAATACATAGCATTTTATAGGCAAACTTCAACCAAATAACAAAGAAATAACCGGGGTTATAAGACAAACCAATTTTTACAAGTCCTTTCATTTAGTTATTTCTTATCTATCAATTTAGCAGTTCAACTATTTCAAAGCAACACCTTGAAGAACTTGCTTTTCTATTACTCAAATACACAATGGAAGGTCTTGCTCACCTTTTGTTTCTACACTGGACAATGACTCCCCTTGAATATGATGTCTGCTTCAAAAGTAACTATTAAGAGATGTGTAAGGTTGAATTTAATCAACCATTTTGTTGGCTTTATTCCATGCCAATGTTCTTATAATTCAGCATTTAGAAACCCTGTATTTAGGTGGGAATCATGTAAGGGTAGTGTGTGAGAGAGTGTGAAGAAATGCTCAAGACTGTGCACTGAAGCAAGGACTCGTGACTGGATCTCGTGGGTGGCTCACGATTGGCAAGCCGCCAGAGGATACAGACGAGTGAAGCATGCAGAGAAGCTGAACCGTCAGGCTAGCTATAGCACTATAGGAAAAAAAAAGTCCAAACTGGCCATTCAGTTAGCTCGTAGCTTGAACTCGCGACTCAGTCAAGTCGCAAGGCCAAGTTGCCAGCCAACTCTGTTTTGAAAAACTAACTCTTCGCATTCCATTCTCACACAAGTATAAATACCCTTTATACCGACGAAATGTAGAGAGCTTCCTGAGAGAATTTTGAGAGAGAAACCCTAGAGAAAAACAAGATTGACTCACCCACAATCTTTACATAGTGACTCTTCAAATTCCTCAACTCTCACCCTCTCCATTGTTACATCCTTGAGAGGTACATTAGCCAAAACCTTTTCTCACCATACCCATATCTGTGAGAAGGCTACTTGGTGCTTGGGAAGCAGTTAGGAAGGGACCAATTGATATTGGTTGAGGCTATAGGCTATAGCGAAATCCGGTAAGTTAAAGAAGACAGGTTCGACGTAACCTCGCTGGAGCAAGAAGCTTAGAGGGCTTAGGTACACTAGGTAGATTAGGCTTGGAGGGTCTTCTACAGTTCATGTATTCCAACTTCATTCTTTAGTGGATTATTGACCGCTTGGAGGGTGGCGGAGAGGTTTTACGCCGAGGACTTCGGTTTCCTCTTCGATAACACATCGCTGTGTTGTCTTTGTGTTTGCATCTGTTTTCCCTTAATCTTTGCCATTTAATTTCTGTTGTGGTTGTGATTTTATTTAGTTTAGATTATTTTATCAATTCTGTTTTAGCTTATGTTCATATTCCGCACATACATTGTTTGATAATAAGCTTGAATTGGTAATTTGTAATTTGGGGGTCTAAACGTTCAAGGTGTTTTACACACTATTTGAACATTCAATTGGTATCAGAGTGGGTACAATTGTTGTGGTTTAAATATCTAAGTGTGATCCTTGACCCCTTGTGTTTATTTGCCATGGATAGTCTTTGTATGCCTCTATGCATGTTTTGGATGTTGATGATTGTAGCATGCCACGTGTTTGTGAAAATGCCTCTATGAGTGTTTATCCTCATGATTATGATGACATGTTACTTGAATCATTGGGTGTTGTTGATATTCCGAATGGCAAACTCTTGAAGAAAAAGGCTAAGAAGTTTCAAAAGAATTTGAGCAAGTTATTTGGTGAAAAGGATGATTTGATTGCTAAGCTCAATGAATCCAACAAATTGGTTGAAAAATATAAGAAACTTGCTAAAAATTCTCTCGAAAAGCTGAAAGAGTTTGAATGTTTGAATATGGACTTGGATGCTAAACTTGTTTTGTCTAACAAACTTGTTGATGAGCTAAAATGTGAAAATGAATATCTTAAGATTCATGTCCAGTGTTTGATTGTTAAACCTATTGCTAAAAAGGATGAAAATATTTGTTGCAATCATGTTGTGGTACCCGATCTTGTGCCTATTATGTGTTCTACCTCAAAGGACAAATCGGTGTACATTCCTCCACATAAAAGAAATCAAAAGGTGGAGAGAAAGGTTGTTAAGTCAAAACCTTTGTTTAGGTCTCAATCTAAGGCTTTGGATGGATCTAAGTTTGTTCCAACTTGCCACCATTGTGGTGTGATTGGTCATATAAGACCTCAATTTCATAAGTTAAAGAGAGAACAAAAACATGTTGTTAGATCCCTTCCTAAAAAGCCCAGTGGACCTAAACACATTGTATGTCACCATTGTGGTGCCTTTGGTCATTTAATACCTCAATGCTCTAAGTTTCATGCTCTTAAAAGAATCAAAAGAAAAGAGAAACTTGAGCTTCATGGAAGTTGTGCTAAAAAGGGTAAACCAGATTTGAGTGAAAATAGCATATTATTAAAGAAAGTGTTTAATGCTCTTAACTCCTTGACTATGTGCATCTCCGGTTCTCATTCTTCTAACCTTCGTCTCACTTCTCATGAGACACTCATTCCAATCAATTGTTGTGTTTGGATGAGGAAGGGTTCCTATGGTTGAGCTTTTGCTTTTTTGTTCCTTGATCTAATTCTTTCGATCTTTGTTGGACCCTTCATGAATCGAATGTCATATCTTCATGCATTTTATGCATCTTGCATTTCTTTATATGCATTTTTGTGTTTTTGATCTTAATTTTATGTTTTTGTTTTATGTGAGTAAAAAATCCAAAACCACATAAAAAGCGAAAAATTCAAAAAGTTTGATCGTATATGTTTGAGCATATATCACATGTGAGTTTTGCCTTGTACCTTCATACAAATGGCTTTGTGCATTTACAAGCTTAGCTTGTTCTTTATGCACTTATATCTTTGTGGGAAAAATCTTGACATCTTTGTGTGATTGTTGTAAATTGATCTTCAAGCTTGTCATGAATGATTAGTCACTAGTCATGTTGGTTTTGATACATGCGTAGACTTGTGCCTATATCTCTTCTCACTCTTTTATTCTTTTTTCTTAAAGAGCTCAACCAATGTAAATCTCAAAATGAAAAAAGATAATGAGCTGCAAAAGCCGTCGCATATACAAGTATTCGACTAGGAAAAAGGGAAAGCGACTTTTATGAAAATGTATGATGCCCAAAAGCCAAAGGCTTGATCATCAAACTGAAATATCAAAAATTTCAGGCATCGATCTAAAAAAGGAGATGTAAAGATAAAAAATGATCAAATGTTGTGAATTGTAAAGAATCCAAATGAAAAGCTTCAAAGATATGTAATCATTTTCTTGTGGGAGGTCATATATGTTCATTTCTAAAATTGAGATAGACCACTTGACTTAATACTAGTTGTGTATGACTTGATTGAATTGATCATTGAAGCTTCACTTTGGACTAAGGACTATTCCACATTTGATACACACACACAACACACATGCCTTATTCATTTGTTCGATTGTACTTGTTTAAATGTGATGTGTGTGTGCTCAATTTTATATGGATCAATCCAAAAAAATTTTTGATCATTTTATATGTATTTGGAAGTGATTTTTATCACTCTTTGAGTTCATGTTTAGTGCTTACATTGTTTTTCATTGTTTAAACATGTTCTGTGTTGAAAAATAGGTGTCAGAGTTTTTCGCGACTCACTCGCGACTCATTTGCCAGTCACGAAATTTTTCACGACTCATCTCGCGACTCACCAGTCGCGAAACCCCAGTCGTGAGTTTATCCAGAAGTTTTCACGACTCACTCATGACTCGCTCGTGGCTTACTTGCGACACGCGAAAATTTTTATGACTGCACTTCGCGACTTGCCTAGTCACGAAACACCCGGAAATAGCTTTTTTAAAGAGCTTTTCGTGGGAAACCTGTTTTAAACCTCTCCCATCCTCTCTTAAACCCCTCTTTCAATATTTTTACATCAAAACCCAATCAATTTGAATGGCTTTTCATTACATTAACATCTCTAAGGTAATTCTAAACTCTTTTCATTGTTTTTGATCCTTAGATTATGTTTTGGAGAGTTTTGTGCTCTTGGTAGGGATTTTCATTATAAGGGTTGGGAAAACTTAATTTTTGTCAAATTTTTGTATAGGATTAGTTTCTTTTGATGATTTGCTTTGGATGTTGGCCCCTTGTGGCAAAAAGAACATGTATTAAGGGTGGATTTCATGATGTTCATGCAGTGTTTCACATTGTTGTTCATAGTGTGCATGCTAGATGTTTGATAAAATGTCTCTTAGGCATTTTCTCACTTGTTTGGACTCCGATGAGTACCAAACTTTGGGGTTTCTCATGTTTCCTCATTAGGAACATGTTTGGTTCATTAGTTGTGTAGTTAACACACCTTGTCCCACATATGCATTTTCCATGCATTGGTCATGCATTGCACACAACCACCTCTTGCACACACCTTTGCTACCCTTGTTATGCATTGGTCTATACCTTGTTTCTTCATCCTAGCATATCATGTTTACCTTATGCTTTGTAGCATTTTGTTTTGTCTTAGGTTTGAACTTCATTTTCTCATTCTCTCGCACCCTTCATGCATTATTATCATTGTTCGTACCTTCATCTCTTGCCCTCTTTTCTCCTTGACCCCTTTGTCTATTCGTGTCAAAAAGGGGGAGAGTATACTCTAGAGTAGTATACAGGAAATTTTTGTCATTTCTATGCGTAAGTTTGAATTTAATCAACCATCTTGTTGGCTTTATTCCGTGCCAATTTGCTTGTAATTCAGCACTTAGAAACCATGTATTTAGGTGGGAATCATGTGAGGGTAGTGTGTGAGAGAGTGTGAAGAAATGCTCAAGATTGTGCACTAAAGCAGGGACTCGTGACTGGATCTCGCAGGTGGCTCACGACTGGCAAGCCGCCAGAGGATGCACACGAGTGAAGCATGTAGAGAAGCTGAACCGTCATGCCAGCTATAGCACTACAGGACAAAAAGTCTAGATTGGCCATTCAGTTAACTCGCGGCTTGGACTTGCAACTCAATCAAGTCGCGAGGCCAAGTCGCTAGTCCACTCTATTTTGAAAAATTTACTCTTCGCATTCCTTTCTCACTCCAGTATAAATACCCCTTATACCCACAAAATATTGAGAGCTTTCAGAGAGAATTTTGAGAGAGAAACCCTAAAGAAAAACAAGATTGACTCATCCACAATCTTTACATAGTGACTCTTCAAATTCCTCAACTCTCACCCTCTCCATTGTTAAATCCTTGAGAGGTACATTAGCCAAAACCTTTTCTCACCATACCCATATCTGTGAGAAGGCTATTTGGTGCTTGGGAAGCAGTTAGGAAGGGACCAATTGATATTGGTTGATGCTATGGGCTATAGCAGAATCCAGTAAGCTATAGAAGACAAAGGTTCAATGTAACCTCGTTGGAGTAGGAGCTTGAAGGGCTTAGGTACGTTGGGTAGATTAGGCTTGGAGGGTCTTCTACTATTCATGTATCCCAACTTGATTCTCTAGTGGATTATTTACCGCTTAGAGGGCGGCGGAGAGGTTTTATGCCGAGGACTTCGATTTCCTCTTCGATAACACATCGCTGTGCTATCTTTGTGTTTGCATCTCTCTTTCCTTAATCTTTACCATTTAATTTCTGTTGTGGTTGTGATTTTATTTGGTTTAGATTGTTTTATCAATTCTATGTTTAGCTTATGTTCATATTTCGCACATACATTGTTTAATAATAAGCTTGAATTGGTAATTTGTAAATTGGGGGTCTAAACTTTCAAAGTGTTTTATACACTAATTGAACTTTCAATTGGTATCAAAGTAGGTACACTTGTTATGGTTTAAATAACTAAGTGTGATCCTTGACCTCTTGTGTTATTTGCCATGGATGGTACTTTGTATGCCTTTATGCATGTTTTGGATGTTGATGATTGTAACATGCCATGTGTTTGTGAAAATGTCTCTATGAGTGATGATCCTCATGATTGTGATGCTATGTTACATGAATCTTTGGGTGTTGTTGATATTTCTAACATCAAACTCTTGAAGAAAAAGGCTAAGAAGTTTAATAAGGATTTGAGCAAGTTATTTTGTGAAAAGGATGATTTGATTGCTAAGCTCAATGAATCCAACAAATTGGTTGAAAAATATAAAAAACTTGGTGAAAATTCTCTTGAACAGCTGAAAGAGTTTGAATGTTTGAATATGGACTTGGATGCTAAACTTGTTTTGTCTAACAAACTTGTTGATGAGCTAACATGTGAAAATGAATCTCTTAAGATGCATGCCAAGTGTTTGATTGCTGAATCTATTTCTAAAAATGATGAAAATATTTGTTGCAATCATGTTGTGGTACCTGATTTTGTGCCTATTGTGTGTTCTACCTCAAAGGACAAATCGGTGTACATTTCTCCGCATAAAAGAAATCAAAAGGTGGAGAGAAAGGCTGTTAAGCCAAAGCCTTCATTTAGGTCTCAATCTAAGGTTTTGAATGGATCTAAGTTTGTTCCAACTTGCCACCATTGCGGTGTGATCGGTCACATAAGACCTCAATGCTCCAAGTTGAAGAGAGAACAAAACCATGTTGCTAGATCCCTTCCCAAAAAGCCTAGTAGACCTAAACGCATTGTTTGTCATCATTGTGGTGCCTTTAGTCATCTAAGACCTCAATGCTCTAAGTTTCATGCTTTTAAAAGAATCAAAAGAAAAGAGAAACTTGAGCTTCTTGGAAGTTGTGCTAAAAAGGGTAAACCGAATTTGAGTGAAAACAACATGTTGTTAAAGAAAGTGTTTAATGCTCTTAACTCCTTGTCTATGTGCATCTCCAGTTCTCATTTTTCCAACCCTCGTCTCACTTCTCATAAGACACATATCCAAACAATCATTCCGTTTGGATGAAAAAGGGTTCCTATGGTTGAGCTTTTGCTTTTTTAGTCCTTGATCTAATTCTTTCAATCTTTGTAGGACCCTTCATGCATTATATTTTTCATTGTCATGCATTTGTGCATCATGCATCTCTTTTATGTCTTTCTTTTATGTCTTTGATCGTATATGTTTGAGCACATATCACATGTGAGTTTGGCCTAGTACCTTCATACTTATGGTGTAGTGCATTTACGAGCTTAGCTTGTTTTGTATGCACATATATCTTTGTGGGAAAAATCTTGACATCTTTGTGTGATTGTTGTAAATCGATCTTCAAGCTTGTCATGAATGATTAGTCAATTGTCATGTTGGTTTTGATACATGCGTAGATTTGTGCCTATATATCTTCCCATACTTTTTATTGTTTTTGCTTAAAGAGCTCAACAAATGTAAATCTCCAAATGAAAAGAGATAATGAGCTGCAAAAGCCGTTGCATATACTAGTATTTGACTAGGAAAAAGGGAAAGCGACTTTTATGAAAAATGTATGATGCCCAAAAAGCCAAAGGCTTGTTCATCAAATTGAAATATCAAAAATTTCAGGCATCGATCTCAAAATGAGATGTAATGATTCAAAATGATCAAATGATATGATATATATGGAGCCAAATGAAAAGCTTCAAAAGAATGTTATTATGTTTTGTGGGAGGTCATATATGCATACTTCTACAATTGAGATACACCACTTGACTTAGTACTAGCTGTGTATGACTTGATTGAATTGATCATTGAATCTTCACTCTAGACTAAGGACTATTCCACATTTGATACACACGCACAACACACATGCCTAATGTTCAATGAATGCCTTATTCATTTGTTCGATTGTACTTATTTAAATGTGATGTGTGTGTGCTCAACTATATATGGATCAATCCAAAAAGATTTTTGATCATTTTATATGTATTTGGAAGTGATTTTTATCACTCTTTGTGTGCATGCTTAGTGCTTACATTGTTTTTTTTTTTTTTCATAGTTTAAACATGTTCTGTGTTGAAAAATAGGTGTTAGAGTTTTTCGCGACTCACTCGCCAGTCGCGAAATTTTTTGCGACTCACCTCGCAACTCGCCAGTCACGAAACCCAAGTTGCGAGTTTATCCAAAAGCTTTCGTGACTTGTTTGCGACTCACTCGCGACTCGTGAAAATTTTCGCGACTCACTTTGCGGCTTGTCCAATCATGAAATGCCCAGAAACAGCTTTTTAAAGAGCTTTTCGTGGGAAACCTGTTTTAAACCTCTCCCATCGAGCTAAAACCCCTCTTTCAATATTTTTACATCAAAACCCAATCAATTTGAATGGTTTTTCATTTCATTAACATCTCTAAGGTAATTTTAAACTCGTTTCATTATTTTGGATCCTTAGATTATGTTTTGGAGAGTTTTGTACTCTTGGTTGGGATTTTCATCATAGGGGTTGAGAAAACTTATTTTTTTGTCAAATTTTTGTATAGGATTGGTTTCTTTTGATGATTTGCTTTGGATGTTGGCCCCTTATGGCAAAAAGAACATGTATGAAGGGTGAATTGCATGTTGTTCATGCATTGTTTCACATTGTTGTTCATAGTGTGCATGCTAGGTGTTTGATAAAATGCCTCTTAGGCACTTTATCACGTGTTTGGACTCCGATGAGTACCAAACTTCGGGGTTTCTCATGTTTCCTCATTAGGAATATGTTTGGTTCATTGGTTGTGTATTTAACACACCTTGCCTCACATGTGCATTGATCATGCATTCCACATCGCCACCTCTTGCACACACCTATTCTACCTTTGTCATGCATTGGTCTATACCCTGTTTCTTCATCCTAGTATGTCATGTTTACCTTATGCTTTGTAGCATTTGGTTTTGTCTTCGGTTTAAGCTTCATTTTCTCATTCATCTCGCACCTCTCATGCATCATTATCATTGGTTGTACCATTATCTCTTGCCCTCTTTTCTCCTTGTTCCTTTGTCTATTTGTGTCAAAAAAGGGGAGAGTATACTCTAGTGTAGTATACCGAAGACTTTTTGTCATTTTTATATGACTCTTGTGCACATTCTTAGGGGGAGAAATTCTATTTCTCATGCACATGTGTAGGGGGAGAGTTATTCCATAGGGGAGATGCATATATCATGGGGGAGAAGACATTGAGATAATAAGAAAAAAAAAATTTGTTTGTTTCTCTTTATGTTTTTTTTCTTGTTTGCTTTATGGTGCTTTGAGTTATGTTTAGTATCTATGCTTTGTTGTTCTCATTGCATCATGTTTATGTTAGACATGCATACATCCTTATGCTATTATGCTTCATTGAATGCATGTTCAGATGATCATTTGCTTTGCTGTGAGATCATTGTAGTCATCTCTATATGACTGTTTTGATGTATGATCAAGTTGCTCACATGTTTCACATCATGTTTACTTGATCGCAATTTACTTGTTACATTATACTTGTCCTTTTATTACTTACTTTACCTGGAGGGTCTAATGTGTTTTGTGCAAGTGTTTCAGGTTACAGATATATATGTTCCAAGTTCATCACAGCTTCTATGATTCATGATAGAGGGAGTGATATGAGAAAGAGAGAAAGAGCTTTGTGTTATATTAACTATGTTTTTGCTTTGCTCATAGTTCTAGAATACATAGCTATTTAATTCAGTACTTTATTTTTGTACCCTTGGTTTATAGCGTTGTACTTGTTGATTAATGTTTTGCATTTTCTTTAAGTACATCACTCTTGTGCCCTTTGTTGGATTTTTATCCTTGATGCATTTACCTAGTGTTTATGTATCGGTTGAGTGTTGGACATGCAAATAATACTTTGCATTAAGCTTATTAGCTTGCATGTCTGGATGTTCATTTCGTGTGTGAATGAGCATTATGATCACTATTTATAGCGATTGTTTGTTTTTGGTCAAGTCATGGTTTATTACTTAAGTCCATTTTGCTTGACCGCATTGTGCTTGATCCATATGCATTACAAGTTTTCTGCATACAATGATCATACTGTGTTGTTATGTTTCAAGAGATACTTGTTCTTATGGTTCAAGAGCTTCACAGATTCTAGTGTTAGGTATGAGTGAGTTTTGTTTAACTGTTCCCAACTCACATGTTAAGTCTAGAGTTTGTTTTAGGGTTTTGTCACGGAATAGCCAAAGGGGGAGATTGTAAGGTTGAATTTAATCAACCATCTTGTTGGCTTTATTCCGTGCCAATTTGCTTGTAATTCAGAACTTAGAAACCCTGTATTTAGGTGTGAATCATGTAAGGGTAGTGTGTGAGAGAGTGTGAAGAAATGTTCAAAACCGTGCACTGAAGCAGGGACTCGCGACTGGATCTCGCGACTGGCTTGCGACTGGCAAGCCGCCAGAGGATGCACACGAGTGAAGCATGCAGAGAAGCTGAACCGTCATGCCAACTGTAGCACTATAGGACAAAGGTTTGGCGTAATCTCATTGGAGCAAGAAGCTTGGAGGGCTTAGGTACACTGGGTAGATTAGGCTTAGAGGGTCTTCTGCTGTTCATGTATCCCAACTTCATTCTTTAGTGGATTATTGACTGCTTGGAGGGCGGTGGAGAGGTTTTACGTCGAGGACTTCGGTTTCCTCTTCGATAACACATTGCTGTGTTGTCTTTGTGTTTGCATCTGTCTTCCCTTAATCTTTGTCATTTAATTTCTGCTGTGGTTGTGATTTTATTTGGTTTAGATTATTTTATCAATTCTGTTTTAGCTTATGTTCATATTCCGCACATACATTGTTTGATAATAAGCTTAAATTGGTAATTTGTAATTTAGGGGTCTAAACGTTCAAGGTATTTTACACACTATTTGAACATTCAAGATGTGAGCACTTAACAATACTTCAACAATCATCAATTTGCATATTTTAAAAAGTATCATGCAACATAAACTTAACATGACACATAATGTTCATAAAATCATTGTTAAGAAAAATCTAATGCATCTACTTTCATAAGAAACTTACCATGATACATACATGAATGCTCGAAAATGTGTGAAAACACAAGAGCAATTTACACTCCCAAATTAAAGTTACGGCTCGATTGATTTTACTCTAACTTAATACTAAGTTTGGAATAGAGTAAATGCGAGCGGATAAACAAACAAGCTACTCGAACCCATAAACATTATAACACAGTAGTAAAAGGAAAGGTAAAAGAGTAGGGAAGAAGAATGCAAACACAAGATAACACGCTGATGTGTTATCGAAGAGGAAACCGAAGAACTCAGCGAAAAACCTCTCCGCCGCCCACCAAGCGGTAATCGATCCACTAGACAATCAGTTGGGATACATGGGTTAGCAAGAGGCCCTCCAAGCCTAATATACCTGATGTATCTAAGTCCTCCAAGCTCATATTCCAACAAGGCTTCTCAGAACCGTGTCTTGTCTAGCTCTCTGAATCCTGCAACAAGCACCATGTTGCATCTGCCATTCTTGGCTTCTTCCAATGCTTCCCAGCAGTACCAAAACCTTACTCGACACTCTGAATGGGTGTGGTAAGTGTTTGGGCTATTAACCTCTCAATGATATGGAAATGGAGAGGTAGGAGTTGAGGAAAATCCACAGGCAATTGTGTAAAGGATTGTGGGTATAACAATCTCTAACTCTTAAGGTTTGTGGCTAGGGTTTTCTCTCTGAAGCACTCCTTAACTTTTGTGGGTAATGTAGGTATATATAGTGTGGGTACAAAAAGTGTGTATCAGGTAGCACAGTCTGGCAAAACAGAATGTTTCGCGAGTGTCTCGCGGGAAGGCCTTACCCGCGAGCTACTCATGAAACATAGTTGTCTCCATCTGTCCTGACTCTTCGCATTCCAGTCATGTACAGGGCACATGCATCATTTTGTGGGATGCTTAGTCGCGAGCTACCAGCGAAAACTCTTCTGTCTTCAATTGCTTGAGTCTTCACACTCTCTCTCTCTATCACACAACCCTCACAATTAAATCCCACAATAAATACAGGGTATAAAAGATTGAATAAAATTACAATCAAATTTGGCACGGAATAAAAGCCAACAAAACACATAGTTGTAAATTACAACTTTACAATACAACTCTTTTAGGCAACTAATCATGGGTAGGGGGCCACACAAGCAAATCCTTCTGCCAAGGAATTCAATACATTCTAAGAAACAAAAATGTTATATCCCTCATAACTAAAAAGCAATGCTCTACTAACTGGAACTCATAAGAATTAAAGAATTTACATAGAGTTGTAAATTAACCCACATAATTTGCAAGAATTCCAAATTAACACAAATTACTTAGCACAAATTAACACTGAGTTGTAAAGCAATCTCTTGAAAAACTAATAAGCAAAAAAACAAAGGGGGTAAATTGAAGATAAAAGGGAAATTTTAAAAGAGAAAACATATAGATACATTATTTAAAATTTCAAAAATGAAACAAAGAAAGCAAATATTTGACCTCACACCACATGGAGAGAGAAAGAGAGTAGGAAAGCTTTTACGAATTTGAATCAAAAGAGGACGTCCACGACATCTTGATTTTGCTCCTTCAATCCCAATTCTGCAAAGCTCACAAAAAACCAATAGGAAATTGATTGTCAATTGAACTGAATGTGAAACAAAGAGAAAACGAATCTCTCTATTTAGTTTTAATTGCTTACCATCGTTAGGAGCGGAGACAAAGGAGAAGGTGCACCATAGGTTAAGCATAGAGATTGGAGAGAGAAATGGATAAGAAGCTATGGTTTTCTTTTCTTTTTCTTTTTTTTTTTTTTTTTTTGATAGGAAGGGGCTATGGTTTTTGATTTAGGGGTTTCCTGCATATTAGTGTTATCATGGGAAATTTTAGCACGGCTCCAAAATAAGTTTTAGTAAACCATCTCCTTTAACTGATTTTTTTATAATCAAAATAGGCCAAGAATTGTTGAAATAAACTGAGTATCTACAGGAAAATTTATAAATAGTAAACAGATGTAGGACATGACTAATCTAATCCTGAACAAAAATTAAAGCATGATGGCATTAAAGTTAGATAAGTTTGACCTGTGTAAAGTTGTGATTTACAACTATGTGTTTTGTTGGCTTTAATTCCATGCCAAATTTGATTGTAATTCTATTCAATCTTTTGTACCCTGTATTTATTGTGGGATTTAACTGTAAGGGTTGTGTGCTAGAGAGAAAGTGTGAAGACTCAAGCAATTGAAGACTGAAGAGTTTTCACAGGTATCTCGCGACTAAGCATCCTGCGAAGTGACTTATGTGACTTGCACATGCTGGAATGTGAAGAGTCAGGACAAGATAGAGACAGCTGTGTCTCGCGAGTATCTCGCAGGTAAGGCCTTCCTGCGAGACACCCGCGAGACATTCTGTTTTGCCAGACTGTCAATTCTGATACACACTTTCTATGCCTACACTATTTAAACCCACATTACCCACAAATGTTGAGGAGTGCTTCTGAAAGAAAACCCTAGCCAAACACCTTGAAAGTTAGAGATTGTTATACCCACAATCCTCTACACAATAGCTTATGAATTTTCCTCAACTCCTACCTCTCCATTTCCACACCATTGAGAGGTTGATAGCCCAAACACTTACCACACCCTTTCAGAGTGTCAAGTGAGTTTTTGGTGCTGCTGGGAAGCATTGGAAGAAGCCAAGGATGGTAGATGCAACATGGAGCTTGTTGCTGGATCTGGAGAGCTAGACAAGACACGATTCCGAGAAGCCTTGTTGGAGTAGGAGCTTGGAGGGCTTAGGTACAGCGGGTAGATTAGGCTTGGAGGGTCTGTTGCTAACCCATGTATCCCAACTGATTGTCTAGTGGATCGATTACTGCTTGGAGGGCAGCGGAGAGGTTTTTCGCCGAGTTCTTCGGTTTCCTCTTCGATAACACATCGGTGTGTTATCTGTGTTTGCATTCTTCTTCCCTACTCTTTTACATTTCATTTTACTGCTGTGATTATATGAATATGTGTTAGAGTAGCTTGTTTGTTTATCCGCTCGCATTTACTCTATTCCGCACTTAGAATTAAGTTAGTGTAAAATCTATCGAGCCGTAACTTTAATTTGGGGGTCTAAACAGCTCTTGTGTTTTTCACACATTTTCGAGCTTTCAATTGGTATCAGAGCGGGTACACTCGCTGTGGTTTAAATACCTAAGTGTGTTCCTTGACCCTTTGTGATGGACCGGTCACAATCTCTTAATGTCCTACCATTCTTTGATGGAGGCAACTATGCTTTTTGGAAGGTCCGAATGAGGGCTTTCTTGTGTGCTATAGATGAGTCCGTATGGGATTCTATTGAGAATGGGTATGTTAAACCCACAACTGCCAAGTCTGAATGGGACAAGGCAGCTCTTGCATTAGCTAATGCGAATAGTAAGGCCATTAATGCTATATTCTGTGGTGTGTCCCCTAATGAGTTTCAGAAGATATCGCACGTGGAGACAGCAAAGGAAGCTTGGACGATCCTTGAAATGACCTATGAAGGTACCAAGAAAGTCAAGGACATGAAACTTCAAATGCTTACCACCAGATTTGAAGAACTTAAGATGGGAGATGATGAGGCTTTCGATTCTTTCTATGGAAAGCTCAATGAAATTGTAATTGCCAAGCTCAATCTCAGAGAGAAGATTGAAGATTCTAAGGTGGTGAGAAAGATTATGAGGTCTTTACCGGAAAGTTTCAGAGCAAAAGTCACAGCTATAGAAGAGAGTAAAGACTTGGATGAGATCAAAATCCAAGAGCTAATTGGATCTCTCCAAACATATGAGCTGGGATTGCCTTCTCATAAATTGAGCAAATCTCTTGCTCTTAAAACCATCACCGAGAGAATGGACAACTCTTTTGAAGAAGATGATGTGGAGAAGGAAGTAGCATTCCTTGCAAAGAACTTCCGAAAATTTCTGAAGATGAACAACAGTGGGAAGCCTTTCAACAAAGGGAAGTTTTCATCTCCCAAGGGTGATAGGAAGGAATTTAGGAAGAAAGATGGGAAGGAGCCTCAATCTACTCAAGGAATCACTTGCTTCGAGGGCAATGGACATGGACATGTCAAGAGAGAATGTCCTAATTATTTGAGAATGAAGGGCAAGGCATATGCCATAACTCTCAGTGATTTGGACTCTTCCAATTCAAATTCGGAGGATAGCTATGATGAAGAAGGGTACTTCTCAACATTCATGACTATTGCTCATGTTGAATCTTCAAAGGACTTGAATTTGCTTATGCAAGAACTTGGGGAGCACAGTGACAAGGAATCCATGGGAAATGTAGAAGAATCAGATGCTGAAGAAGATGAAAGTTCAGTGGGCCTTCAAAAGGACTACAATTCCCTTCTTGAGAAGTCTGGAGAATATGCAAGGGTGGCCAAGGCAGCTGTTAAAAAGATGAAAAAGGTAGAGGAGGACTATAGAAGTCTTCTAGTGCGTTATAAGGAGGCCAAATGTGAAATAGAGACGTTGAATGCAGAACTGGCGAAAGCCTACTCAAAGATAAAATTTCTTGAGCTTGAAGTGGTTCAAGCCAATGCTAAAGTAGAGCGAGTCTCCTCCAAGAAGCTCGATGAAGTCCTTTCTCATCAAAAACCTTTCTCCGACAAAACCAGATTGGGATACAGCAAAGAAAGTAGTTTAGCTGTGAATATCTCCAAAGAAGTGAAGTTTGTGAAGGCCAAAGAGCAAGTTGTAGTTGCACCTACTGTGGAGAAGGGAAAGGTTGAGAAAAAGAAGAATGTGGTTAACCAACAAGTGTTGAACAAGCCCCGTAACCTATCTGTGGTCAGGTCTGAAGTCAGAGGGAAATCACTCCCAAGACCACAAAGAGGTCCTAAAATGAACCATTTCTGCCATCATTGTGGACTTTAAGGACACACCAGACCAAATTGTCATAAGTTGAGGGCATTGAAAAATGCAAGTGATCAGAGGCCAAGAGGACCAAGAAATGACAAAAGGAATTGGGTTGTTGAGCAATCAAGAGGTCTTTTCGCGAGAAGCTCACAACTTAGAGCTTCCCGCGAAATGTGTTTAAGGGAAATTTCAAAGTCCAATTTTCATACAGAATGTCTCGCTACTGTCTCGTGAGTATTTCGCGACTAAACTCTTCTTGTGAAATGTTTTAGGCAAAAACTCGAAATTTTTCAAGTTCATACAGAGGCTATCACGACTGTCTCGTGATTGTTTCACGACTAAAAGTTTCTCGCGAAAGCTTTTGATTTTCAGTGGTCCTTTTTGCGACTGTATCGCGAGTATCTCGCTACTGCCTAACCCGCGAAAAATGCGTGTTTTTAGTTTTTATGTAGCAGTTGTGACATATTTTCAAACATTCTCATTTCCCTCACTTAGACTCTCTCGAACCCCCTTTAACCCAAAACCATTTTTCACTCAAACCTCCTCATTTTCAAGCAAAGATCTCTGCAAAATCACTTCAAGGTATGTTTTCCTAAACATTTTCTTCATGTTTTCTGAGTTTATGCAGAAATTTAAGTTAGGGTTCAAAAATTGGGGATTTTCGAAAATTGGGTTGGGGTTCTTAGTTTTTGTGGAATTTTTTCAAAATCTTTGATTAGACTGAGTCCCATTTGCTGTGATTGTTCTTGTGTTGGCTGTGGCAGTTTGAGCATGTATTGAGGCATTTTTCACTATGTTCATGCATTATTCATAACTGTTGTGCATTGTTGCATGTCAAATGCTTGACAGAATGTCCTAGTGACATTCTTGTGCTAAATTGGATTCAAGTGAATTCCAATTTTTGGATTTACACTTGGTTGACCTTGTTTAACTTGTTTTGGTCACGGATTATGTGTTTAACACACTTTGCCCATGTTGCACATACTAGGCACACACTAGGGCCCTCTAGGCACACCTCATGCATCTCATGATGCACACACATGCACCAGCACATGCACGGCCTAGGCACACACACAAACATAGTTACTTAATTCATGCATTGTGTTTATGCTTACTTGGTTTAACACCTTAGCATGCTGTTTGAGTTTATTTGCTCTGTTTTAAGTTGTTTTTGCTCTGTTTTAGGTTGTTTTACCTTTGTTTTGAACTAACTTGAATCTAATCAAGTTTTGTGTTCCGTGTTTGTGTTTTTGCATTTGTTTCTT
Organism: Quercus tomentella; assembly: GCA_028535165.1. Lineage (NCBI taxonomy): Eukaryota > Viridiplantae > Streptophyta > Magnoliopsida > Fagales > Fagaceae > Quercus > Quercus tomentella. The sequence goes on from JAPQVY010000100.1 coordinate 22,664,243, forward strand.
GTTCTCTGTGATATTTGTGCAGATGTCTCCTACCAAACATTCTGTGACCAAGAAATCCACAAAACGTTCACGATTGATTCTGATAACTTTAGGTCTGCTGAGGCTGATATGAAGTATAATGACTGCTATAAGGATAAAATGATCATCATGGATAGGGTTGTACAATTGGAGTCACTTAAGGACACTTTCATACCTGAAGTGTTCAAGGACAGGACATGGACAAAGCTCTTGAACCCGAGTGGAGTTGTCTACTCAGAGATCATAAAGGAGTTTTTCTTCAAATGCTGTTGTGGATGGAGATCGTATAGAGTGCTGGGTAAGGCACAAAGAATTTGTGATTACAAGGGAGATCATACAAGACTTTTTGGAGATTCATCCTCCATCTCAACCAATCTCAGTCCAATATGAAGACAAATTGGGGTCTACTGAGGAGATGGTGCAAATACTTGGGGGTACACCGAAGAAGTCATCCATGAACACGATACCATTCTCACCAGAGATGAGGACTTTGGCCTATGTGATGATTCACAACCTGTACCCGGTCACCAACCTCACTACATTGTTAGCTCTAAGGACAATGTTTTTGTACGATCTCTTCACCCACAAGGAAATTGATATTTGTGGACACATTCTCTACTTGTTGAAAAAGTGCATTATGAAGTAGAATTCAAGGACTATAATGCCCTTTCCCTCACTGATTATGGGCCTAATTGCGAAGGCAAGGCTCAAACTCCCGAGTGGCCTCACCGTGGTTCAGAGAGACTATCCCATTGGTGCACACACAGTCACTAGGAGCACAGCTCACATCAAGAGCTCCAAAACAGGTGTGCATACGATACCACAGGATCGTGTTGAGGATGAGGGTGGAGATATAGAGGAGGAGATTGATAGATTCACTTCTAGTCAAGAGACTTCAGCATAGCCATCCTCTTCTGCACCAGCACGAGGACCAGACAAACTTGATCGCCTCCTAGATAGAGTGGACCAAATGTTCACCATGCTAGACTCCCATGTGCAGCACACTGCGAACCAGTTTGCATACATCTAGGGACAGATCACTGCATTGTCTTCACAAATCGACGACTTGTCCATGGCGCGGGGATCTGATTTAGTATCTGATCAATTCTAGCCTTTTTGGCCATTCCGATCAAAAAGAGGGAGAAAATTTTAAGGGGGAGTAGAGCGCTGACATAGCTTAGGCTTAGAAACTTTGGTTCATACAGGCGGTTTAGTTTTATTTATGTTTTGGTTTAAACTGTTTCAGCATTTATAACTCTTAGATAGTTGTTTTTACTTATAGTTTTTACTGCTTTCATTTAAAGCTTTAGTTCTCTGTTTTAAATTTCAGTTTATATTCAGCATGTTTTGTTTACCTTATTGCTTTGTAGCATCTTTTTGTACTTTTAAGATATTGCCAATATGTCTTGAGTACCTCACTCCTGTGCCCTTAGTAGGATTTTGTATCCTAGATGCAAATACTTCGTGTATTTTGCATTGGTTGAATGTTGGACATGCAATTAATCCGTGGGATTGCTCTTAATTGCATTACATGTCCGGATGAGCATTTACTTGCTAAATGTTCATTGTAGTCATTCTTTAATGACTGATCTTGTTTGATCAAGATATGCTTACATGTTCTATTATGTTTACTAACTTGATCGCATTTTACTTGCTTATATACGTACCATGTATTCAACTTGTCAGAAGCTTAATGAAAGTTTTGTTTGTGTGCAAGCGTTTCAGGTTACATGTATATACGTACAAGTGCTTCACAGCTTCTAGATTAGGTGTGAGTGAGTTTTGCCACTATTCCCAAGCTCACGTTTAAGTCTAGAGTTTGTTTTAGGGGTTTTGTCACGAAATAGCCAAAGGGGGAGATTATAAAGTTGTGATTTACAACTATGTGTTTTGTTGGCTTTAATTTCGTGTCAAATTTGATTGTAATTCTATTCAATCTTTTGTACCCTGTATTTATTGTGAGATTTGACTGTAAGGGTTATGTGATAGAGAGAGAGTGTGAAGACTCAAGCAATTGAAGACTAAAGAGTTTTCACGGGTATCTCGCGACTAAGCATCCCGCGAAGTGACTCATGTGACTTGCACATGCTGGAATGCGAAGAGTCAAGACAGGATGGAGACAGTTGTGTCTTACAAGTATCTCGTGGGTAAGGCCTTCCCGTGAGACACCTGCGAGACATTCTGTTTTGCCAGACTATCAATTCTTATACACACTTTCTATGCCTACACTATTTATACCCACATTACCCACAAATGTTGAGGAGTGCTTTTGAGAGAAAACCCTAGCCAAACACCTTGAGAGTTAGAGATTGTTATACCCACAATCCTCTACACAATAGCTTGTGGATTTTCCTCAACTCCTACCTCTCCATTTTCATACCATTAAGAGGTTGATAGCCCAAACACTTACCACACCCTTTCAGAGTGTCAAATGAGTTTTTGGTGCTGCTGGGAAGCATTGGAAGAAGCCAAGGATGGCAGATGCAACATGGAGCTTGTTGCGGGATCCAAAGAGCTAGACAAGACACGGTTCCGAGAAGCCTTGTTGGAGTAGGAGCTTGGAGGGCTTAGGTACAGCGAGTAGATTAGGCTTGGAGGGTCTCTTGCTAACCCATGTATCCCAACTGATTGTCTAGTGGATCGATTACCGCTTGGAGGGCGGTGGAGAGGTTTTTCGCCGAGTTCTTTGGTTTCCTCTTCGATAACACATCGGTGTGTTATCTGTGTTTGCATTCTTCTTCCCTACTCTTTTACATTTCATTTTACTGTTGTGATTATATGAATATGTGTTAGAGTAGCTTGTTTGTTTATCCACTCGCATTTACACTATTTCACACTTAGAATTAAGTTAGTGTAAAATCTATCTAGCCGTAACTTTAATTTGGGGTCTAAACAGCTCTTGTGTTTTTCACACATTTTCGAGCTTTCAACCTGTATAAAGAGAATAGTAATCTTCACATTCCCAACCACATCTCTTGTGCTAAGATACCATTCAAAATCACAAACAGACTTTGCCAATAAAGCCTTCTCCACATCAAACCCTTTTGCTTTGCCTTGAAATAGTTCCTGGAAGTTAAGTAGACATTAAACATAAGTTATTCCCAATTTAAAAAATTAAGCATAAGTTATTATACTTAAATGGCAACCAACACAATTCAAAGCATACCACATCAATGATTATATTTGTTCAACATTAAAACAATGCTAGAATGGAGGGCCATAAAGCATTTGAAATAAAATAGACAAAAGATTGAAAGCAATCACCAACCTTATTAGATCTTAGAATATCTATCAGTCCACCAATGAGCTTCTGATCAATGGCCATGTGATAAGGAGAGGACCTTGTAGCCTCCTTTAAGTCAAATGGATTGTCTATGCACGTGGCAGCTGTAAGTGGTGTATTCTCTCCAGCTTCTGCCATGTACTTTGTCAACATGTTTGCACCATATTCCTAGCCAATGGCCATCAATGTAATCCATGGCCTTGCCTTATTGATGAACTGTATAGCTATGGAGATATCATCGTTGTCAGCAGCTGTAAATAACCTACAGAAAATAGAATAGTAAAGAAGCTCCTACTATTAGCACATTCAAAAGACACCTGTATTAGACAATTCTCCTGTCCATGAACTTGAGCATGAGATTGATTAAAATTTACCATGAAAACAACTACTTTGAAGTAAAAGTGGCAAGGTTTCCTCCCATGCCCACAACACTGAATTTTAAATATATATATATATATATATATATATATATATATATATTAAAAAAATGGCTAGTCCTAATTCACCCTACACATCTGGAATGCGATCCCTCATTGCTTGATGTGGTGCAATGAAAAACCATGTCAAGTATCTGTCATGCTAAGAATGTGGAAACACATACTTATAAAGATGCCCTTAAATCAATGTCATAGTTATGAAGCTCAGTGACTTATGAACAATTATGAAGCATATATAAATCATTAAACAAACTTTTTTCCAAAATCAATTACATAGATAACAAATACTCACAAAACCTTGCCTATATTGTTCGAGAGCTTCTCAAAATTATCAAAGGAAATAGAAACTTAACCACAAAGCCTTGGCTATATTTTTCCATTTTCACCATTTTCACCAAAGTTCTAGACTTGTCCAGTAAATTCATCTACTCGGCCTGTTTTCAATTGATATAATGGTGGTTAGGATGTTGATCAGTGTTCCACCTAGTTCCTTAAGTTCCATATAGGTTCTAAAGTAAAAGCTATGTAAGCAAAGAATTGATCTTTTAATATAATTTGGGATTATGGATTGGAGAATAAATGTGCAGTGTATCTATGATGACGTAAGAAATTTTGTAGGAAAATATATGAAATTTTCCGCTGTGCATTGAATAGGACTCAATTTTGTTTCAGATAATAGAAAATAAATAATAAATTGTTGTAATTCTATCAAATTTATCATTGCTCCCCATATGCAGAATCCCACTGAGACCTAGCATCAAACACCTCACAGGCACTATTATAGAGACTCTTTTTATCATTTTGTCGAATAAAGAGTAATCTCCAATAATTGAATAACAAAAGCTAAAATTTAACTTGCCACAATTAAAAGCACAACCACCATTCAAAATTTGAGAGATAAGGATAATTAATTGATATTTAGCTCTAATAAAAAAAGAAGACGAAGCAGAAGAAGAGTTTGAAGAAGTTACCCATGATTGGATTAGACTATAATTGAATCAAGCAAAGAATGAACTTTGCCCATACACACAAATCATCTTTCACCATTGTCATCCAAAAATCTCTACTTGAAGCTCAAATCATGAACTTAGAATCATAGAAATCACAGGTCCTCCTTTGCGGCTTGCTCTTGCTCTCCTTCATCATCTTTTTCTTTGACAAACTTTATCTTAACAAAACCGAGAAATACCGAGAGAGAATGGTCTAATACAGAGAATGGGTTTGACCGACCTATGTTTGCGATTGGAGTGAATCACTTTAGAGGCATTTTGGACAAGAAAGAAAGGGAACAAGATCCGGTTTTGTTGGAGCTAATATGGGCTTGGGTTTTGGACAACGGAGAAGGTTTGGCTGTAGGGTGTGTTTTGGATGACGGAGAAGTGGAACAGGGAAGGAGAAGGGGAATGGGAGAAATAAAAAATCAGAATTTAGTTTTTTGTATTATTAGGTTTTATGTTGACTGCTTGAAAATGTGTTAAAAACACAAGAGCTGTTTAGACCCCCAATTAAAGTTACGGCTAGATTGCTTTTACTCTAACTTATCTAAATGCGGAAACAAGAGTAAATGAAGCGCAATCAACCGATACTACTCTAGTGCATAAACATGAACAACAAATAATAAAAGTAAAGCACAAGAGTAAGGGAAGAGAGATGCAAACACAAAGACAACACAACGATGTGTTATCGAAGAGGAAACCAAAGTCCTCGGCATAAAACCTCTCCACCGCCCTCCAAGCAGTAATCGATCCACTAGACAATCAGTTGGGATACATAGGTTAGCAAGAGACCCTCCAAGCCTAATCTACCTGATGTACCTAAGCTCTCCAAGCTCCTACTCCAACAAGGCTTCTATGAACCGTGTCTTGTCTAGCTCTCCGGATCCCACAACAAGCTCCATGTTGCATCCGCCAAGCCTCACCGGCTTCTTTTAGCAATTTCCCAAAGCTTCCCAAGCTCCAAAACACTCTCTACACTCTGAAAAGGTGTGGGTTGTGTTTGGGTACAAATCTCCTCTCAAGGTATGACAATGTGAGAAGGAATGAGAAGAGGCTACAAAGATTTCTCACTAAGGATGAGTAGCTCTTTCTCTAAAAGATGGGTGTGTGTGTTGTACAAAACCTATCTAGGGTTTTTCTCTCTGAATGACCTTATTTACATTTGTGGGTAATGAGGGTATATATAGTATGGGTGAAGGGTAGGGAAGTCACAATTAAAAAATCCTCCAGGAAAAATGTTTCGCGACTGTCTCGCGGGAAGGCCTTACCTACGAGACACTCGCGAAAACAACAGCCTGGCACCACTCTTCAGCTTCCAGTCATGTGCTCCTCACGTGGCTCTTTTGCGGGTTAGCTTCTTGCGAACTTCTCGCGAAATCCACTGATTCTCCATTTTATGCTTGACTCTTCACCAACTTGATACTAAACCCAATACAATAAAATCCCACAAAATACAAGGAACAAAATTAAAGCAATTACAACACTTTTTGTCATGGAATAAAGCCAACATAAAACATAGTTGTAAATCACAACTTTACATATATATTATCAGGTTTTAGAATAAAAAAATTAGAATTTTTTTTTTTTTAAAAAATAAACCTAACGTGGAAAATTGTGAGGCTTCAAAGGCTTTGATTTTATATATATAGTAGTCGCTAACACGTGTGATACACGGGAAAGCTATTGACTATGAAAAAGAATCCAATAATGAGTAAAGAATTTAAATTTATCTCATCATAGTCATAAGAGTAGTTTTAGGACCATATTATTTTACAATGTTTTGCCACAACTTTGATGTGGTAGCGGTAGAATGTTGTTTATGCATTAAAAATTTTATATATATATATATATATATAATTGAAACCTCTGAAGCTCCCACAAATTTCCACGTCATCACTATTTTCTTGTTCTTTTTATTTTAGATTCTTTTCATTTTCGTTCCCCCAATATATAAAGTTTTGGTCGTGGTGATGTCCTTACTTCGAAGGACACTTTGGAGGTAGTTTAAACATAGTATAATTCTAATTATTAGGCCATTGCATAGCCAAAAACAAAACAAATCTTATCTTATCCTATCCCATATATAATATATGATAAGATTTGTTTTGTTTAGAGCTCCCACATTTTTACCCATCAACATTATTTAAATTATAAAAATAAAAATAAAAATAAAAAAACTTTGCTATACATGTTTCAATCCATAAACATAACAATTTGTCTGCCTATTTTTTTGGTAGGTCGTCTGCCTAAATTTGTATCTACATTCTAGCTAATATTTAGTTTGGAGGGGGAGTAAAAAAAAATTATTGATATTGTGTGTTATAATTAGAATTCTACAATACTAACCAACACTCTTCTAATCCGTCGTTTAAAAAAATAATAATAATAAGAGAGAGAATTCTATTATAGTTGTATCATGTACAAAGCCAGTTTTGTTATAGTATTGTTATAGTAGTATTGTTGGCTCAGTTTTATCACGTACAAAGCTAGCTACATATCACATGCAATCACTCTAGCAATCGTGCTCCTTTTCAAGTTGTTGCAAATAGAGACTTACTAATCATCAGACCATTGTTTTACTATTGTTTTCATTGTTGTTTTGTATGAGGGTAGAGCTCTTGCTGTGCCGCATCTCTCTTTATTCCAAATTTGATTTGGTTGAGTTTTGGATAGATTTTTAATTCTTTTATAAATTATCTGATGATGGACTTTTATTTGTTTGAGTCTATCTTCTTCTCTTGAGTAAAGATGGTTATATTTCTTATATTTTTCTTTGTTCAGAGTCATCGTGTGTTTGTTTGTGCTTGCTTTTATTTTATATCTCAATATGTTCCTAATTTCTAGATTACATTATTCTACCTATCAAAAAAAAAAAAAAAAGATTACATTATTCTAAATTTTTGTTGTTACTGGGAATTTATGCTTCCCTCTATTTCAACACATGTAGATCAACAAAGTTCTATTTCTTGGCTATATCTGCTAGATGTTCGTGAAAATCCCTCCAAGAGTAATGGTGTAACTAGACATTTTGCACCTATGGCTGTTATTTGGGGCTCAAATTTGAAATCTTTTCTTCCTTCACCATAGTTTTCACAAAGTAATTTCTTTCTCTCTTACCACTTCTGAGAGAAGTTAGTCAACTTAGTTTTGTTAGCTTGATGAGTTTTTCATTTTCACTAATTTTTTTTAACAGGTTTGGGATTTGGCTAGAAGAAAGAATTTTTTGCTTTGAATGGTCATGAAGCCCCTATCTTATTCTCTCTGTCCCCACCACAAGAAAAACATTCAGGTAAGACGCATAATATGTTTTAAAGTTTGAATGACAATTACCATATCATACAAAGTCCAAGAAATAAGGTTTTAAGGGACGAGCTTAATTATTTCTTCTTTTCAATAATAAATAATTTTACTGCAATATTGGTTATTGGTTGAGGAAATACAATATGTTCATATGGCTATAGAGTAGAGAGCGGTAGAAGCCAACTTTATTATAACCACTTAAACTGAATAGAATAAATTCCTTTTTGTTACAGACTTACAGGGAATAACATAAAAATAGTGGAATTAATTGTTGTAATTTTGATTTTATTCCACACCTTGAATTTTGTCTATACTATTATCACAAGACAGAGAAAGTAATATTACTACTCAAATTAATGCGTCTCTCTCATGTCATGGTCTCTATCCGCATCTTTGTAGTTTATATTTTTCAACTGTTATGGGAAAATTAAGGCTCGATTCTGAATATTATAGCACTTACATCTTTGAGTTATGAATTGTGAATTACTTTATTGGTTTCGATAATTATTCACTTGCAGTGAGTTGTTGACAACATAAACCCATACTTTTCAAAAGGCTACTTTAAATAACAAGTAAGTCAATACGTTTCTTGCGTTTGGATATTAGCTAGAATTTGTTTCAAAATAAGTATTTTATCATAGTTGTATTGAGTTGATTGCATTTCTAAAACTGCTGCTCTGACCTATTTTTGCAAAGTACTAAACATAAGTATTTTAAACTTTTGGTTATTTGTGTCCGATAAATTAATAATTAATCTATACAATTCCTTAGAGATCTTTTCCTAACCATTAAGAGTAGCACATTTTAATTGTCTTTAAGTGATTTATCCTTCCTTGGTATATTATTTGCTCACAATTCTCATTATTATGAAGTTTATAATTGCTTTTTGTTGTGAAATTATTTTTATCATGTAGGTATGACAAAGAGAAAGTAATACAATGTTTGATGTGGATAGCTTATTATTTCTTTGGGATGAGGCTTCTTTAAGAAAATGATATGTTGTAACTATTTGAAATGGTTTTTTTAATTTATTAATTGGAACATGTTTGAATCATATCATTGTAGTTTTTAGATGAATATTGTATATTTGACTAATCTATTTCTACATAATTTCAATATTTATTTTGAAATAGAATTATAAAATTTGATTGGTTTCAAATGATTGTACCAGTAAAAGTGTGTAAGCTCGAATTTGTGTGAAAACACAAGAGTTATTTAGACACCCAACTTAAAATTACGGCTTGGTTGATTTTACTCTAACTTAAACTAAATATGAAATAGAGTAAATGCGAGCAAACAAACAATATAACTACTCTAAGCCATATTCATCACAACACAACAAAAATGAAAGCTATAAGAGTAGGGAAGAAGAATGCAAACACAAGATAACATGCCGATGTGTTATCGAAGAGTGATAGGCCATGAATGTATTGACCCCTTGTGATAAATTAATCAATTGATTTAGCCAAGTTAATTCATTAATTCAATTAACATGCAAAACAAGTGGTAGCACAAACAAATCACCAACTAAGTAAATATGTAGTGAAAAATAAAGTTGACACGGTGATTTGTTTACGAATGGGGAAAACCAACACGGCAAAAACTCCACTAAGTGATTTTAATGTCACCACTCCCGAGAATTCACTATTATCACAATAAGCGGTTACAAGTAAAGGAATCCTAGTAACTTATACCAACCTACAATTGAACCCTTACCCCAATACCCAATTGGACTTGTTTTGTAGTGACAATCTCTCCTTTTAATGCATGACTCCCAGTACGTGACTAACCAATTCAATGCGTGGATCCCAGTACGCGGCTTACTCACCAACTTGAGAAAGACATTGGCTGCAAAGTTCTTCAGTTCATTACACGATGAAGATCACGAAGCTCCTTGGTTACAAAACCCTACGGTGTACAAACACAGCAGCTTCTTCAAGAGAAAGATGAACCGGGCAAATTCTGTCTCCGGTTACAATTTGCATGAACACAACTTTGCTTCACACTCGTGCAACCTTTTATAGCCCTTAAAATAATCCTTATATATGTTTAGGGTTGTGAGAAAAGAAAGCCCAAAAATATACACACGGATTGGATGAAAATCAGAGCTGAAAATCTGTTTTTCATAAACCTCGATAGATAGATTATCTATCAAGCTAGCAGTTGAGCATCTAGCTTCAGCAGCTTTTAAACCTTGAAAGATACTAGCTGTTGAGATTTAAAATCCAGCACATCTTCACTTGTTTCTTGGACAAACTTGTATGGCTTTAACATGTGAACTTGAAACCTTGTTCCTTGAAGTATTAAACACATCCTAGATCTACCAAATTACAAGTAAAGTGTATTTTGTCAAAGGATTAGCCAATTACATAAAATATTGACATATGTTACTAACATGATTCACATATGTCCTAGCAAAGAGGAAATCGAAGAACTCAGCGAAAAACCTCTCAGCCGCCCTCCAAGTGGTAATCGATCCATTAGAGAATAAAGTTGGAGTACACGAATAACAAAAGACCCTTCAAGCCTAGTCAACCCAATGTACTTGAGTCCTTCAAGCTCCTGCTACCAACGGACTTCTCAGAGTCATGTCTTCTCTAGCTTTCCAAATCCCGCGATATGCCCAATTGCGTCCACCAAGTCTCACCGGCTTCTTTTGGCAAATCCCTAAAGCTTCCCAAGCTCCAAAACACTCTCTACACTCTGAAAAGGTGTGGGTTGTGTTTGGGTACAAATCTCCTCTCAAGAAATGATAGTGGGAGAGGGAAGGAGAAGAGGCTAGAATGATTTCTCACTAAGGATGAGTAGCTCTCTCTCTAAAAATTGGTGTGTGTGTTGTAGAAAACCTATCTAGGGTTTAAAGGGTTGATGTAGACAGTTTTTCAAAAGCACTTGTTTTCCCTCACTTTGCCTCCCTCAAGCCTCAAACAACCCAAACCTTATTTTCACTCAAAATCCCAACCAAATCTCAAAAGGAAACTTCTTCAAATCATTTCTAAGGTATGTTTATACAATATTTTCTCTTTATTTCCTTAGATTTTGTAGAAATTCTAGGTTTACTTGATTTGGGTTATTTTAAAAAAAGGTTGGGAAACTTTAAATTTTGTGAAAATTCTTTCAATTTCTTGATTGGGCTTTGTCCCATTTGGTTTGTTTGTGTTTGTGTTGGCCAATTGTGGCTTTATAACATGTATTTAGGCAAGATTTTCATATGTTCATGCATTGTTTAACATACATATGTAGTGTGTCCACTCTAGGTGTTTGATAAAATGCCCAAATGACATTTTCTCGTTATTTTGGACTCTGATGAGTACCAATTTTTAGGAATCACCATGATTATGCATGTTTATCATGTATTGATCATTGGTTGTGTGTTTTACGCACTTTACCCTGTAAGTGCCTTGCTCATGCATTGGTCATGCATCTCACATGCATATTAGATACACCTTGCTATTCACACTCTAACACTTGACATGTTTTGCATTCACTCATGCTAGTTAAGTCTTTTTAGACCTTTTAGCACATATAACATGTTCTTGTGTCTATGTCATGCCTTGGTCTATACTTTGTTTCATCATCCTTAGCATGTCATGTTTACTTTTTTTGTCTTTCATTTGAGCTTCATTTTCTCAATCATTTTGCACCCCTCATACATCATACCCTTACTCATATCTTCTTTTCTTTCCCTCCTTCTTCTTGACTTATTTGTCTATTCATGACAAAAAGGGGGAGAGTATACTAGAGAGTATACCGGAGTGTATTGTCATTTCTATATGACTCATGTGCACATTCTTAGGGGGAGAAAGACATAGGGGAGATGCATATACCAAAGGGGAGAAGACATTTTTTTGAGAAACCCTATTTTTGTTTTATTTTACTTTATGCTTGTTTTCTCATTGTTTTACGGTGCTTTGAGTTATGTTTAGTATCTATGCTTTGTTGCTCTTATCGCATCATGCTTATGTGTTGGACATGCATACATCCTTATGATATTGTGATTTACTTTATTGATTGCATATTTGGATGATCATTTGCTTTGCTATGTGTGTTGGGGTTTATGCCCTAAAATCCAATTTATTGGCATGTCATAAATAATTAAATTGTTTAATTATGTGAGACTATTTAATAATGAACTAATGGGACATTATCTTAGTCCATGAGATGCATAGTATGTGATTTATGTGAAAAGTCACAGAAGATATAAATCACAAGTTCTTTGTAAACTCAGAATTTTAGTTTGTAATCAGTGATGAAATTGGGCATTTCATCTGCGAAGATTATAACATATCAACTAAGATGATTTGTCTTGATCATGGAAATGAATACTTCTAGTTGATATGTTTATATATTTTAAGAGTTAAGATATATTGAACTAGACCACTGTGAGATTTATTATTCTCCTAACGACTGTCAAATGAATAATAAATCTCACGACTTCTATTTACATCAACTCTAAATCCTGAGAGAATAATGGACCTGATCACGAGGTGTAGGTTGCTTTGATATATCAAGAGTGAGATCTATAAGACACGATCAAAACCTCAATATGTTAGGCAGCCGCATTTAGTGTTGATGGAACATATATTCTCAAGATGGAATTCATAATCTCTTAACGGAGATATAAAATATTCCTTTGAGATAAGTTTAATGAGTTTGGTTATTCAGAGTGTTGGGCTCAACCACTTTAGTAAGGAGTTACTAAAGTATATATTTATGGAATTAGATTTCATAAATATATGATGAATAACATAAAGAATTAAATCGGATACTCAAGGATTAAGATGTAGTAATCTTCAAAGTGGCAGTCTATTTCATGACTTTGTATTACTACGAATATTTTAATGAAGGGGTTGTATGTATAATAAAGTTTTGGGATATAATTTATTAACTAGTCGCTAACCCGTGCGAAGCACGGGAAAGCTATTATGTATGTAGATGTTAACAATTATTTGTCTCTTCCTCTTTGATTGTATATTAAGATTCCTGCCTTAGAATTTTCTATCCTTGATATAAAACATTAAATTACATAATGAAAAATATAAATCAAACTTAAATTTAAATTAAAATTAAGATTCCAATCCTTAACATCCTCAATTATCCAATAAATATATGAAACACAAATTTAAAGAACTACTTAATTAATATTTGAAATAAATTGAAAGCCAACTTTAAAGTATTATTTGTATTTTCTTCCTTTGTTGCTTCACAGTAGCCACTGAATAACTCCTTTTATTTTCCTTGATTACAGATGTTGGTGTAAGTTGTACATTGCTTTCAACATCAACTTTTTGAAACTTTGTAGAATCACCATCTTATTGTCACATTCATTTGAAATACCACTGATGTAAGCCTGTCAATAGTATAGGTTGAGAAATCTATTATAGCATATAGAAGTGAAATATCAAATTTGTAATTTTGCTAATTAAACCAAACATAAAACCAAGTTTGAGATAACAAAGAAACTGAAATATGAAATCACATTCCAATTTCAAATTCTTTCTAGAAACATATTACCAATAAATATGCAAGAAACAGTACAGAATAAAGGAGAAGACTGGTAAATACCTGGCTTTTCTCATCTTGCTGTCGTATTAAGAGTCTTACAAAGATAAGGATCCACAGTTCCAAATAACCCAGATAAAAAATTGCCAAATATCTATCTACAAAACAATAAAATCCAATTTTCAGCCAACATTCAAGAAACATTAATCAAATAGAACAAATTAAATAAACCAACTGCAGTTGGAAAAGAACTACAAATGCAGAGAAAAAAGTACAACAAAAGCATTTAGAACATAAAAATCATCCAAATCACAGCTAGGAATGGCTAAACACTTCCTATCAATCACATAGGTAATACCTCCCTTCATACCAAATACAATTGAGGGTTGCTACTAAATTTGGGAGCTAAAGTAAAAAGTTCAGTCCAACACATAGAGGAGAGTCCTAGTAATCTAATCATTATTGATTCTGAATATGAAGGAAACAATTTCAAAGGAATTCAAATTAAGATCATTCAAGGCACACACACACACACATTCAATATGTTCTACATATTCACTGAGAAATTTAAACAAACACATAGAGAACACACACACATTCAGTATGTTCTACATATTCGCTGAGAAATTTAAACAAACACATAGAGAACAAACACAAAGATAACCAAGACAAAACCCTCAAACCCACATTGCTCCTTTTATAGAACTTGACATACGAAACAGAAAATTGGTTATATCATAGGTGCTAAAAAGTACTTAATACAGAAAGTTATTTAAAAACAATGCAGAAAGTTATTCAAAACAATGCAGATTTTATGAAATAGTGCAGTGCAGTGCAGATTTTTATGAAACAGTGCAGTGCAAATTTTGGTTGTAAAAAAAATGCAGATTTTAGATGTAAAATAGTGTAGATTTTATGTAGAAAAATAGTGCAGAAAAATAACGTTTTGAAAAAGAAAACTTTTTAACAAATTGGATCCATAGACCAAATTTTACACATAGAGAACAAACACAAAGATAACCAAGACAAAACCTTCAAACCCACATTACTCCTTTTATAGCACTTGACATACGAAACCTAATTTATTTAGATTCGAATGCATGTTAGAAACAAAAATCCCAAAGACAAAACCTATTAGTAAAATCACATACTAACCAATACAACAAATTAAATCATAGGAACAAATCACAGTGCTCCTTTTATAGAACTTGACATAAAAAAAATAAAAATAAAAATAAAAAATAAAAAATCCTAAAGCCAAAGCCTATTAGTAAAATCACCTATCAAACTATACAAATTTTAAGCCGTGAATTGTGATTGTAACAAATAATCTCTAAAAAAACACTATTTATAATATAGGGTTCTGTATTTGCCAACATACTTGAAAAATGTAGAGGTCCATGGGTAGGAAGTATCGGAATTTGGGGGAGATATTAAAAGTCACAAACCAAAACAATGCAGAATTAAAACCTTTTATATAGACAGCAATGCATCAACCACACACTAATAACACTAAAAGAAAATTACACAATTAACTTTTCATATATACATTACTAATTAAATTCACACACGTGCTCAATGTTTCGGTATCATATTTCACTAAACAATCAATGAGTAAAATAAGAAACATAGAAATATGATACACACCAACATTGATGTAATAGACTAAAAAAAATAGAACTAACATAGTGATGGCAATGCAAGAATACACAGAAGGTTCATTTCACTTATAAATGGCCTCGCTAAATGGTCAACAACAGAAGAGACACATGACAAAGAAAGCACAAGATTAAAGCTACTAAAAAAGAAAATGAGCATTTTGAACTTACCAGTTACCAGTACTACCCAAAAACAAATGTAGAGTATGAAAAATCAACAGATCCAAAGAGAATATATATTGGAAACTTACTTGGATTAGGAATCTCTCCACTTATGACTGTCAACCTTAGCATCAAAACTTCTCTCTTCTTGTATCCATCTGGGTTGGAAGAAACACAATGAGAAAGAAACATAAATCTTGCATACTTTCATGAGTTGGAGGACCCTAAAATCATCATTAACATATATCACAAATTACAATGAGAAAGAAACATTGTTAAATCTACATTGAAAATTTAAACACTACCAAAATTCAAACATTTTTTGAGGGCTGAGTTATTATTTTTCATAATTATAGTTGTCGGATGCTTTGGCTAGGTAATTTGACACATTGATTTGAACTTAAAGTATCTCCTGAAATAGCCACCACTATAGAAGGATCTTATAAATTATGGAGAAACAAAGACTTTTTTTTTTTTTTTCAATCAATTAAACAAATAAATGCATACCTAATAAAATCAATCTAAACCATGATATACGGTTGAGTACAAAATCAAGGAAGACAATAAGCAAGCAATTTTATAATTGAGAATTAAAAAAGAATCTACTAAATTGAATTGATTATAGATTATAACTAAGCTTTCTTAGTCCATTAGTTATTCACTGATAAACACAATCCAAAACAAACTTGGACTATGTTAAGGTCAAAAGCTATCTTTATAAGCCATGCCTCCAAGCCAGGCATTTTGTCGAACACTTTGAGGGTGATGGGGTTGGCCTCTTTTCTCTTCTCATGCAATGAAGAATTATTAGAACTACGGGTTTCCATTATTTATTAAACAATCTAAAATTAGAAAAAGAGAGATAGAGATAGACCTGGAGATGCCAACGGTGACAATCGAAAAGGCAACCACACCTCTGCTAGGATTCACTTGGCGTTGGGACTGAGTAATTGGCATCATCATCATTACCTGAAATCGAAACTCAAAAAATAAGATTTAGAGAAAATCGTAGAGAAAGAATTTCTTGAGAAGCAGATCAATCAAATAGGAAAGAGAATGACAGAGGGGGAATTATTTAACCTAATCAGCTCTGTGGCTGAATCCATCCATGGAGAAAAGAGGTTGAGAGTGGAGACCAAGGAAACTCCTGCATAGGCCTAGCACGTTGGCTACCTTAGGTATAGGGTTTGCGTTGGGGAGGAATATAGGAGATACAGATTGATGATTAAATTTGGTTTCCAAGGGAAGCGAGAAGAGAAGGTTTTAGGGAAGATTTTAGAGAAGTGAGAGGAGAAGAAGATGGCGTTTGGAATTGAAATTCAGAGTTGGGTTTTGGGGAGAAAGGTAGAGAAAGAGAGAGAGAGAGGATTCAGCGTAGGGTTTATGGGTATCGGGTTTGGTTTTCACGATTTTGGAAAAAATTTTGGGCTTCTTATTATTATTTTTTATAATTTAATTAATGCTTTTTAAAAAAATTTAATTAATGCTGATGTGGAAAATTGTGGGAGCTTCAAAAGTTTTGGTTTTATATATATATATATATATATAGATAAGGCCTAGAGTGCAATTATATTCTTATAGTGGTATTGAATATAATTAATGATAACTTTGGACTTGTCAAGAGTTGACAGAAAAGCCCAAGGCCCATTGGAGCTAGAGTCTTATTTGTTCCCTTTGGTCCCATCTCAAGCCACAAACTAAAACCCAATTGGGTAGGCCCAAAAGGCTAATCCAATTAGATAATCAATTTTTATTTAATAAGAGTTATTAAATAAAGAAACTACTAATGTAGTTTGTACGTACGTATGGTAAAAAAAAAAAAAGGGAAAACAGTTTTTCTCCACAAGGAGAAGAAGAAGGATTTTTCTTTGAGAATCTATGTACAAAAGACTGATTGAGAGACCACAAATCTTGGGCCCCATGTGGAATTGAGATGAAGATTAAAGATATTCTCAAGTTTTGGTTTTGAATTTCACTGCATCAAGGTACGCTTTCTATTCTTTATTCTAGAATTAAAGGTTACATGTTATCTTTCATGAATGAAGTAGATCCGTGATTGTTGCTTCCGCTGTGTGTTTTATATGGGATACAAAACCAGATTTTCCAACAAATGGTATCAGAGCGGTCTTCAATATCATGCTTGTGTAACATGTGATTGAGTTTTAGAATTAAAGAAAAATCGTTTTCTTGGTGTTCTAGTTTTCTGCAGTAAAAATTTCTGCATATTTATGTTTTAATCGTGGTTTACGATGTGGATATGTTTAGAGATTCATGGCATTAGTTTTAAATGAAACTGGTATATCGGTCAAGCATGAGCACTTCGTTTTGCACTGCTTGGATATAGTTGGCAGTTTAATTTTATTCGATAACCGTTGCCGATGCCATCAACGTATATGAAACATGATGATATCGGGTTCCTATCAGGATAAATATTCTCTTGATTTGTTCGAAGTGGCCCATGACTTTAAAGTTATGGTGTCGTGTTTTGATAGTATTTGTCTTAGGAATGAACAAGATAGTACTCTTGTCTCATTGGAATGCATAAACCTGTAATGCATTTGATAGTCTTTGTTTTAGTAATGAACACGTAAATGTCTATTGCTAATATTAGTGACTGAAACGGCCCACTTTAATTTAATTTCTTTGAATGTTTGCATTCTTGGAATCTATAAATATATTAATTTTGGCCGTGGGCATGTTGTTCCATTGGGAAAGGTATCTATGTAAACTTCAAGGAATTTTCTTTTTTAGTTTACTGATATACATGCCATCATGTTAATGCTAGGATTATGAAATTTATTCCTAATGAGATTAGGATTATGTTCTCAATGTTTCTAGTGTTATTATGGTTCTTGATCTTGATATTGAAAACCCTAATGTTTGATTTGTAAATCCTCATTGATAAAATCAAAAGGTGTTTTTGATGGAAGAATAATGAAGATGTCAAAAACGGTTGTTGCAAAATTCTGAAAAAATTCAGTTTTTGCGAGTTTCGACTGATCGAGAATTCCTTTCAATCGATTGAATGTACTTTTCAATTGATCGAAGAGGAATCTAGAACTGATCGAGTCAGGTAGAAACCCTATGATGAAATTCTTCATTGTCTAGATCGATCGAGAATTCCTTTCAACCAATCGAATATTGATTTCGATCGATCAAACAGGAATCGAGAATCAATCGAATCGAACGAGGCAGAACCTTTGTGATGAATTTCTTCATTTTTCGATCGATCGAGTAATAGGTTCGACCAATCGAAGGCACTGAATTTTGAATTTTCACTTGTTTTTGACTAAGTGTTAAAACTTTGATTAAAAGCAAGGCTATGTGATTAATTTTATAGTGCTTAAAAGTTAAGGACATTTATTAATCATTATCTAACTAAAAGACCTAATGAGATCAAAGATGTTAGTTAAATAGAACTCTTAGTACTAAATCATTTTATGATTAAAAGTCCTTAATTTATTTTAATTAGAGGTTTTTAATGAGATTAAAATTCTAATTATAGTTATATAGTTTCTAATGAGATTAGAATACTTTATCTAGTAAATTAAGGATAGAGTTCTATATAACTAATTTTTGATTCATTAGTGTTTAAGGAATCCTAAATAGTTTAGGACTTTTATTTTAGTTAGTGATTCTAATAAGATTAGAGTCTTCAGCAAGTGCAAGGTTATTAGTTGTGATGGGATCACAATTATTAAAGAAAAACCTAAATAATGAGTGAGAGTGCTGAAATAACCCTTTTGTTAAGTTTATTGTAATGTGAATAGATACCTTGTCTTGACTTCGAGGCTTGCATTCCATGCGGAGGGTATTTATTTCACAGATTACAAGGTTAAACTTCTTTGTGATTGCGCGAATGTTCGTTACGCTATTGTGACGTGACTTAGTTACATCACATTGAATTTAAACAATTAAACACATTTATTGTGTAGGGTTAAAATTGTGATTAGATCACAATGATTTCAAGACAATCCACTTGATTTAAAATATCTAGTGGGAGAGAGATACAAGGGTTGGATCTCACGGTCTCCATTGTCGGTTCATAGTGGTGTGGGGTAAACATCTCGTCTTGGCCTCGAGCCTTGCATTCCATGCGGAGGATGTTTATTTCATGGTACTATAAGATTGAACTTCCCGGTTTATAGTGGTGTGGGCAAGCACCTCGTCTTGGCCTCGAGCTTTGCGTTCCATGCGGAGGGTGTTTTGCATCATGGTACTACAAGATTAAACCTTACAAGGGTAGAGTTATGTGGGTACACATGAGTCTAGGCAATGGTGTACACTAGACTAAGTTTGATAATATCCTCTATGCTGAGTTCTTGCTATTATTACTTAGAGGCTAAAGGAAAAGCGGCAAATTATTTTTGTTTGGTAAGAGTTACCATGATAGCATTAATAATGAGAATAATTCTCTCCTGATCATAGTGGTTGATATTCACTCTATGCTGAGGAATATTAATTGTGGGATTAGGTTGTCGTTGCACCTAGTAGAGTATGTTTTTCGGGTTTCATATTATATGGTTATGGATGCAAAATGATAATGTCCTGGTATTTAAGTTCATAGTCTCAAAATAAAGTTGTCATAAACTTTGTTCTCTAACTACTATTTTATTGAATCACATTAACTGAGAAATAATTTTGGACATGGTGCTTAAAGGAGCTGACTAAATTAAATAAAAATGTTTCGATTTAGCGTTGTCATAATTTCCTATGCATGATGCATTGATGGAAGATAGCTTATGATATGATCATAGTCTCCATTGAAATGCTAAAATGCTACATTGGCTTCTATCTCAATTGTACTATAGCATGAGATGCAAGAGTTAGTACTAGACTTAGACTTTATATTAAGTCTAAATGAGATGTTTGGTATGAATCATATTGAGTGCCAAGAAAGGCTTAAGGAGTTCCAATTCTATATCATTTTATGAAAATGTTATTTTAAAATGAATTGGAATTCTTGGATGTAGAGATTAATTGTTAATCTCAAATGGATATGATCCACAAATCCTTATTAGAATCATTTGATCAATTCAGATTGTTTTGAAATTAAAATTTTTTTATGTTACCTGAATTGATGAGTGAGTTCTATGCAACGGAAGTCTTCCTAAAAGCTAAGGCTAGGATCAATATGATTTAATTCAATTTCTTAGCCTAAACCGAAAGGTAAGGGTGGCAAGAAGAGGAATTATAATACCAAACAGTTGGACAAGTTAGTTGCCCTAGTAGTTGCCAAAAGGAAATTAGACTCAAAAGAATGACCAAAAGGAAAGTATTTCTATTTTGGTAAAGCTAAGCATTGTCCATGATTGTCTTCTAGATGGAAATTTACATGTTTTATTTTTTAAAGAGAAAGTTTCCATCCTTTGTAATTGTATGTTTTGGCACTTATGTCTATAGATCTTATTAATCTAAATGATATTCAAGATTGGTGAAAGATGGGCTTTTAGAACCATTATTTTATTATATTCCCAGTCTATGAATTCTATTTAGAAGATAATAAGATCTAGAGTTCCTTTTTGTAAAGGAATGAAGTTCCAATGACTTCTTTAAGTTAGTACATACATAAAGGAGGTATAGGGCTCTTTTAAAGGTAGATTGTTCTAGAAGAAAAATGTCAGAATTTGTTGTAGGACAACTATAAAATACATTTGGAAATGAGATGGTTGTATTAGATACACCACAAGACATTATTCTGTAGATAACTATTACATCGGTACAATATCGTAGTAGGAGGATTACCAAACAAATTCATACTTTTGGAATAAACTTTTGTAGTTATTCCACAAGGATATGAATTTGATCCTCGGTCCTACGTAAAGGCAATAGATGATATGAATATGGATTACTGGATCAAGGTTATGTGAAAAGAATTAGATTCTATTTAAAGTCTAGAACTTGTAAAGGCGCTTAATTGCATTTAGCCTATTGTTTTCAAATAGGTCTACAAGTAAATGAGATTGATAGATTTGAAGGTGCAAACCTACAAAGTCAATACTAGTGGCGAAAAGATCTATTTAGAGAGAAATTGTTTGACTATGAAAAGATTTTTTCACCAATAGTCAAGTTTGACTCTATCTAGATTCTCTTATTCATTATATTTCATTCGGATGAAATATGGCAATAAATATCAAGAAAGCTTCTTTTAGTAGCAATCTTGAGGAAGACATCTATATGATGCAACTAGACTTGTTCATAGCAAAGAACCAATGGTAATTAGTATGCAAGTTGCTTAAAGTCCATTTATGGACTAAAGCAAGCATATGAATCATAAAATATCATCTTTGATCAAGCAATCAAATTGTTTGATTTTGATCAAGTATTAAAATGCCTTATGTGTGTACAAGTTATATAGAATAATAAATTTCTTAATGTACGTTGATGACATTCTAATCATTTAGAATGATGTAGAGCTATTGTCATCAATGGAGTTTTTTTGTTGTCCAGTCCAGTTTGATATAAAGTACTTGGGAAAGACTAGTCACATCCTAAGAATTAAACTTTATTAAAATTCAGAAATTAGGATGTTGGGTCTATCTCAAACTGCTTAAATAGATTAGATTCTAGCCAAGTATAGCATGTAATACTTCAAGAAAGGATTCTTTTCTTTTTAAGTTTGAAGTTCCTTTATAAAGGACTATAGTCCTAAGACATATAAAAGGAAGAGCATATTAAGACGATTCCTAATATCATATCAATAGGAAGTCCTAAGACATATAAAAGGAAGACATATTAAGACGATTCCTAATATCATATCAATAGGAAGTCTTTATGCTATGCTTTATACTAGGCTAAATATCTATTTTGCGGTGGGCATGGTAAGAAAATATCAATTGAATCAAAGATCACTTAATTTAGTGGGAGTAAAGCATATACTCAAATATCTTAGGAGAATGTTTGCGGTGGGCATGGTAAGAAAATATCAATTGAATCGAAGATCACTTAATTTAGTGGGAGTAAAGCATATACTCAAATATCTTAGGAGAATGAGGGATTATATGCTTGTCCACAAAAGTGAGGTTTTGATAGATACTGGGTGTACAAACACTGACTTGTAGTTTGATTGTGATTCATGAAATTGGACTTCAAGATATGTGTTCATCTTAGGTGGTGAAGATACACACTAAGCGTAAGTATTATCTCATTAGAGAGATATGAATACGTGAAAAGTAGTAGTAGAAAAAATAATTTATGCAATAAATCTGGCTGAAACTTGTTTCCAAGCCTTGCCTTAGAGTAATTATGAATTACTCTAAAGGGAGATAAGTGTCGGATATATGGTAAATTGTCTTTGAGAGCCAGTGGGAGATTGTTGGGGTTTATGCCCTAAATTCCAATTTATTGGCATGTCATAAATAATTAAATTGTTTAATTATGTGAGACTATTTAATAATGAACTAATGGGACATTATCTTAGTCCATGAGATGCATAGTATGTGATTTATGTGAAAAGTCACAGAAGATATAAATCACAAGTTCTTTGTAAACTCAGAATTTTAGTTCGTAGTCAATGATGAAATTGGGCATTATATCAACTAAGATGATTTGTCTTGATCATGGAAGTGAAGACTTCTAGTTGATATGTTGATATATTTTAAGAGTTAAGACATATTGAACTGGACCACTGTGAGATTTATTATTCTCCTAACAACTGTCAAATGAATAATAAATCTCACAACTTCTATTTACATCAACTCTAAATCCTGAGAGAATAATGGACTTGATCATGAGTTGTAGGTTGCTTTGATATATCAGGAGTGAGATCTATAAGACATGATCAAAACCTCAGTATGTTGGGTAGCCGCATTTAGTGTTGATGGAAAATATATTCTCAAGATGGAATTCATAATCTCTTAACGGAGATATAAAACATTCACTTGAGATAAGTTTAATGGGTTTGGTTATTCAGAGTGTTGGGCCCAACCACTTTAGTAAGGAGTTACTAAAGTATATATTTATGGAATTAGAGGAGAGGGGGAACTCTAATACATGCTCTAGAGAAGAGGCTGAGAGAGAGAGAGAGAGAGAGAGAAAGCACTCAAGAGGGGCTAGGCCCCTAATCTACTAAACATTGCCCTTTGTGGGCTTACATCTTCTTGTTTGCATCCTTGCCCTTTTATTTGTGCCTAGGAGGTCAAACCCTTACTCTAAGTGTCCATGCTCTATGCTTGCTCATGCAATAACAAAATAAACAGGCCAGGAGACAATGCAAAGCAACAAATAGAAAGAAAGCATGCTAAAAGTCAAGCCACCAAAAGATGCCAAACGAGGGCAAACAAGCATATTAAGCACACAAAAGGGCAAACGAACATGTTATCAAATAAAAGAGGGTGTCCTAGGAGGACAAATGTAGGTTTGGATTGAGTGTCCATAGTTCCATTGGATTGGAGTTTGGACAACACACAAACTCATGCATGAACATGTAGGCAAGCGTGCAAAGATGCAAAAAAGTAAGGAAAGCCAAACGGGTGGCACAAAGCAAGCAAGGCAAGCACAACAACATTGTGTGGAATAGAAAAAGGTGAGTATCAAGCACACCAACATCACAGGTGTGTATCTCACAAATGGTAACATCCAAACAATCCATAAGAAGGACGGATGCAACCACACAAGCAAGTGGCCCCAAAGACTAACAAGCACAAGCCCACGGAGGGCACAAAGCATGGCAACGCCTAGATCTAGACAAGCAAACGTGGAGATATAGCATTTCTGCAAGCAAGCAAGACATGCATAAAGGATATGATCCAAACCCTCTAATATAGGCCTAGGTGTATGGATGTAGACCTAAACCACAAGATCTAGATCTACACCCCACCAAAAGGGCCAAAACACAAGAAAAAGGAGATAATAAGAGATAGAAAGGCTTTAGAAGCACATGGCATAGCAACCAACATGTAGATCGACACATGAACACAGCACAAAACATACAAAGATATAGATCTGGCCATAAGCATGGCAAAGAACATACAAACAAGTAGATCTAAGCACAAGCATAGCAAAGAGCACATAAACACATGTATCTAAGCATAAGCATGCTAAAAAGGCACCTAGACACATGGATCTAAGCACAAACACAATATTTAGGCATATCCTAGCCTAAGAGGGCTAGACCAACATCATCAAAGCATTAAAACATGGTAAAAAGTAAGGAGACATGCTAGGAAAGCTATAGAACATGCTAGGAAGAAAGATAAAGAAAAG
This sequence comes from Quercus tomentella, assembly GCA_028535165.1. Taxonomy (NCBI): domain Eukaryota; kingdom Viridiplantae; phylum Streptophyta; class Magnoliopsida; order Fagales; family Fagaceae; genus Quercus; species Quercus tomentella. Next base: position 22,688,802 of record JAPQVY010000100.1, read on the forward strand.
AACACTCTTGGAAAAGCAATAAAGCATATTATAAAGCAAGACAAATCAAAGGGTGTAGATTGTAGCTAAAAAGATAACATCTACACCCTTTAAACCTCAAATCTAAGGTCCTAAGACCAAAGAGAAGAAAAAGAGTGTAAGAACACTACCTCTTGATTGTTGAGAGGAGAGAGGAATCAAAGGTTTTTTTATGTGTTTTTGGGAGTGAAATATAGAGAAAGAGAGAAAATCTACCCAAAACCCAACTCCAAAAAAGCCCAATTTCTTTTTTCTTTTTTCCTTTTTTTTTTTGAAAATCTGGGGTCTAGGGTTTATTTGTAACTTTTTGGCACATGTTTTGAGGCTAGCGGCCAATGGGTTAGGTATGCTGACGTCAACAATTTTGTCTTTTCCTCTAGCTTTTCAGTTCTGACTTTGATCGCATATTTGAAGGCCATCCCGAACTCCAATTGAGCTGATCTTTGTGTCCTTGGAAAGGTCTGGATGTCTAGTTTCCATAACACTAAAGAAATTGAAATTCCAATCGTTGAATCAAAAGTTATGGCCTTGGGAAGTGAGCTGACATGTTTTGCACGGTTTTTAGGGTATCTCAACTGTTTTAACTCCAATTTCGACCCATGAATAGTCATTGGAAAAAGAATTCAATAATCTTTGCAATGAAGCTGGTTTCAAGCTATTCCAACGGTCGAATCAAAATTAGGGTTTCTGAGGCCCTCGAAAGTCAACTCCGAGTCAAACTTGGTCAAAGTTGACGAAAATCTCCAAATAACTCGGGTTTGATTTAGAAACATGAAAAATGTTGTTTTTGGGATGATTTTGACCTTCGGTCGACCCTAAGTTGACCAGGGGCATTTTGGTCAATTTGACCTAAAAAGGCACTTTGAGTGCTCCGATGCCCAAAAAGATTGTGCCACGTCAATTTAGATGTTCCTACAACCCCTTAAAGAAAAGTTAATATTTTTGAAATATTCGAGGTCTGGCACGCAAATCAAAGGCAAAAAAAATACGGTATTTACACTTCCAGTCAATACAAAATGGACAATACCACTATAAAAGAGAACCAACAAAATCTTGATGTGGAAAATTTCATGAAAACTAAACGGGTAAACACAAACCTATCATAGTAGACTACAGTATGAAAATAAAGACAGCTTACCAAGGTTAATAGGCTATCATAACAATAGTTTACTAAAGATACCTAGAAAAAAAAAAAATATATATATATATATTAAAGATAATGATAGTCATTGATTAGTCAGCTGAACCAGGCCATTTTCTCAACGAAGACGGCGTCACAATTAAGCCAGAAAGAACAAAAACACCGACATTTTGTACAAATCAACAGTTTCATCAATTAAATCACATATCCCTATCCCATTCATCAGAAGGAAAAATGAGAAGATTAGCTTAGCTTACCAAGTGATGATGCCGTAAATATCACCAGTAAGGTACACAATCTTCGCACGCTCATAACGATACCTGCACAGCAAACAGAGAAGACCTAACAAAGAGCACCGGTGTGGTGCCGGCCAAATACCCTCCGAAAGTCAAGTTAGAACTATTCTCACAACTCTAGAGTGCTAGAGAAGGGTAAATTATGCGTACCTCGACTAGTGAGGGTATTGGGGCTTTTATAGTAGTAGAGGGTTGACCACTTTTTCTTGCTGTAGAAGTCTTTTCCTTATAGGAGTCTTTGTGAGCGTATTTTGCGGAATCCTTTCCTTGTAGGAGTCTAACATTGAGCGTGATGCGCAAGATATTTCCTTATGTACTCATGCGTGGAAGCCAAGGCAAGGTTATGTCGAAGCCGTTAACTTTGTGCATCCCCTTCAGCCTTGAGCCGTCAGCTTTCCAACGTCAACGAGTTGACCCCGTCGCCCTAAAATTGTTGATTCCCTACTGTCACTTGCCAATGGATAAAAGTGAGGCTGACGGGTCTGATTGGAACGTCACTTCATGCCCTTCCGTCAGTGAGTATTGCCATTTTATCCTTATCACCAAGAAAGTGTGTCACGGTGGCACGAAAAATGGGAACCCAGTCATCCACAGACTGTCCAATAAATGATATGACCATTAAGATCAAATATATATGTATAGACTGTCCCATTGACTGCAATATATTATTCAAGTACTGATTATCACAACTGAAGGCCCACCGCCACCACCACTCACATTCAATTTCACATCCACATTCATAGGCTCACAGCTCCGGCTTTCTCTCTGTAACAGCGACGAATGCTGAAACGACGTTGAACCAACCTTCTTCCACGCTCCTCCACTTCCACTATCCAATCCTAAAGCACCAGCTTGCCTACGCTATGGGGACACAAAGTGCGACCTTTGCTGATTGTGGTGTGGTGGTGGTGGTGGTGGTGTTCATTCCCTAAGAGAATGAGCTTTGAAATCTCTTGTTTGATATAGACTCAGTCAGAGCTAAGATCTGAGATGGTTGGAGCTGGAGTTCTGAGATCTGATTAAGAAGATTCTGAATGTTTGGTTACAGGGATAATACCATTGGAAGAATAGTATTCTGTTGAGTTGTTGGCATCTTTTTTAATGAGTGGCTAAACTAGCATAGGACACGGCATAATGATGTATCACATTTGGGCACCTCTGCACCTGCACCCTAGTTTGGTAGTGTTGGCATCAATGAAGATTGAGAAGAGAGTTTGTAGGAGAAAAACTAAGGATATTTTTTCAAAATAATATCTATTTCCAAAAAAATTTGTTAGTTAGCAAGGTTTCCAAACTATTTAGTAAATTAGCATTTTGAGTCTAATAAACTCGAGTTTTCTATAGAAAATCGATTCTCAAATACTCGAGTTTAGAGGTGGAACTCGAGTTCCAGTTCTTGCAAAAACATGTTACCATTCTTCCTTCTTTTTTCTTTCTCCAGACCAAATCAAGGATTTAGAATATACCCAAACCCAAGGTTTGACCATGAAGTTCAAAGAGCAGATGGTGGCCATGGAAGTTGAGATTGGGCCACCACCGATGGTGGCAATGATTGTCGGAGCCTTTGCCACCGCTGCCTGGAGCCTTCATCGCAGTCCGAACGAAGGGATCTGGGTTCGTGGGGTTGTAGATCTGGGTTTGTCTTTTTCTTTTTTTTTTGTTGGGTTGCTGTCTTTAGTTTTCTGGTTTGCTTCTTGCTTTGTTCTGGTGTTTTGTGTTTCTTGCTCTGTTCTGGTTTGCTTGTTTCATTCTGGTGTTTTGGTTTTCTTGCTTTGTTTTGGTGTTTTGGTGTTTTGGGCGTTTTCGTGTTTGCTTCAAGGAAAATGAGTCTCTTAGGCTCCTAAGAGCAAAATCGAGTTTTTTAGACTCCAGATGTTAGTTTTCTAAATAGTTTGGAAACGTTGCTAACTAACGAAATTGTTTGGGGATTGGTGTTAGTTTGCAATTTTTCTCGAAAACTAATGCTATGTTGTTTTTTTTAATCCCACATCTTTTTGGAGTTTCACTTCTTCCCACGCTTTGAGGAGCAAACTTTGCCACACAAATGGGAGAAAGGGTAACATCTTATTCACCAACGTCATGGGTTCACCGATCACCATATCTTGTAGTTATGATTTTTGTTTTTGTTTTTATATCTGACCATTTTCTCTTGAAATCTTTTGATTGATAGAAATTATTTTAAATTTTGTAAAATCTAATCATACTCTTGCTATTGCACACTCGTACACACTTTTTTATTTTATAATGAAATCATGTTTAAATGATTTTACAATTTTAACTGAAATCACGTTTCAATTTATGTGGTAGTGTGATTATGGTGAGATTGTAAATTTACATGATTGTGTCTGATTATCATTATTCTTTAAATTTTACCATGTGTTGGGTGTCTAGTTTCTTGAACTATATGTATACTCCTCCACTTTACTCTCAGAAAGCCCACCACACAAATCTCTCTCTCTCTCTCTCTCTCTCTCTCTCTCTCTCTCTCTCAAACTCAAATCCATGGCTACCATTGCGAAATCTGGGATCTGGGTTTTGGTGGTAGTGGTGGGTTTGATGGTTTCACCTAGTGAATCTCAAGCCTACTCATCTCTTAATGTCACAAACAAGGTCTTACATGGCATTTTTGTACATTTGTGCTTAGATTTCTTTTAAAATTTAATCATAGTTTTAAATAAATAAATAAATAACTATAATTTGGTGGCTTTTATACAATTTTTGTGGTTTGACTTTGATTTAATAAAGACATATTAACCAAAAGAAACGAAGGTCTATTAAATAAATCGGTACTTTCAGATTAGCAATTACAGATAGGGAATTTTGCATTGTCATTTGTGGTTGTAGTATGAATGAGGGATATTTTTGCAAAATAACACCATTTTGCTAACAATTTCGTTAGTTAGCAGTGTTTCCAAATTATTTAGGAAACTAGCATCTCGACTCTGTTAGACTCGAGTTCATTGTAGCAACTCAATTCCTACAAACTCGAGTTCCATGTATCCACGTGGAACTCGAGTCTTAACCCAAAGAAACAAAACAACTAAGAAGCAACAAACCCCAGAAACCACGAGGAAAAAAAAAAAAAAAAACCAACGAGAAGAAAGAAACCACAAACCCACAAAGACAGAAACCACGAAGATGGAAACCATGAAGAAAAAAAAAAAACAAACTCACGAAGAACAAACCCAAACAGAAACCACAAAGAAAAAACAACGAACCAGAGAGATCAAACCCAACGGCGACAACAAAGGCTCCAAGCAGCGGCATTGAAGATTTTCCTCTAATTCCTTCATTTTATTCTTTGGATCTTTGGGTTTGTTAATGTTTCTCTCTGGGTCTTTGATGTTTCCGTTGGGGTTTGTTGATGTTTCTCTTTGGGTTCTAGGTCTTTAATGTTTCGTTGGGTATTTGGTTTGTTAAGGGAAATCGAGTCTTTAAGACTCAAGTTCCACATTGTAAAGTTGTGATTTACAACTATATTTTATGTTGGCTTTATTCCATGACAAAAGGTGTTGTTATTGCATTAATTTTATTCCTTGTTTTTTGTGGGATTTTATTGTATTGGGTTTAGTATTAAGTTGGTGAAGAATCGAGCATAAAATAAAGAATTAGTGCAATTTCGCGATTGGCTTGCGAGTAGCTCGTAAGAAAGGTTCCCAAGAAAAGGGCACATGAGAAGCACATGCTGAAAGCTGAAAAGTCATGCCAGGTTGTCGATTTCACGAGTAAGGCCTTCCCGCAAAATACTCGCGAAACGTTCTACTTGGAGGATTTTAAGAGTGACTTTCTTACCTTTCACCCATACTATATATATACCCTCATTACCCACAAAAGTATGAGAGGCTATTTAGAGAGAAAAACCCTAGATAGGTTTTCTACAACACACACACCCATCTTTTAGAGAGAGAGCTACTCATCCTTAGTGAGAAATCATTGTAGCCTCTTCTCCTTCCCTCTCCAATTGTCATACCTTGAGAGGAGATTTGTACCTAAACACAACCCACACCTTTTTAGAGTGTAGAGAGTGTTTTGGAGCTTGGGAAGCTTTGGGGATTTGCCAAAAGAAGCCGGTGAGGCTTGGCAGATGCAATCGGCTGTATTGCGGGATTCAAAAAGCTAGAGAAGACATGACTCTGAGAAGTCCGTTGGTAGCAGGAGCTTGGAGGGCTCAAGTACATTGGGTAGACTAGGCTTGGAGAGTCTTTTATTATTCGTGTACTCCAACTTTATTCTCTAGTGTATCGATTTCGACTTGGAGGATCGCGAAGAGGTTTTTTGTCGAGTTCTTCGATTTCCTTTTCTATAACACGTCTTGGTGTTATCTCTCTTCCCTTACTCTTGTGCTTTACTTTTATTGTTTTTTGCTCATGTTTATGCATTAGAGTAGTATCGATTCATTACGCACATTTACTCTTGTTCTGTACTTTGATTAAGTAAGAGTAAAAGCAATCTAGCCATAATTTGTTTTTTGGGGTCTAAACAAGCTCTTAAGTTTTCACACAAATCCGAGCTTTCAATTGGTATCAGAGCGGGTACACTTGTTTTGGATTCATTACCTAAGTGTGATCCTTGACCCCTTGTGTATATTGCCATGGATAGTGCTTTGTATGCTTCTATGGATGTTGTGGATTGTAACATGCCATATGTTTGTGAAAATGCCTCTATGAGTGTTAATTCTTATGCTTGTGATGACATATTACCTGAATCTATGGGTGTTGTTAATATTCCAAATGTCAAACTCTTGAAGAAAAAGGCTAAGAGTTTCATGAGAATTTGAGCAAGCTCATTTGTGGAAAGGATGATTTGATTGATAAGCTCAATGAATCCAACAAATTGGTTGAAAAGTATAAGAAACTTGCTGAACATTCTCTTGAAAAACTAAAGGAGTTTGAATGTTTGAATATGGACTTGGATACTAAATTCATTTTGTCTAACAAACTTGTTGATGATCTTAAATGTGAAAATGAATCTCTTAAGATACATGCCAAGTGTTTGATTGCTAAACCTGTTGCTAAAAAGGAAGAAAATATATGTTGCAATCATGTTGTGGTGCCCGATTTTGTGTCTATTGTGAGTTCTACCTCTAAAGACAAATCGATGTACATTCCTCCACACAAAAGAAACCAAAAAGTGGAGAGAAAGGCTCTTAAGCCTAAGCCTCTGTTTAGGTCTCATCCTAGGGATTTGAATGGATCTAAGTTTGCTCCCACTCACCACCATTGCGGTGTGATCGGTCACATAAGACCACAATGTTCCACGTTGAAGAGAGGACAAAACCATGTTGTTAGATCCCTCCCTAAAAAGCCTAGTGGACCTAAACCCATTGTTTGTCACCATTGCGGTGCCTTTGGTCATCTAAGACCTCATTACTCTAAGTTTCAAGCTCTTAAAAGAATCAAAAGAAAAGAGAAACTTGAGCTTCTTGGAAGTTGTTCTTTGAAAGCTAAACCGGATTGGATGGAAAACGGTAAGTTGTTGAAGAAAGTGGTTAATGTTCTTACCTCCTTGTCTATGTGCATCTCCTGTTCTCATTCTTCCAGCCCTTGTCTCACTTCTCATGAGACACTCATTGCAAACAATTATTCAGTTTAGATGAAGAAGGGTTCATATAGTTGAGCTTATGCTCTCTTGGTCCTTGATCTAATTCTTTTGATTTTTGCAAGACCCTTTATACATTAGATGCTTCATTGTCATGCATTTATGCATCATGCATCTCTTTATATGCATTTTTTTTGTTTTTGCATTTGATCTTACTTTTATGCTTTTGTTTTTGTGTGTGTAAAAATCCAAAACCACTTAAAAAGTGAAAAAAAAAATCAAAAAGTTTGATCATATATGTTTGAGCACATATCACATGTGAGTTTGGCCTAGTACCTCCATACTAATGGCATAGTACATTTACGAGCTTAGCTTGTTATGTATGCACATTTTCTAAGTGTGAGCGACATCTAGGAATCTATATTTTGATTGTTGTAAATAGATCTTCAAGCTTGTCATGAATGATTGATCAATAGTCTTGCTTGATCTTGATACATAAGTAGACTTGTGCCTATATATCTCCTCACACATTTTTTTTTTTCTTTTTCAAAGAGCTCTACAAATGTCAATCTCGAAAAGAGATATTGAGCTGAAAAAACCATCGCACAAACTAGTATTTAACTAGGAAAAAGGGAAAGCGATATATATTAAAATGAATGGTGCCAAAGCCAAAGGCTCAATGGTCAAAGTTCTTTCAAAATGTTTATAGCATCGCTTCTTAAAAATTTGAGTTGTATTTATTCAAAAGTATGAAAAAAAGGAAGCCAAATGAAAAGTTTTAAATCAATTGTAATCACATTAGTGAGGGGTCATATATGTTCATTTCTACAAGTGAGATAGGTCACTTGACTTCGTATTAGTTGTGTATGACTTGATTAAATTAATCATTGAAATTTCATACTAAACTATAGACTAGTTCATACTTGATCCACACACATAACACACAAGTCTAATGTTCAATGAATGCTTATTCCATTTGTCTATTTGTACATGTTCAAATGTGATGTGTGTGTGCTCAACCATATGTGATTCAAATCAAAAAGATTTTTGTTCTTTTTGTTTGCTTTTGGAAGTGATTTATATCACCCATATTTTTCAAAGTTTTTCAAGTTGTTTTTGTGTGAAAAACATGTTTTTTGGGTGTTTTCCGAGTAATTTCGATAGTAAGCTCAGTCACGAAGTTTGGATAGAGAGTTTCACGAGTGTTTCATGACTGTTTCGCGAGTAAGGCTTACCCGCGAGTTACCCGGGAAAATTCCTAGCTTCCCACGAAAATTTCCAGATCAGCTTTTTAAAGGGTATTTCGTGGGACATTTGTTTTAAACTTCTCCCATCTTCTCCCAAACCCCTATTTTTATGTTTCTACATCAAAACCCAACTAAATTCAACTGGTTTTCATTCCATTAACATATCTAAGGTAATCTTTAACTCTTTTCATTGATTTTGATGCTTAGATTATGTTTTTGGGGGTTTTATGTTTATAGTTGAGAATTTCTCAAATGGGGGTTTGAAAACTTAATTTTTGTCAATTTTTTTTGTTGGGAAATTTAGATCCCAGTTGAAAGAATTAACAAGTTTTAAACGCAAGTTGTTAATTAGATTTATTATGAATAAAATTTGTTAAAACAAACAAACATCAATATCATGTCAAAATCATGCAGCAGAAAAGTAAATAAGACAAGATATGATAACTTAGAAAAACCAATAAAACAAATTAGTTTCACAGTAAAAAACCTGAGGGGAAACCATCCCGAAAAGCAATCCACTATAGTAAAGAGAAGTTTCAAATCTAGTACAAAACCTTTGTCCCTAGACTTTACAATCCCCATAGATGAACTTACAGCAGAAACTTTCTACCGCTTCAGAACCTCTGAACTCTTCAATATATGAACGCCACCCTTTTTGCATGGATCCCAATACATGACTAACCAATGATGCACGGCTCCTAGTACGTGACTAACACACCAACTTGAAGAAGATGTTGGCTGCAAAGTTCTTCACTTCATCAATAATGAAGATTAAGAAGCACTTGGTTACAAAACCTTAAGGCGTAAAGATGCAGTAACTTCTTTCAGAGAGAATAAGGCACCAGTCACCTTTTGGATATGTTCTTGTAAAGTTGTAATTTACAACTATGTGTTTTATTGGCTTTAATTCCGTGCCAAATTTAATTGTAATTGTGCTCAATCTTTTGTACCCTGTATTTAATGTGGGATTTAATTGTAAGGGTTGTGTGATATTAAGAGAGAGAGTGTGTGAAGACTCAAGCAATTGAAGACAAAAGAGTTTTCGCGGGTAGCTCATGACTAAGCATCCTGTGAAATGATGCATGTGTCCTGCACATGACTGGAATGTGAAGAGTCAGGACAGATGGAGACAGCTGTGTTTCGCGAGTAGCTCGCAAGTAAGCCTTCCCGTAAGACACTCGTGAAACATACTGTTTTGCCAGACTGTGTTATTTGATACACACTTTCTGTACCCACACTATAATATATATCCACATTACCCACAAAAGTTGAGGAATGCTTCAGAGAGAAAACCTTAGCCACAAACCTTGAGAATTAGAGATTGTTATACCCACATTTCTCTACAAAATTGCTTGTGGATTTTCCTCAACTCCTACCTCTCCATTTTCATACCATTGAGAGGTTGATAGCCCAAACATTTACCACACCCTTTTAGAGTGTTTAGTGAGGTTTTGGTGCTGTTGGGAAGTATTGGAAGAAGCCAAGGATGGCAGATGCAACATGGAGCTTGTTGCGGGATCCGGAGAGCTAGACATGACACGGTTCCGAGAAGCCTTGTTGGAGTAGGAGCTTGGAAGGCTTAGGTACATTGGGTAGATTAGGCTTGGAGGGTCTCTTGCTAACCCATGTATCCCAACTGATTGTCTAGTGGATTACCGCTTGGAGGGCGGTGAAGAGGTTTTTCGCTGAGCTTTTCGGTTTCCTTTTCGATAACACATCGGTGTGTTATCTTATATTTGCATTCTTCTTATCTACTCTTTTACCTTTCATTTTACTACTATTTTATAATGTTTATGGGTTAGAGTAACTTGTTTGTTTATCCGCTCGCATTTACTTTATTCTGCACTTAGTATTAAGTTAGAGTAAAATCAATCAAGCCGTAACTTTAATTTGGGAGTCTAAATAACTCTTGTGTTTTCACACATTTTTGAGCATTCAGTTTTCCTTGTATTCTCTAATGTGACAGCCTCTAAAATAAGCCTTATATATGTCTAGGGTTGTGAGAAAAGAAACCCTACACAAATACATAAGCATGGGCCGAAAATTAGATCTGAAAATCTGAATTCCCGTAACCTCGATAGATACCTCGATAGATAGTATCTGTCGAGCCTTATTAAACCTCGATAGATAGCTATCTATCGAGCAGTTGTCGAGCTATCTATCCGTAGGTGTCGAGCTATTTGTCCAGCTTTAGTGAACAACTTTTCTTCACTTGTTTCTTGGTCCAATCTTCATGGCTTTAATACTAGACTTGAACAACATGTTTCTTAAAGTATTAAACACATCCTAGATCTACCCAAATACAAGTAAAGTGCGTTTTGTCAAAGAATTAGTCAATTATACAAAATATGTCCTTAATATTTTTTATTGGGTTTTGTTTTAAATGATGATTTGCTTTGGATGTTGGCTCCTTGTAGCAAAAATAACATGTATTTAGGCAAGATTTTCATATGTTCATGCATTGTTTAACATACATATGTAGTGTGTGCACTCTATGTGTTTGATAAAATGTCCAAATGACATTTTCTCCTTTTTTTGGACTCCGATGGGTACCAATTTTTGGGGGTTACCATGATTATGCATGTTTATCATGTATTGATCATTGGTTATGTATTTTACACACTTTTCCCCACGAGTACTTGCTCATGCATTGGTCATGCATCTCACATGCACACTAGATGCACATTTGCTGCACACACTCTAACACTTAACATGTTTTGCATTCACTCATGCTAATTAAGTCTTTTTAGACCTTTTAGCACATTCAACATGTTCTTGTGTCTATGTCATGCCTTGGTCTATACTTTGTTCCATCATCCTTAGCATGTCTTGTTTACTTTATGCTTTGTAGCATTGTGTCTTTAAGATGTTTTATCTTTTATTTGAGCTTTATTTTCTCATTTATCTTGCACCCCTCATGCATCATCTTTTATCCTTGTTCATATCTTCTTTTCTTTCCCTCCTTCCTCTTGATTAATTTGTCTATTCGTGACAAAAAGAGGGAGAGTATACTAGAAAGTATACCAGAGTGTATTATCATTTCTATATGACTCATGTGCACATTCTTAGGAGGAGAAATTCTACCTTGTGCACATTCATAGGGGGAGAAAGCCATAGGGAAGATGCATATACTAAGGGAGAAAAGACATCTTTTAAGAGAAAACCTTTTTTTGTCTTGTTTTACCTTATGCATGTTTTCTCGTTTCTTTATGGTGCTTTGAGTTACATTTAGTTTCTATGCTTTGTTGCTCTCATCGCATCGTCTTTAAGTGTTGGACATGCATTCATCCTTATGCTATTGTGTTTTTGGTTGCATGTTCGGATGATCATTTACTTTTCTATATGATCATTGTGGTCATTTCCATATGACTGTTTTGTATTTGATCAAGTTGCTCATATATTTCACATCATGTTTAATTGATCGCACGTTTACTTGTTACATTATACTTGTCCTTTTATCACTTGATTTACCTTGAGGGTCTAATGTGTTTTGTGCAAATGTTTCAGGTTACAGGTATTTTGTTCCAAGTTCATCACAGGTTTTAGATTTAGGTATGAATGAGTTTTTCCATTGTTTCCAAACTCACGTTTAAGTCTAGAGTCTGTTATAAGGTGTTTTGTCATGGAATAGCCAAAAGGGGAGATTGTAAAGTTGTGATTTACAACTATGTTTTATGTTGGCTTTATTCCATGACAAAATGTGTTGTTATTGCATTAAATTTGGTCCTTGTATTTTGTGGGATTTTATTGTATTGGGTTTAGTATTAAATTGGTGAAGAATCGAGCATGAAATGAAGAATCAGTGCAGTTTCGTGATTGGCTCGCGAGTAGCTTGTGAGAAAGGTTCCCGTGAAAAGGGCACGTGAGAAGCACATGCTGGAAGCTGAAGAGTCATGCCAGGTTGTTGATTTTACGAGTGTTTCGCAAGTAAGGCCTTCCCACAAAATACTCGCAATACTTTCTGCCTGGAGGATTTTAAGAGTGACTTTCTTACCTTTCACCCATACTATATATACCTTTATTACCCACAAAAGTATGAGAGGCTATTCAGAGAGAAAAACTCTAGATAGGTTTTCTACAACACACACCCATCTTTTAGAGAGAGAGCTACTCATCCTTACTGAGAAATCATTATAATCTCTTCTACTTCCCTCTCCCATTGTCATATCTTAAGAGGAGATTTATACCCAAACACAACCCACTACTTTTCAGAGTGTAGAGAGTGTTTTGGAGCTTGGGAAGTTTTGGGGATTTACCAAAAAAAGCCGGTGAGGCTTGGAGGATGCAATCGGGCGTATTGCGGGATCTGGAAAGTTAGAGAAGACATGACTCCGAGAAGTCCGTTGGTAGTAGGAGCTTGGAGGGCTCAAGTACATTGGGTAGACTAGGCTTGGAGGGTCTTTTGTTATTCGTGTACTCCAACTTTATTCTCTAGTGGATCGATTTCGACTTGGAGGGTCGCGGAGAGGTTTTTCGCCGAGTTCTTCGATTTTCTCTTCGATAACACGTCTTAGTCTTATCTTGTGTTTGCATCTCTCGTCCCTTACTCTTGTGCTTTACTTTTATTGTTTATTGTTCATGTTTATGCACTAGAGTAGTATCGGTTCATTATGCACATTTACTCTTGTTTCACACTTTGATTAAGTAAGAGTAAAAGCAATCTAGCCGGTATTTTTGGGGGGAGGGGGGGGGGGGTCTAAACAAGCTCTTGTGTTTTCACACAAATTTGAGCTTTCACACATGAAACTCTACTTTTAGACACTTAAGTTGCTACAGTGAACTCAAGTCTAAGAGACTCGAGATGTTAGTTTGTTAAATAGTTTAGAAATTATGCTAACTAACGAAATTGTTTGAAGATGGGTGCTATTTTGCAAAAAAAAATCCATGAATGAGTTTTGTGTTGTTTTGGGCTAATGATTGAGGCAAGGCAACCATATTAAAATAAAAGGGTTGGCAACTTTTTCTTTATCCTTTATCATGTGTGGTTTGTATATGCCTTTTTCACATATGCTTAAGTGAAGTAGCCACTAGGATTTCCCTTTTTTTTTTCTCTGAAGACATTGGAATTTCCCTAAATTATGATAAACATATAATTTATTTTCTTGAAAAAAGAGGAAGTTTTACATTTATTAAACAAGATATAGAGACATAAATTGTTTTCCTAAGCTAAAACAGTTGCGATGGCAGTGTAAAGTGGATGGTTCTTTTTTTTTTTTTTTTTTTTTTTTGGACAAAATTTAACTACAAAATTGGTTGTAGGCTAAGGTTACAACCTTACTCAATAAATTAAACATTACTACATATTTTGAAAATCTAAACGTTGAATTGCATTTTCTTTACACTCTTAATACACATGTTAAATTTTGTGTTAATCGGATATTATTTACTATATAATCTATAAGTTTATATTTATGCATAATTTTAAACTAAAAAACTTGCAATTTAAACAATTTATTGATGACATAGCTTTTGATCTTTAATTTTTTAGAAATTTTGCAAGTATGGTGAATATAAAAAGAAGATGTGATCCAATGGTGAATTTATCAAATTTTAACTCCAATAAAAAGATATTGAGTAAGGTTGGCTACAACCAATTTTATAGCTAAGTTTTGTCTTTTTTTTTAGTCCTTGAGTATTTTGAGTTGTTTCAAATGAGTAATGACTCCTCCTAGGCTCCTAAAATTTTTTGTTTATTTATTTTGCTATCTATGGCATGATTCTTCTTTACCCAATAAAGTTTTGGAAGTGTCCACAAGTACTTTTTTTTTCTTCGAGAAAATGAATAGAAATGTCCCTTCATGTTCATATATGTATCTTTTGCAATACTCAATAGGTTCTTTACTCATTTTGTGAATTATCATCAATAAATTATTTCCTTTTATGAGTTTTATTTTATGTAAATATATTTCATAAAATTAAAAAAAAAAAAAATTATCATAAAACCCTTCATTGTATTATTTCAATTTCAATGATTATATAACCCATTGAAAATAGTACAAAAATTAATTTGATTATACTTAATATATATTCTAACTATTTTTTTTTTTTTAAAGCACTACATTAAAATGAAAGAAGACTCTTCTTTTTTTCCCCAAAAAATGTTTTCCATTCATAATATTTACCAAAAACAATTGTGCAACGACCAATAATTAGTCACTTGAATTCCTCAAGTTGATAAGGATATTGAGTCCTAATAGAACTTGGTCAACCTTATGACAAAAGTAATAGCCACACAGGCAAATTTTTATGTCCAAAAAAAAAAAAAAAAAAGATTGGTATGTGAAAATTTGTGAGACCTGAAAAATGATGTGTTAAAATATTAGAAGGTCAATTAATAGTCAAACGTCCTCAACTACTATAATAATACTAGTATTTAACCCGCGCAATGCGCGGGATCATTTTATGAATTAGAAAACAATCGAGTGCCGATCTTTGCTTGGGCCGGCTCTGAGGTTAACAGCTTCACTCTCAGTCATCACAACCCAAACTTTGGTGGTATTTACGGAGGAGCCTGACAAATTACATTGAAATAAACAGACATGCCTTTTCACAATTTCTTGGAGCCAAACAAATTAACCTGTAATGCAATATAATCGCAATCATATTAAAATAGTCTTTGAAGGCAAGAGTTATGAAATAAAACCTGAACATAATTAAATGAATGAGTTTAGCATACATCAAGAGCGTCACATTTTTAATTTTTTATGCCATGCTAAACTCATATTCACCACCAACACCACTGCAATTTTTTTTCCATAGGTGCATCTATATCAAATTGTTGAAACAATTGATATGCATAGTATTCTCTCATTGTAACAGAATCAATTGTATTAGATCTGATTCAATCTACATCACTATACAAAATGTCAAGCCTAAAGCCATCCTTGCAAGGAAGGAACAATACAAATCTAACCCAAAAATCTAAAACCCAGCCAAAAAGTTTAAATCAAAACCAACCCAAAAGGTAATTGAAATCAAAAAGTTGAAGAACATCAAGTAATTGAAGCATACTTACTTCACCTTACTTACCATATGATTTAAGCATTAGTCTACACATAACTTACTATACATGTCTAACTGATACATAAGAATGCAATTCCTAATATCCAAAACAATTTCAATAACTCCAATAGCATATCCCAAAAATAAACAAAACAAAGAGAAGAAACAAGTTAATAGGAGACAAACACTTACGAAGGGACCAAGGATCTTATTCTGTTAATGCCATCCCTACTAAAACTCTCATTGCCTACAATTGCTCAATGGTGATCTTGCCTACTATATTTGCCATTTATTTTTAAAAAGGCACAAATTCTCAACAATCTTTACCCTTCCAGCAAAATATGAAAAAAAAAAAAAAAATTGTTATCCTCAAACCCAACCTATTAAGCACATCTTTCTATTTGCTTCAAAATAAAAGCATAACATTAATCTACCATATGCTTCTACTAGTTTTATAGTAATATTCCCTCATGTATAACTATTTCTACTATGCTTCAAAGTATTGATGATGTCTCACCTATGATTTCCCATGCAAAATATTATCACACAAAACAAAACTCCCCAATCAAAGCATCAAAACATAAGAACATATGGAAAATGCTAAAGGTATTACCAATTTTCAACAAAAAGCTTACACAACTTACAACAAAAAGCTAAAGGTATTACCAATTTTACAACAAAAAGCTTACACAACTTACATAAATAAATAAATAAATAAATAAAACTTACATCAAAAAAATTAAAGTGAGCATATTTCATGAATTTGCCCATCCATTACAGTGATGACTCCCAATTTTTCTAAAGCCTCATCCAATATGTTGGATTTATGAATGCAATATTATATGAACTATGAACATTTCCAATTAATATGCAACCAAATAGATTCAAGAGACACACCTAAAATGGGAAACATGAAAAGAAAAAATTGTTGTCAGCTCAAATTTTATTTGCTTTAGTCAAATGAGTTCCATAGCAACAAATTGCTAGCATCATAACTCAACTAAATGGTATAATCATATAATACATCAATTGATGAAGTTAAAAAAAAAAAAAAAAAAAAATGAGGCAAGAAAATCCATTGAGAAAAAAAGTTGAGAAACTAAATAAGAAATGAATAAGTAGGTTCAAGATATCTCCCAATGCTCTGAAAATTTTTTCAAGAGAAAGCAAAAGCAATCACCTTTAAATCAATATCTACAAACATTATTTCATGATAATGTTATATCAGCTACAAATCAAAATGATAATCAAGACATGTGCATATCTCTAATTTTAACAATGATTATATGGATTAAACAAACACTAAGGATAAAATACACACACACACACACACACACACATTGAATCATTAAAATTACTATTATTTCCATGGACGTAATTCACTCTGCCATTAAACTCAAACCCGAAGGATGTTTAATGGGCCTTTTGGACTTATGGTTATCTATAGGAATTGGTAACCATCACCGTGGAAAAAAATATACAGTCTTCCAAACTTAAGACTGTCACCATTCCCATCTCTTAAGAAAAAGGAAAAGAAAGGCATGATTGTGTTTGTTTTTATCTATTTTAAAAACATCATTGGCAAATACCCAAAACCAATTAACCCAAGTACTCTAAACAAAAGCAAACCAAATGTGACACAAATATCCTAAAGAAAGCAGATTCTAACCAATACCTTTATCAAAACAAAATCTAACCTAGAAACAAAAATCAAAGATTTAAAATCAATCTAACCAGAATACCCAAATTCTCTCTGCCCAACTAATTCATCTCTCCGTTTGAGTTTTTATTTAACATTTGACGAAAATTTATCCTTCAAATGGTACAACTGACGAAACAGTATAATGTTTCGCTTTTTAATCGTAAATGTGCTGAAAGTTAGATAAGTTTTTTTTTCCTATGTGGCAACACAACCTTAATTGTAGGGCAAAGTTTCTTCTTTTATATAGAGTATTAGATATTAAATGATATATGATATATGATATATGATATATATATATATATATATATAATTCAAATTTAATTTCAAAAAAGCACCTCCTCATACAAACTTAGACAAAAGAAACAGAAATATAGTGGAAAAGTTACTAAGGTTTATAGTACCATAGACCAAAGTCAAGGAAATAAAAGCTGTGTGCAAAACTGCATATAACTTCTTCTTCTTTTTTTATTATAACTGTGTACAAATAAGTTATGATCCGAATGCTCGATGTGAATACCATATGCAAGGAAGGGGACATTGGACTTATGATTGCTATGACCTTAAACATAAGATTCAGGACCTCATCAACCAGGACCTTTGGAGTCTGTATGTTAGTCCCATGAGTCGTCTGGAAAGAGGGTTCGACCCTTCCCAGCTCAAGGCCCGGGGCCAAGGTCCGTGTACGATTTGAAGAGGACCTACCAGAAGTCAGTAAAGCTAAAGGCTTCCTCGGATGCTGACTATCTTGCGAATCCCTTCATGATAAAGAAATCAGTTGAGACTGAAGAGGAGTACAACACCGTTACTGATGATACACCAAATGGTGAAAGTTCCTCAAAAGATCCCCTGAAGCAGTTATACTGGCTTGGTACTGCTACTGTCACTCCACTGATTGAAAAGGGTTTAGGTTTACTTCGTCCTTAGCCCGGCCCTCTACTAAAGGTTGCCCTACCTTAACTGCTTGAAGCTATCTCACGAATTGGATTCGAACCAATCAAGCTACTTTCCTTTTAGTAGATCGTGAGTGGATTTGTCGTCCTCCTTATTATAGTCCTCCTAAAATCAATAGCATTTCATCGGAATACATCCTGTCTTTTCACCTTAGTAGTCCTATGCATAGTCAGTACTATAGCCCTAATCATGGCTACTAATAAAATAAGACTAGGAACCAAAAACCAGACGGAATAGTAGGTATAAAGTAAATTGCCCAATGTTTCCAAATTAGTCCAACTTCGTACCTTTCCGGCATAAACCGTATATCTCAGAGAGGTCGTATTTCTTTGGGTTGGTAGTAATGGAATGGTTTCATTATCTAAAATGAAGAACATTTCCCACCAAAGGATTAGTCTAATAATACCACTCACTAGTAAATAGCGCAATACTTCTTCGTGAATCTCCGCTATTTGAATATGGAACATCATAACAACGAATAGGAATGAAACGGCTATAGCTCCTATATGAACTACTAGGAAGATCATAGCAGAGAAGTCAAGACCTAACAAAAGAAGTAAACCTGAAGTGTCACGAAAAACTGGGATGGGAAACAAAACGGAATGTATCGGATTTTTAGCATGTACAACCATCAAACCAGAGACCAAAGCAGGGCTCGACAAAACAGAAAGTATCATTGGTACGTCGTCCTTCCCTGAAATGGAACTTTCATGCTGGAGCAAGAACTAGCATGAAAGTCGATCTATTAC
Organism: Quercus tomentella; assembly: GCA_028535165.1. Taxonomy (NCBI): domain Eukaryota; kingdom Viridiplantae; phylum Streptophyta; class Magnoliopsida; order Fagales; family Fagaceae; genus Quercus; species Quercus tomentella. The sequence continues at coordinate 22,707,446 of JAPQVY010000100.1, forward strand.
GACCAGCGCGGTTGTTCGTATTTCATTTTCTTCTTCCGAGCCAAGCCCTTCTTAGAAAGCACTCACTGAGTTACTTACGAAATCTCAAATCTCTCTTGACGCCGAGAATTTTTTGTGTCCAGGTCGATCAGAGGTTAGGCTTGCTTCTCCCCTACCTTTTAGCGTTCTGGGCCCCTAAAAAAATAAAGAAACTCGAAATCAAAAAGAAAGAAGAAAAATTGGGCCATGTTTCCCGAGAGAGGCCGCCTTCTCTCAGGCCAGCAGTCTTCTACTTCTAGTCGACTGCTCCATGATGGGCTTCCCTCTTTCCTGGGCTCTGCTCACTCGTCTACGCTCCGACCCAACAAGTAATAATTGAAAAACTTGATCTTCAATCTAATTTTTCTTAACACATACATAAGACACAATGGTAATCAACAGTAAACAGTTCACCAATTGAATTTTTTTTTTTTTTTTTAACACCTTCCCTCCATCCTTTCAATAGTCACTGCAACTACCATACGATTTGCTGCACTGCTACTTTGACACATCTCTTCTCTGCAACATTATTTTGTAAAATCTGAAAGTTTAGAGTGTATAGCAATTTATAATGTTTTCTAAGTGAAATTATGGTTTTTTAGTTTTCCATATTGCAATCTATTATGATTCTAGTTTCATAACATAATTGAGAGCATTAACATACCATACACAAATGATACATGTTTTTTTTTATAATGATGTCCACAAAGAACACAATTGAAGGATGATTCTTTCATGGACCAATCTAATTACGATTCTAATATCATAACATGATTGAGAGCACTAATAGAACATACACCGATATATGCATACATACATACATACATATATATATATATATATATATATATATTGCAGGGATATCCAAGTGACTATAACATGATCCATAACATGAATTGTGGAAACATTTCATTAGTTAATATAAAGACATAATACATAAGCTAAGACATAGGTAGAAAGAACATTAAAAAATCTTATCAAATTAATATGAAATTAAAGTATTCTAAACATAATATACAAAGTTTGAGAAAAATGATTTGGCAATTTTTCTATTATTTGAATCTTAAAATTTTCTCCTATGTTAAAGCCAAAAACGGTTCTAATTATAAGATATCACATTAAGGAATCATGAATGAAAAGAAAAGATACCAAGAGTCAAATTTGAAGATAACTACTATAAAAATAAAAAAAAATAAAAAAAAAAGAGTCAGCAGTGAAGTTGGATTGAGAATTAAACATCTTACACTTCTAAAGTGATCGAGCTGAGGAGGCATCCAATATAAAATTTCTTCCCAAATTCTCACTGGCTTTTAAAAAGTGACCATTCAGAAACAACAAACCCAAAAAAATAAAATTTTGGTGTGGTTTTGATTATTAATGAATTGTGTTTTGAGTGACAGAACAAATCTTCATCTTAATCTGAATGGGAAAGCAAATTCAAAATAAAAGTGACCCAAATGGGCAAAATCGATTATAGATACTTAAAACTAATTTAAGCAAAGTCAGATACCCTAAACAAAACAACTTCTAACCAAAATCCCTCAAACCCAAATCTAACCCATCTATTTAAACTAATTAAACAAAACTACTCCTAATCGAAAATCCTAGATCATAACAGCATCCCTCAAAGAGATCCACGTTAATGCTTCTAAAATACCTAGATAAGGAAAAAGCCCAATTGCCTTTTTTTTATTCCTACCCCGTTCGTGTGGCTTATATTTTTTTTGTAGAATAATCTATTGCTCTATTTTTAACTGAACACATTAAATAGATACCCACACATTAATTAAACCAAATACCCAAAACAAAACCAAATCTAACTCAAATACCTTAATAAAAAATATAACCCAGAAAGTTAAATAAAAAAAGAATCTAGCCAAATTATAAAAAACTTATCATAATTAATGCACAAACTGAAAAGTAAAGAGAAAACTAACTAATAGAGAAATTGAAAGACGCTCTTTGACTGCAAACTATGGATACATGGGCAATGAAAGTTTTTTATTTTTTTTCCTTTTAATCAAGTTGATTGGGATTAAGGCTTTACTTCCAACCACTTGATGTTTTAAGTGGGGTTTTTCCTGGCGGTTTATGGGTGGAGTCTGGACTGATGGAAAGAGAACTCAATGGTTAGGGTTTTTGATTTTAAGAAAGACAGAGAGAACGGTTGAATTTGTCGAAGGAAAAGGAGAATCAGAACAGAAGAGACTGTGTGTCTGCAATTCTAGTGGTCAGAGTATAGCGAGGGGACTGGCAGAGGCCGGATTGCCTCTCTTTTTTTGTTTCTTTCACCATGTCTTCATCGTCTCTCTCTTTTCCTGTTTCTTTCTCCGTGTCTTCATAGTCTCTCTCTCAATTTCATCGCCTCTCTATTTCTATTTGTGTGTACTCTTTAATTTTAACCCGTTATTTATAATGAGAGGATTTTAAACGGTGTTGTAGCGTTACCAAACAATGTAATTTATCGCTTTTTAACTTAAACGTGACTGAATTTTAGATAGTCATTTTTCCTACACGGCAGCATCTCCTTAATTGTAGGAATCAACTTTCTCTCAACTTCTGCCATTATATATAGTATATGATAAATATAGATTACATAAGAAATAAAGTTGGAAATTTTTAAAATCCTATTTTTTGATATTTCATTTTACCTTATTTATAAAATCTCATTATATAAAAACCATGTTTACCTTATATATATAGTTAAATGTTTTATATATAATTAAATGTTTTATAATCTTTATACTCCATGAATTTTAAAAATCTAATGAACGGTTCTACTTCTCATTTAATGTTTTTGTTATGCAAATCATTAGCCAATAAATATATGATAATTTTAAGAAATGTTACAAATAAAATCACAAAAAAATGATAAAACTAATTAGTCATTATCATTATTGAATAGTAGTCTCTATTTTTATGCATCTAAGGAAGTGAAATGTATAAAGTTTACTTAAGGTATATGTAAAGATTCACATTAAAAAAATATATGTAAATGTTTTCTTATTATTTAAAAAATGTATATATAAGGTTTTTATTCACTTAAAAAAATGAAAAACCAATTGTTAATAACTACAACAATCACTACTACATAAATCGCACACAAACACTACATTTAATATCCCATACATTTTATAAATTACAACCTAAATCAATACAACTACACAATAAAAGCAAGAACATAAAACATGAATTACCTTTTGAATTACAACTTGAAATTTTCACAATTATTGGAAGAGAATTGCCAAAGTTTTTAAGCAACATTAAGACAAGGTAAAAAATTTTAATTTTCAACATCTATAGAATCAAAGATTGTCCATAGTATTTCAATTTCGCTCCGTTTATTTTGAAAGTAAAATATTTCTGGAAAATATTTTCCTATTTTCAAGTGTTTCTAGGTAAAATATAGTCAAACTTGTAAAATATTTTTCGTTGGCCGTAAAATCCTTTATAAAAAGTTGTAAAATGTTTTACCTTTGAAAATTTGGTAAAATATTTTCCACAAACACGTTGGCTTCCCCTTCCCCATCCGGTCACTAAGTCACTGGTCTGATGGCCGAAGATATTGCTTCGGCGACCAATGCTAGCGGTCTGGTGGTTGGGGACTTCACTCCAAAAACCGATTATGGCGGTTGTGGCCGAAGACTTCGCTCCAGTGACTGGTGACAACGGTTTAATGGTCAGAGACTTTGCTTCGACAACAAGTGTTGTCAGTCCAGTGTTTGGTTACTGCGTTCCATGACCGGCGTCGGCAGTCCAGTGTCTAGAGACTTTGCTTCAGTGATCAATGCCAACAATCCAATGGTAGATGACTCTGCTTCGCGATGTGTTGGCGGTCCGCTGGCAAGATACGTCTCATTGGCAATCGATGATGGCAGCTTGATTGCTAGAGATACCTCATCGGCAACTAGTGTCGACAATCTGGTGGCCAAAGATGTCGCATCACAATCGATGCCAAATGTTTAGTAACCTAAGACGTTTTGTCGACCAAAGTTGGTAGTTCAGTCACCGAAAATACCTCTTCGACAGTGATTGTCAATAGTTTGGTCGCATGAGCCATTACTCTAACTTTTGGTTCTAGCAGTCTAGTCACCAAACTTCGCGCACTAGTGGCTGCAATGGTAAGCCATCGGTTTTGATAGTTTACTTGAAAATTTTATTTGTCATACCAAATACCTGAAATTATTTTACTAAAAATGTTTTACATGTAAAATATATTACGTTTGAAAATATTTTACTTCAAAACAAACGATGCGGTAGTACAAAGTTCTCATTTACCATTTGTTACAAGTAAAATAACCCATGCTTATATATTAAAAAATCGCATGCATGTTTCCACGTGCTAATGGATTGTCGACATTCAACTTCTATGATAGAAGGATACAATGTCCACAATATTTCTTTTTCTTTTTTCTTTTTTCTTTTTTTTTTTTTTTTTTTTTTTTTTTTTGAGAAGACCACAATATTTCCTTTGATTACTATTACTATTGGTACCAGAGAATCCCCATTTAACATTTGTTATGTGAATTGAATGATGAGGGAAAACAACAATTGTTATCAATTATAAATCAACCAAATGGAAAACAACTGCTCCAAAACAGTAAGCAAATCGTTTGACATGCAACTTTTGAATTAAACACATTTTACATCCCAAATAACCAAGGATGCAAAAATATTGGAGTAAGTCATTGTGATTGTAAATGCCCCTTTATGGAAATGAAGAATTATATGTAACATGCAAAATGTGTTTCGATTGACTAAGAGATGTACAAATTAGTCAACCGACTATGATAGAATTAATGTTTTAAAAATTAAATAAAACAATTCTACAATAATAAAAAATTATGTTGTGATAAATATGATTATGAAATGCATTACTCTTCATTAAATTTAGTCCAAATTGCATAATAATAATAATAAAACGACCCTAAAAAAATTATCTTGCACAATGTGCCGGTCCGCGACTACTTTCAATAAAAAGGGAGAGGATATACATCCTGAAAGCAAGAGCTCACACCTGGAGAAATATATGGAAGGGGTGAAGAAGCTTTTCTTTGGAGAGAGAGAGAGGGTCCCTCTAATTCAAGCATAATTGTAAGGATCTAATTGCTCTCATAAAATGTACATTGCTTCTTAATAAACAACTAAAAGTACTCAGCAATTTATCTAATTGTGACATATGAACATTCAAAAGAAATATAGATTTGATTAACACCACATGAGCTTCTAGAATAAGGCCCGAGTGTAAACAAAACAATCAGACGCTATCATATCAGCCGAACGGTTCCATTAACCTTGCATGACAATACCATCAAACCAAAAATAAGTTGATTGCACTTACATAGTTGACACCACAAAAGTAGATATTTTGGGGAGAATGCATGATTACAAAACCAACAGAAACATACCTAGACAAATTAACTTGGTTCAATGAGAAGCGGTAGGGGAGAAAGGCTTGAGGATGAATTGACATCTGATACAAGAGAATAGAAGATTAATAGAAATAAACTACCAATTAAAATGGATCAAAGTAAAATTCAAATATGCATAGTTAAAATTTGGTGCACATACCCCCTGGTTCCATCCGCAACCAATCTTGTGTGCATATCAAAGCCTGTCGAGTATTTGCATCCAACGAACTTCTACAATGATCAAGCACTCTACCTCCAATGTTAAATGCTGACTCAGGTGCCACAGTCGACATAGGAGTCCCAAGAACATCACGTGCCATCATGGACAGGATAGGGTACCTTGGCATATGAACTTTCCACCAATTCAATATGTTGAAATCACAATTACGAGGAAATACTGGTTCCTCTAAATATTTATCCAAGTCCGATATTGCATTTTGACTCTGAGAAGTCTCGTGAAGAAATTTGTCGAAACCCCTTAGTCTATCTCTAGTGTCATTACTAGTACTAGGTAAGCTGCTACCAGGCAAAGCTGAACCTTGATCAACCAATGTTGAGCAGATAGAGTATGCATTGAAAAGTTCCTTTATACCATCAGAAACTTCCTTGATACGATCCAAAGCAGTACTACCATAAATCTGAGAATAGTAATATTCAACTAACTTCATTTTGAATCGAGGATCTAAGATTGCTGCTACTGCCAAAGCCAAACTGCACTTGCTCCAATATTTATCAAACTTGGCCTTCATCTTCACTGCCATGGAACTAAGAAAATTATCTGGGCTCTTGCACCATTCTATCAATTGGATGTGAACATCACATACCTCAGGAAAATACATATTCGCAGTTGGGAATTTGTTGCCAGAAAATACATTAGTGATTTCAAGAAAAAGTTTTAAGTAACCAGTAACAGAACTAGCCCATTCCCACTCTGTATCAGATAGAGCTGATATGTAGTCAGGATCGTGCTCTGGCAAGAGAGAAAATGCACCCCTGTATTCTAAGGCCGTTTCAAGCATGAGATATGTTGAGTTCCATCGAATTGGACAATCGAAAAGCAAGTTTTTCTCACTGTTGATTCCAACTTCTTGTGAAATCTCATTAAACTTTCCTTGTGTTACCTGTGAACTTTTAACATATTTGACACTTGCTCTAATCTTTTGGGTCACCTCTCGCAATGCTTCCATAGCATCTTGAACAATTGAGTTTAGAACGTGTGCAGCAGATCGCACATCATACAACTGACCAGTACTCAAAAGAGGCCTTTTATGAGAGATTTGTTCTTTAATTCTTATGACGATGTCATCATCCGTGGAACAATTATCAAATGTCAAGGCAAACAACTTACGGTCAACATCCCAGTCCATCAGGCACTTATTAATCACTTCAGAAAGCATGTCTTCAGTATGAGAAGAATCAAGTGTGACAAAACTCAGAATCTTTTTCTGCAGTTTCCAATCCTCATCAATATAATGTGCTGTCAAACACAAGTACTCAACATTTTCTGGTGAAGACCACATTTCAACGGAAAGGTTAATTCTGCCATGCAATTTATTTATAGTCTCATACACTTTCAGTTTCTCTTTCCCATAAATTTCCATACAAGCTTGCTCAACAGAACTATTTGGCACAACCTCAAACAACGGCTGAAGATTCTTGACAAATACTTTGAATCCAACATGGTCAACCATGGCCAATGGGTAACCATGTACTATAATCATGCGAGCAAGATCAATCCGACTCCTCTCTTGGTCAAACCTACCACTTCCAAGGTTAAAAATTTCATCCTTTTTCTGTTCCTGATCAAATTTCAAAATTGTTGGCTTAATATAGTCATCTTTTCTCTGTCCTTCATCAAAACTGATATTTGCAAGGCTCACAGTCGTATCTTTTTTCCTTCTCTTTGCTGCAAGTAGTTGAGACACATCAATAGTGGATGATCTTTTTAGACATCGCATCAAGTGGTTTCTTAGATGTGTCGTTCCACTATTACTTGATCCACTGAGTCTCTTGTTACAATGTATACAAACAGCATAACAAATGTCAGCCTTTCTGACCCTCTCAAAGTGATTCCAAACAACAGATGTCAACCTCTTTGGTTTCTTCACAGCTAAATCATTTGATATTTCCATCACATAGGCTTGAGTTTTACTGAAGTCTGCACAATGAAGTGGATACAAATAAGCAAATACTCCTAGCACATAAATCTTATGAACCTTGAATATTGACAACCCAACGAAGTCGTGATTCTTTTGAAAAACAATAAATTTCTTTAAAGATGAACCCATGATTAGAATGCTCTATTTCAAAGAGATGCAAGTGGTTGAACCACCCAAATTACAATAGAAAATCACTTCAGAATAAATTGCAGGACTAAGCAAAGCACATGAGTAAATTCTACCCTAAATCCATCATTTTATAATCCAGCTGGAGAAACCGATGTACTGGATACTTGACAGGAGCAAACCAAAAATCAAACCATCAATCAGTTAATTCCTTAATAATCTTCACTGACAGTTTCACCAAAAATTAAATTTGACAATTGTCATTGACAATTTTGAAAACGTCCTCAATACCTTGTAGAGTAGAATCTTTTTAAATTCTTTCTCTCTCTCCCTATTCAATTCTTGTTCTTCAGTCCATTCTTGTAGAGTAGAATCCTTTTAAATTTTTTTTCTCTCCCTTTTCAATTCTTGTTCTTCAATCCATTGAGAGAGCCATGTTGAGTGCTTCAGAACAAGGCCTCAATCCCTCTACCCAGCCAACCCAACCCCAAAACCTAAATAAAAAATTTTGGGCCAGGTCTTTTATACTCTAACCAAGAGACTTGGTCAACCAACCCAGCTGAGACCTTCAAAGCTTCATAGCTGTAATTGGAATTTATTAGGATCATTGAAGGTTTTAAAAGTTCCTTTCTTTCTTCTTCTTTTTTTTTTTTTTTTGGGGGGGGGTGGTGGGGGGGTGGGGGGGAGTGGGTGGGTGTTCAGTGCATTCTATGATTTGAACAAAAAATTCTTCTCCAACCCACTGATATCTCAGCCACTCTGATATGACAGCCTCTTTGAGGCCACACTTTGAGGTACTGAACCAATATGCAATTGAGGCCGCTGCGGCAGTAAGTTGTTGGCACTGCATCCATCAATTTTTGAAGTGGTAATAGGTGCAATTTTTGTCAACAAGGGTGGGATGAAGTAGGCTACTTAGAATATCTAAGTTCTTGATAAGTTGCGATTCTACCAAGATTTTTTTTTTTCATAAAGTGGACCCCCACCAAGGCAAGGCCCTTTGGACCCACCCTTGGAGAGTAAACCACACCGATACACGACCCCACCCAGACACTTAGCCAAAACAGCAACTTCCAGCTTATCCAAAGTTTCTTTCATAGCTGATAAGTCTTCCAGCCCTGCTTCTATTGAATTTACCTTTTCACATAAATGGTTCTAAGTCTTCTTTGATTGGTTCGTAATCTTGAGAAAAAGCCTTAAATTAGGACTCTAATTCTACGTTAGTCACCATTATCTCTTATGAAAAATTTTGTCTAGCAGTTGGCGGAACAAAATTTTAACAGCAAACTTTTTTTTTTCTTTTATCTCTTAGGGTTATGAGGTTGTGTTAAGAAAAAAAAGTTGATTTGATGAGTTATTTGAGAACTATTTGGTAGAAGTTAGTATGTGGAAATTTAGGCTTTTGATGGATAAAAGAAATGGCTTGATTTGGGGTTGAAAAGAAGAAGAATTAGAGAAGCTTTTATGATGTTCAAGGGCTGTATGAACAGTATCCGTAAACAGTAACTTAGAGAAAGAAAAGAAGAAGCAAAGCAGAGAACGAAATGAACACACAAAAGCCAACATGCCTCTATGCTTAAAACATTCAATAATTTTATTAATCAACTCTCCCTCCTCACATACTGCCTAGGTGTGGTTTTCCAGAGAAATGGAGGCGATGTATTTCTTTTTAAATCTCCATTGTATGCTTTCTGTCTTAGTTAACAGAAGTCAGTGTGGCTTTTTGGAGAGCACCAAAGGATTACATCAGGGTGATCCGTTGTTCCCTTTGCTTTTTGTAATAGTCATGAAGGCATTGAGTAGAATGATGGATAAGGCAATAGGATGTCTTTTGTCCAGATTTAAAGTTGACAATAGGAAGAACAATGACCTCATAATTTCTCACCTTCTATTTGCAGATGATACACTGATTTTCTGTGAAGCTGAATCAAGACAGAGTTGGCATCTGCAATTTCTGTTTACTTACCTATTAAACAAAAAAAAAATTCTGTTTACTTGGTTCGAAGCTATTTTGGGTCTGAAAGTTTATGTGGGCAAATCAGACCTGGTTCCTGTTGGGGATTTCAGATGTGACAAATTTGGCAGGATTGGTAAATATTTTGGGGTGCAAAACGGCTTCTTTTAAAAGCTTTCTCTCTAAACTAATTTGGAGAAAAACCCTCAAAAACTCCTCCTATATCTTTTTATTGGATGTGAATTTTAAAAATCTAACTGTTAAATTACATGTTCTTATTATATTCTTTATGCTTGCAAAATTTCAAGAAGATCAAAGATTAATAGCTATGTCATCAATGACATGTTTAAATTTCAAGTTTTTGTGATAAAATATTATGCATAAAAAATAAGTTCATTGATTGAATGATAAATAATATCCAATTTGATCGAAATTTGACATGCATGTTAAAAACATAAAGAACATGCAATCCAACAAACCATATTTTCAAAATTCACATCCAATAAAAAGATATAAGAGGAGTAAACCTTATCCCTAATGAAATATTTAGGCCTTGCTTTGGGTGCCAAATTCAAAGCAAGAACTATTTGGAATTTTGTTTTGGAGAAGATGGAGAGGAGATTAGCATGATGGAAATGGATGTATTTGTCAAAGGGAGGTAGACTTACCCTGCTCAAAAGTACTCTTACAATTTTACCAACATATTTTTTGTCTTTGTTTCCAATTCTTGCAAATGTATCCAATCAAATAGATTACAGCAAGATTTTCTTTGGAAAGGCTTGGGTGAGGAATCCAAATCCCACTTGGTGAATTGGGACAAAATTCATACTCAATACCAAATTGGGGAACTAGCTGTTCAAAACCTCTATTTATTTAATAAAGCTTTATTAGGGAAACGGTTGTGGCAGTATGGTGAGGAAAGGGGGCATTGTGGAGGTGGGTAGTAGATCAGAAGTATGAACCTATTGGGGGTGGTTGGTGCACGAAAGATAACAGAGGGTCGTATGGGGTTAGTTTGTGGAAGTATATTCAAAAGGGGAGTACTAAATTTTCTCAATTCATTAAGTTTGAGGTAGGTGATGGTACAAGAACAAAGTTATAGCTTGATACCTAGTGTGGTGGTGAACCCCTTGGGGAGTCATTCCATGAGTTATTTAGAATTGCTAGGATAAGGAAGCTCTAGTAGTGGATCATTTGAGATATCACAATGAGTTTGTCCATTAGGAATTCCATTGAAGTGCAGGGTTTTGGAGATGATAAACTAAGTTGGAAACCGTCTACTCAAAAAGGTTTTGAGGTTTGTTCCTATTATAGAGTTTTAGCCCATTGAGAAGATGTGACATTCCCTTGGAAAGGCATCTGGAAGCCAAATGTTTGGGGGAAAAAGTGGGTGGATAGAAAAGGAGGAAGGAAAAGTGGGGGAGAAAACTTGCATTTTCCACTATTTGGTAAGTGGCAGAAAATGGTAGGGGTCTCGAGTGTTTTCCACCGAAAACCAATCTCTCCAATTTGGAGAGAAAATACAGAGGATATGGGGGCTTGAAAAGAAAATTACACAAATGCCCAATCTCTCCAAATCAACAACCCACACATGGCCACATTATGTTGCTTCTTTTCCTTCATCCTTCTTTCTTTTATATCTCTGTCTTTTCTTCTTATTTTCTATATAATTGTTTAAAAAAATGATTTATTGATAGGGGCATAAAAGTACAATTATACTAACTATCTTTTCCATCCTCTCATTTTTCTTCTCAATCAAACAAAAGAATTTTATATTAGTTTTCCATCTTTCCACTTTTCCATCCTCCCAACCAAAATATACATGGTGGAAAAATAAAATCTTTTTCTATACTCTCACTTTTCAGTCCTCCCCACATTTCCATCCTCCAAACCAAACAAGGCCTAAAGTCCCAACAAGGACAGCATTCTTTCTTTGGGCTGCCTCATTGTGAAAAATACATACAGCAAATAATTTGAGGAAGTGCAACATTGTCCTCATGAGCTGGTGTTCATTGTGGAAGAGGGCTGGAGAGAGTGGATCATCTGCTGCTTCATTTCCCTATTGCTAAGGAGATACAGAATATGGTTTTTGCTCTTTTCAGGGTTAAGTGGGTGATGCTAGGGAGGGTAGTGGATTTACTAGCAACTTGGCAAGGTTATTTTGGGTGACGTCATAATAGTGAGATTTGGAAGGTCATTCCTCACTATTTTATGTGGTGTATTTGAAGGGAGAGAAATGCCAGAAGCATTGAATGGAGAGAGTGGTCAACACCGGATTTGAAACTGCATTTTACAAAAACTTTGTTCTAGTGTTCATCAGCTCCAGGGAAGTTTTCTTTCTCAAACTTTTTGGAGTTCCTAGATCATTGTACTTTTAAAATTTAGCGATTCTTACATCTAGTATGCCTCCTGTGTACGAGATGTTCATTATTTCTAATAAAACTATGTTTTAATATATAAGTAAGAATAATTTTATTGAAAACAGTGGTTACCTTAAGGCCACTGTTTATGGTCTCAGGATTACCACGGGCCACCTTCATGAGCCACTAGAATTCACCGTCAATGGCCAGCAGCTGCCATGGCAATGATGAACCACCATTAATTACAGATACACTTCCTACTATGTGCGTTTGTTACAGCCTAATTAATAAATTAAGCCAATATATTTTCTTTAGGCACAGCCTTTTACAGTCTCACTTCTTTTTAGGTACAGCTTTTAGTCAACCCTAGCTTATTTTTATCTCACCAAAATAAGCTATACCAAACACACATTAATTTTACTGTTAGTGACAAACTATCAGCAATGAAGCATAGCAATTCTTTTAAATTGAATTCAATCCAGGATGGAAAAAGTTGTTTTATATCTAATCCAATCTGTTATACCAACCAATACCAAACACACACAGAAGCCCCTACAAGTCACCTTTCTACATGAGAACAAAAACTCCTTGACTCTAAGGTTACCTATCAAAAATGAAACAAAAACTCCATTGGCTCAAAAATCTAACGGTGCATGATGTAATGTAGTCTCTAATAATGAAAATATTCCCACCGCCGCAGCCAGCTAAACGACAAGCATGTCCCATATTATCACTTCAGCCATTGTTGCCAAAGGAGTTATGCAGGAATAACATGAGTTTCACACGACAAGTCCTCAACAAGATGCCAAAAGATCTTGAGCGCACAATAAATAACTTCCCATGTTCCCCCACAATTTGTCTACACAGTCAAAACATACAAGCACACAAGCAGTCATTCCTTTCTCACCACTGTCAATCAATAAGGTCAATAATGCATACGACGAGATAACTTCACGCCACACATGATATGCATGCACTATGGCCACAAGAACCAATCATCCACAATAGGCCCATCCCTCACTAATTAAACACCAACATTGTAAGCATGAACATAATAATATCAATCGAAAGGCAACAAAGGAAATAATCCTGCTTGAGTATGAAGTTAAAAATGAGGCAACTAAGAAATACATATCATAACATGTATGAAAAACAATCACAATGTAAGAACATGCTCTAGAACACAAGCCAGTGAGCTATGGCTCAAATGGCACTTCCCCTTCCCACAAGGGTAGATGGAGGAGGACAAGGTTGTAAGTTCAAAATCTATTGAGTGCACGTGTAACTTACCAATAAAAAAAAACTCAAACACTATTCTTTTTTCTTTTTTCTTTTTTTATTATAAGTAAAAAATCCTTATTAGAAATAGGAATTACATGGTCCTTTATACACAAGTAATGTACTCAGGCACCTACACACGCACTCTAGAACGCTATTCTAAAGGAAGCCAAATTTTAACAGGCAAAAACATTGTTAGTTTAGTTGCTCATGGACATATAATAAAAGCAATAAAAAAAAATTATCAATGTCAAGGAAAAAATCTAAAACAAATAGGTCACAAGAAACCAATGAGATCTAGCTCAAATAGCACATCCTCCCTTCATATGAATGGTGAAGGGTAAGGTCATGAGTTCAAAACGCACTATATGCAACATGTGTTTGTATCTTACCCAAAAAAAAAAAAAAAAAAAAGAGTAAATTACAACAATCTCCCTTGAGATTTATCAAAACAACGCCCCCCCAAATTTTTTACCAAAGATACTCCCCTTGAGGTTTCTATAAATGTAACAAATAAGTCCACTCTTGACTTTTCAAATGAAATTTTTATTAAAATAAAATAAAATAAAAAACCTAGACTATGGACGAAATGACACTCCCCTCCCTTGAGGTTTGTATAAATGACACTCTCCCTCAAGGTTTGTTTTTTTTTAATAAGTAACGAAAATTTTATTAAAAAAGATAAAACTAGGTACAACAGGGGTGTACTTAAGGAGAAATACAAACAACTCTCAAACTAAAATACTCAACCAAATCTAAAAGAGTAAAAACAAGGAGAAGGGTGAAAAGCAACATTCCAATCTAACAAGGTATGGAGGAAGAAGGCTTTAACATCAAGGATAGACCATTCACAACCCTCAAAACTTCTAGCATTCAGCTCTCGCTGAAGGCATCATACTACGCAATGTGGCACAGCCTTCCAAAAGGCTATATTTCTATGCCTTCCAAAAGATCCTTGCCAAGCTGCGAACAAATAAATAAACCTCTTTGGCATAACCCATTGGAGCCCAAATAAACAGAACACCATTGTCCACGGCTCATAAACTATAGGACAATGTAGGAAAGGTGGTCCACAAACTCTCCACACCTCTTACACATGCAGCACCAATCAAAAACGATAATACCTCAAAGAATGTCAAGGGATTAAATTTTCCCTAGAGAAGCTACCCAAGAAAAGAAGGCCACCTTAGGTGGGACTTTCGAAAGCCACAGCAATTTCCACAGGAAAGACATGCTATTAGGAGCGGATAGGGAGTGATAGTAACTACAAACATCAAAATCCCTGCTATTGGCAAGTCTCCAACAGGGTCTATCCATACCCTCCCCCTAATAGGCTTGGAATAGATAAGATCCAAAAAAGCAACTAGAGGCTCCAACTCCCAATCTTGGACCAATCTAGAAAAATGAACATCCCAATGGAAAGCTATGAACATCATATATCATGGATTCTTTATGACGAGTGATACTAAATATCTCCAGGAAAGCCACCTTAGGTGGGCAATCACCACAACACACGTCATGCCAAAACTTCACTCTAGAATCATCCCCCACATCAAATTGAAGAAACAGGGAAAACATCGACCATCCAATTTCCAAAGGCTCACGCCATAGAGCGAGAACACCAACCGCGCACCCCCCCCCCCCCCCCCCCCAAAATCTGTTTTCATACTTAGCCTCAATAACCCTCCAAAGATGTACCGTCTCAGTCCCATATCTCCACAACCATTTCTCTAATAAAGCTTGATTGAATATTCTCAAGTTTCTTATACCCAATCCCCCATGCCAAACCGGCCCCTCGAGATTGTACAAACGAGTAGAAATATTTTCATAAAAAAGTGAATATTTCGTTAGGGAAGTAAATATGTGAGAGAGCATGGACTTATCTGTTGCATTTCTAGTATCACACAACCTCGA
Source organism: Quercus tomentella (assembly GCA_028535165.1). Lineage (NCBI taxonomy): Eukaryota > Viridiplantae > Streptophyta > Magnoliopsida > Fagales > Fagaceae > Quercus > Quercus tomentella. The sequence continues at coordinate 22,722,666 of JAPQVY010000100.1, forward strand.
CGAGCTCGACCATAATAAACCGCTATAACCACAAAGAGGCCAGCCTTATTCGATCTACCACAAAATTCCAACAACTTATTATTTTTATTATTTTCTTGGAGTCGCTTACAAAGGAAATCATTCCCCAGAACCCAATCACATATATCGGCAAAACAAGAAAGAATCCATTCCATGCCTTTACGTCCTACCCAAATAGAACTCATGACATTACTCTCATGAGCAAACGAATCAGACTGCCCACCATCAAAAGAAAGAGAGAAAATTTTTGCATTAATATGAAAAGATCACTTGCTGCTTCCATGATCAAACAAAGATGTCGGTGGGATAAAGTATGAGGATGGTTTGGTGGAAATATTTGGTGGGGATAGAGGGGCAGTAGATAAGAATGTAGGTTTAGGCACTAAAGGAGGGCTAGGCAGTGAAGGTGATTGCAAAGGAAAGTTAGGCAGAGAAGAGAAGGGTTAGACAACTGAGGTGGTGGGAGTGGGATAGGCAATGTTGAAGTAGAGGAAAAAAATGGGGGCATGGGAGAAAACCAAAAGGTGGTGGAAACTGTGGTGGGAACAAGAAAGAAAATGGAGAAGGTGAAGGAATATGTGAAGGTGGTAGGAAGGGAAAAAGAGATGGAGGTGGTGTTGGCTGGGGGTGAGCGTGGAGGTGGGGTGGATGAGGCAGCGCAGAAGTCATCTAGTCATCAATAGTCACCATTGGATTTAAAAAAATAATAATAATAATTGTATTCTAAAACATCATTTAATAGCCATGGAGTAACTTTAGTATCCATTATTGCTCTTAAATTGATATTTGTTTAACAATATATATATATATATATATATATATATATGTATGTATATGTATATGTATTTACGAAAAATAAATGCTTAACAATATATAAAAATAAAAATACTTTTTTTTTTTGGGGATCAGTAACAAAAATATATATATCAAAAAAAATGAGTCACCCATGTATACAGGAAATATACTGGGGTGAAATAATCAATTACAAAAATTGCATAAATCTAATAAATCAACAATAGAAAAGGACAGATTCCTCAAGGCAGTCAGCTAGTCCAATAAATGTTTGGAAAAAGAATAATTTGAGATCAGGCATAGAATGCTTGGAATCTTCAAAACTTCTACTATTTCTCTCTCCAAATGCACCACATCAAACAATGTGGGATAATCATCCAAATGTGACCATTTCGATGACGACCAAATTGATCTTGCCAGCAAGCTAAAAGCTCAACTACAAATTTTGGCATCACCCAAAAATAAATAAAAAATACATTTAATAATTAATTAATATACGTATCCCCATCATGTCGTACTCGTACCCGTGTACATGCTTCTTAGAATCCCTCTCTCACTATTACTTCCTTAATGGAATATTCCATTTTCAGGAAAAGATTCCTATTCATTTATACAAACCTCAAGAGGGAAGTATCATTTCGTCCAAAGTTTGGGTGGGAAATTTTTTTTTTAAAAATGAAATATTTCATTGGGAAAATCAGCCATGGCCTTCTTTGTCACATTTATACATACCTCAATAGAGTTATGTCATTTCGTCCAATATTTTCTTTTGGTTGGGTGTCATTTTGTAAAACCTCAAGTGAGCTTGATAGAAGTTACCCAACTTTTTTTTATGTATAATCCATGATATAGACCAAGGTCAACTACCCTAAACCCATGATATGTGCCTAAACTTGATGAAATTTGCATCAAGCAACAAGCAAATAAACTCAAGAATATTAGAACTTCAAAACATTTTTTTTTTTTTTTTCGATCCATGTAATGTAGGTAGAAGTACCAAAAATAGAGATGTCAAGAAGACACAAGAAAGATACATGCAGGAATTCAAATTAGTTGAAAGGGAACTGATCAAGCCAAACCTAATTAGTTGCCATTATGGCTTAATTGAGCTATGTTGCATTGGAGGTCGATTAGACCTACAAGTTACATAATGGGACGTAGATCTCTCCTGTCATTTAAATTCTTCCAATCCTTTTCTAAGACTAAGACACAATTTAATCACACGTATGTAAGTTTGAAAAATCCGTTAATGCTACCTTTTTTTTTTGATAAGTAATAAGAATTCATTGATAATAAAAAAGATACACCCAAGCACACAGGGAGTATACATGGGGGAGCAAGTCAAGAACGAAAATTACAAAAGTCAAGTAAATCCAAAATAGAAAAAGGATGGTTTCTCCACACAGAGAACCATTCAAGTAAGGTTCGGATGAAAAGAAGCTTGAGGTCAGGCATAGCACGCTCAGAGTCTTCAAAGCATCTACTATTCCTCTCCTTCCAAATACACCACATCAAACAAAGAGGAACGACCTTCCAAATAACTCCATTGCGGAGGCGACCAAAGTGACCTTGCCAGCAAGCAAAGAGACCAACAACAGACGAGGGCATGATCCAACACACTCCAAATAAACCAAAAACCATATCCCATAACTCCGAAGCAACCGGGCAATGAAGGAAAAGATGGTCAACACTTTCACTACTACGCTTGCACATATAACACCAATCCAAAATGCAAACCTTTCTTTTCCTTAGATTGTCAATAGTCAAACATTTCCCCAAGGCTGCGGTCCAGACAAAAAAAGCCACTCTAGAGGGGATCTTCTGCTTCCAAATACTTTTCCAAGGGAAAATATGCTCACTATGGCCAACAAGAAGATGGTAGTAAGTACTAACCGTGAACCCCTTACTCTTACAAGGCAGCCAAAATCTCTTATCCTCCTCGATTCCCCTTACAGGAGTGCTATAAATGGAGTTGATGAAGCTCCTGAAAGCTTCCAATTCACGATTATGCACCTCCCTACAAAACTGAATCTCCCAATGGAGGACTCCATTGGAGAATCTCATAAGCTCCGCCACACTTGCCTCTTTGCTACAGCTAATCCTATATAAATCGGGATAGCGGACAGCGAGAGAGGAAGTCCCACACCAACGATCTAGCCAAAACTGCACTTTTGAACCATCTCCAATATCATACATAATAAACCGAGATAAAGAGTGCCACCCCCTGCTAATATTTTTCCACAAACTGACACCATAAGGACTAGAGGAAGAGCTAGAACACCAACCACCCCAATCACAACCATACTTTACCTCTATCACTTGACGCCAGAGAGCATCCCTTTCTTGCCCGAATCTCCAAAGCCATTTCCCTAAAAGAGCTATGTTGAAAGTTCTCAGGTTCCTAATCCCTAAACCACCTGAAGAAAGCGGGGTACACACCGTAGACCAATCAACCAAATGAAATTTGGGCTCATCTCCTAGGCCACCCCACAGAAAGTCCCGCTGAAGTCTAGCAATACGGTTGGCCACAGAGGCAGGAATAGGGAATAAAGAGAGAAAATATGTAGGAAGGTTAGAGAGCGTGCTTTTAATTAAAGTGACTCTACCTCCCTTAGATAAATATAATTTTTTCCAGCCTGCTAATTTTCTTTCCATCTTCTCAAGAATTGGATTCCAAATAGACTTGTCTTTGAATTTTGCCCCCAAAGGAAGACCCAAATATTTCATTGGGAGAGACCCTTGTTTGCAGCCTAAGATAGCCACCAAAAGATCCATGTTATGAACAGCCCCCACAGCCACCAGCTCAGACTTACCCAAATTGACCTTCAGACCAGACACAGCCTCAAACCAAATGAGCACCATACGAAGAATCAGCATTTCATTGGGAGAGACCCTTGTTTGCTACCTTCATTGCTTTAATTCCTAGAAAGAATGACGCTTAGAGATTTCCGGCCTATTAGCTTGGTGGGGAGTGTATAAAATCTTGGCTAAGGTTTTGGCAAGTCGTTTGAGAGTGGTTTTAGATCAGTTGATCTCTGAGACTCAGAATAGCTTTGTGGGTGGGAGACAAATCCTTGACTCGATTCTTATTGCGAATGAGTGTGTGGATAGCCGAGGGAAGAGTAGGGCTAGAATTATTTGTAAACTTGATATTGAGAAGGCCTACGATCATGTGAATTGGGAGGCTTTGCTGGATTTGTTGAATAGAATGGGTTTTGGAGTGAAGTGGTGTAAGTGGATCCGTACTTGTATATCCACAGTTCAGTTCTCTGTTCTGATTAATGGGTCTCCAGTTGATTTTTTTGGTAGTTCAAGGGGTTTAAGACAAGGGGATCCGCTATCTCCTATACTGTTTTTGATTTTGATGGAGGTGTTCAATAGGATGCTGAGAAGAGTGTAGGGAGCTGGCTTGATCCGTGGTTTTAAAGTTGAGGGTAGGAGGGGTGGTGGGGAAAGTGTTTCACATCTATTGTTTGCAAACGATACTATCCTATTTTGTGATACAGATGTGGAGCAAATTCTTCATGTTCAGTTGTTGTTACTCAGTTTTCAGGCAATAACAGGTTTAAAGGTCAATGTGCACAAGAGTGAAATGGTTCCAATAGGGGAGGTTGATTATGTGCATGCCCTAGCTGAAATTTTGGGCTGTAGAGTTGGAACTTTGCCTATGTCTTATCTTGGCATACCGTTGGGGGTTTCGCACAACTTCCCTTCAATTTGGAATCCCATTTTGGAAAAAATTGAGCAGAAATTAGCCGGGTGGAAGAAGTTGTATTTGTCTAAAGGGAGTTGATTGATGTTACTCAAGAGTACGTTATCTAGTCTTCCTACCTATTATTTTATCTCTATTCACCATTCCTACTTATGTGGCTAATAAAATTGAAAAGTTGCAAAGGGATTTTCTATGGGGTGATAGCAAGACTCATCTGGTAGGACGGGATAAAGTTCGTGTGCCTATAGCTAACAGTGGCTTGGGGATAAGAAAACTTAGTACTTTCAATAAGGCCTTATTAGGGAAATGGTTGTGGCGGTTTCGGAAGGAAGAGGATCGGTTATGGACGAGGGTGGTAGTTTCAAAATATGGGGAAGAATGGGGGGATGGACCTTAAAGCTAGGTAGGGGAGTTAATGGGTGTGGTTTGTGGAGAGGTATTCGTATGGGATGGGAGGATTTTAGCAAAAATTGACAGTTTGTTGTTGGGTTGGGGAATAGAGTGAGATTTTGGCAAGATGGGCGGTATGGGGATCAACCTTTCCAATTGGCTTTCCTAAGGCTATATGGTATTGCCATTGATAAGGAGACATCTGTAAAAGCTTCTTTGTCAAGGCAGGGGGCAGAGGATAGAAGAATTTGTGATGTTTATTTTATTCGAGAAGCAGGACAACTAGAACAAAATTGAAATAATGGAAAAATAAAAGATATGACCTAGGAGTCAGCACCTCGGCCTTGCTTGAAGTCAACACCAAGCGGGAAAACCACTAAGAGTCAGCACCTAGGGTAGACCTGGAGTCAGCACCAGACCAAAAGAGAGACCAACAAAATATCAACTATATCCTCAAGGAGTACAATAAGTTGCTTATAAAAAATTGTTAAACCCTAATTCTAATTGGCTAGGAAACCCTAATTGCCTTATTACAAAAATAACCTTACTTCCAAATTAAAATACTAATAGCCCAATAAATTAACAGAACTTAAAACATAAAAATACAATTGACTTGCAAACATAAATAATACTAAATAATAATCTTCTTGTGTCTCCCGCATCATTCTTCTCTAGTTGGAGAAAGCTCGACCTCGAGTTCTAAAGCGTTGAAGGATTAGGATGCTGACAAGTAACACTTGCTTCAAGTCTGGAATCACCCTAGGGAGAATAGAGAAAAGAAAAACCTTGAATTTCACCATGTCAAACTCTTCTGGAATAACAAAATCAATGTGTGGAATCAACATAATCTTATCTTAAACCATTAGAAGCACTACGTTATCCACTTTCTCCACTTTAGCAAACTGTTTGTCTTCATGCACCATGGAAGGCTGATCAAAAGCAGATTCATTAGCTTCCAATATCACATCATGTGCACCCTCTAACATAATACTCTCTTTAGACACCATCTCTTTCACCTTGCTGCTCTTCAATAGATTCATTTCCTTGCACGTATGTTAAAGCAACACTTGTCAAGGCATGTACGTCTATGTCAACATTAGGCTTTGATGTTGCTGGAGGATTCTCCACGACCAAGATATCATCATCAATGTTGTCTTCTATTGGGGCAACAATAAGTTCATTGTGATCAAGTATCCTTGGTTTCCCAATTGAATCTGCTTGAGTCTTCTTTTGCTTCATCTAAGCAATCTCGTCTTGAACATTTTTCATGAGCTTTACAGACAATTCCTTTAATTCCTTGGTAGATAATTCCTTGATAGATTGTTCAAAAGTGCGTTGAGAACATGAAATGGGATGAGGATGAGAATTTATCGTATTTGCTTCAACTTGAAAAGAACCACACTGAGATTGGGGTAGATACTTAGCTCGATAGTATGATGACAAATACTCATCACAAAGTTTTTCTTTCATATCTTCCCACACACTAATGACAAGTTCATACCTCATATAGCGGAAATATTCAAGGTTCTCCCAAAACCTTTGTGCTTTACCTCTTAACTTCAACTTGGCATACCTAACATTTTTGTTATCTGCAAAATTTGCTTGCTCAAAGAATTGCTCCATCCCATTCATCCAGTTGACAAAATCTCGTGGATAAGTATTACAACCATAAAAATAAGGTGCTTCTAATATTACCATAGCTCACTGGGCAAAAAGATTTTTGCCAACTTGACTTGTTAAGTACGGCCCACTAAAGAAGGGATTGTCATGGCATTAACCAAATAAAGCTTCACTGTTTGAAGTTTGAACACCAATGGAAAAAACCAATGCATCCACGTGGACTAGAGTGAAGGCCTAGACTTTTTTTTATTTTTTTATTTTTTGGGTATGCATGTAAAGAAACTAAAGAAGAATCTTAAATAAAAAGTTGAGTCCACTAAAGATAGTAAGAGAACCTGACCCTTTTGATGGCAGCTAAGTGTACTGGGCCTGGAGTTGGTTGTTCACGGACTTGGAACTTCTCTAGTGCACGGGCCAGAGGACTTGACCCCCTTTTTTTTTAGTTGACTAAAAAGCTAGATACACCGTGGTGTGGATTGGTAACAACAAAACAAAGCTTCAGTCCCAATAAGTGCAGTGGTTTGACAACGGCGCCGAGCAAGATGGAGGGCTTCAGAACTAGCGAAGTCGTTAGCGGACAAAATATTGGGACGTCGGTCTGGTGTCTCCGACTGTGAAACTAGAGGTCGCTGGTGTTATAGGGATCCACTGCTAGCAGGGTATCCAGCAGTGGTTTTGAAGGATGGCGACTGTAGTTATTTTCTGCTTGATTGGGAGATCTGGCTGGTATTCCGATGGTTAGAAAATAATGGTTGCACTGACTTTTTTTTTTTTTTTTTGGGTGATTTTTCTGGTTCTGGGTTGTCTGCGGTGATGCTTCAAACCGATCGATGTTTGCTCTGATACCAAAACTGACGCAGGACAACCAGAACAAAACTGAAATAACGGAAAAATAAAAGATATGACCTAGGAGTCAGCACCTCGGCCTTGCTTGGAGTCAGCACCAAGTGGGGAAACCACTAGGAGTCAACATCTAGGGTAGACCTGGAGTCAGCACCAGATCAAAAGAGAGACCAAACGGCCATTTTTTCATTCATCAAAATATCAACTATCTCCTCAAGGAGTACAATAGGTTGCTTATAAAGGATTGCTAAACCCTAGTTCTAATTGGCTAAGAAACCCTAATTGCCTTATTACAAAAATAACCTTACTTCCAAATTAAAATACTAATAGCCCAATAAACTAATAGTACCTAAAACATAAAAATACAATTGACTTGCAAACATAAATAATACAAATAATAATCTTCTTGCATCTCCCGCATCAACTTAATGATTGGGAGATAGATGAAGGGCTGCATTTTCTTCGTATATTGGGAGCTAATACTCCTCCACTGGATGTTGGAGACCGGATGAGATGGATGTTGAAACCTAATGGGGAGTTTGACATCCGGTCGTATTATAACAAATTGCGGGATTCTCCCTCAATTGTCTTTCCTTGGAAAGATATATGGAGAGTAAAGGCACCTAGACAGGTTTCTTTTTTTGTTTGGTGTGTAGCTTGGAATAAGATCCTAATAGGTGATAACTTGAGATTGAGGGGATTGGATTTTGTAGACTGGTGCATTATGTGCCGACATTGTGGAGAGACGGTAGACCAATTACTTCTTCATTGTGAGATGGCTCATCGGTTGTGGAGCTTTGCCTTAATAACTTTTGGTTTGTCTTGGGTTATACCTAAATCGATCCCAGATTTGCTTTTTGGCTGGTGGAATTGGTTGGGGAAGCATTCGTCTCAGATTTGGAACTTAGTTCTGTTGTGCATCCTATGGTGTATTTGGAAGGAACGGAATCGGTGGACTTTTGAGGGTTTGGATAGTTCCGGTGATCAGATGCTTGCTTCTTTTAGTGGGTAGTCGTGATTCTCTCCCTTCTTTTCTTAGTTCTCTTTCTCTTTCTCTTTCGTAATTATATGTTGTCTGATTTCCATTTTTGTTTTCTCTCTGTTTTGTTCTTCTTGTATTTTCTGGTTTGCTTTATGTTTTTCATGCATAGAGTAGCTGTTCGAATATATACCATTCTTACTTATCAAAAAAAAAAAAAGCATGAGTTTAGATCATAACACCTAGAGCTAGGTAGACACAACACCTGCCTTCCAAAAAATAAACAGAAAGAGAGAGAGCCTACACTCCACCAGTGTGATTTCACATACATCACAAATGAAATAAGTGTCCCAATTAACCCTAACCCAATATGCATGCCTTCAAGTGATTTTATAATGACATAACAGGTCAACGAGCTCCAGCTCAAAAGGCAACCTAGGACTATGAGTGTAACTTGCCAAATAAAAAAAAAAAAAAGTGTATAAAATATACACACACACGGGATCAGAACTTCAACAAGATTCTCCAGATTCATAAACCACGAACAAATTCGGATTGTGAACAAAAAAAAACATATTTAAGAGAGAGAGAGGAGAAGAAGAAAGACAGAAATTCATATTATCAAAACACGGTAGTAATTTTTCACCAAAAAAAGAAAAAAAGAAAAAAAATAACGATTCTAATTTCAAATCCAAGCTTCCTAATAACCATAATTTGACGTACACATTTCAAGTGGAATAGAACAAAAACCAACGTGTTTGCCTGCACTTGATCAAAAACAAATCATGAAACTAATGGGTCATTCAACCCGCATGGAAAGACCCTCTCATAATTCGGATCAAAACCTCAAAACAAATTATGCTTACCTAAGTTGCTAACCTTAAAAAACAAATTATCCTCCAATTTTCATAAACAAAATCCAAGACCCAGATAAAGGCATTCACAAAACAAAACACAAAGGACCACAATCTTAGCTCCTAATTTCTCTACAGCCATAAATTCAGCATGTAAATCAAAATAATAATTAAAAAAAAAAAAAAAAAAAAAAGTGGGTCTACCAAACAATCATCCAATTAACAAAATTCAATTAATATGAGAACTCCAAAAAAAAAAAAAAAAAAAAAAAGCTAAAAGATTAATGGAAGTAAATGATAAAAAAAAAAAGAAAAGGAAAATTGGGTCTTACAGAGGTAGAGGTAGTAGCAGAAGCTGTGTCCTGTAGCCTGTGTGTAGAGTTCGAGGAAGAGTCCGAAGGGAGGGTCCGGGTTGGAATGTGAGACAACCTCAAAAGAGACATAACCCGATCTCTGAATATGGGTTGGACCCAGATTGGTTTTGGTTGGATGGGTCAACACCTTATTTGGATAGGATTGGAATTGGACCCGAGTCCGACTTGGGTTAGTTTCATGGGTTTTTGTGTTTTTGATTAAAAAAAAAAAGGACTCCAGTGTTAACGCGTGGCTTCTTATAACTCGGTGGGTCGCACATAGATAGGACTCAATATTATACTAAAAAAATAAAATAACCAAACAAAAAAAAGAAAGGGCAGGGATAGGGATAGGGATAGTATTTGTATTTGTATTAGTATTAGTATTTGTATGTATTCAAAGCAACTCTCACCGTTGTGCAACATTTGATTGTGATGCCGAAGAAGCGACTGTTGTTGCTGTTGAAACCCTTCGACTTGCGCCAAACAAACGCTCATTCTCAGATCACCAACCCTCAGGTCATTCCTTTTTATTCACTTCAGTCTTTGTCTGATGCTTTGTTCATTTTCTTTTTCCAACTATTGCTTCGGCATTTGCCTTAGCATTCAAGTTGTTTGATAAATTGTCAAACTTGCTATTTTTACTTCACTGCTAAATCTCCATGCCTCGTTTAGTTTCTAAGAGCATTCTATTCATAACCAACTGTTTTTTGCCTTTGATGCTGGGTAAGAACAAAATTATTTTATTAAAGGGTCAAGTTGTTTGGTAAAATTGGTTGATTAGGATTAATTTTTTTTAGTTTTATTATTGATAATTTTTGTTGTTAGACTAATTTTTTTGGGCCTCTATATTTTGTTTTTTTAGATTATATATATATATATATATATATATATATATATATATATATATATTGTCTTTAAAATGAGGGTCTTTAAAATGAGGAAAACTCTAGAACTACAAACTTTTTTATAAATTACTGATGTGATAAGCGGTTGTTGGTAAGTAAAAAAAGAATATAAGTGGTGGACCCAAATATGAATCAATAAGAATTTGCTACCTTAATAGTTTATAAAAATGTTGTAGAAAAATTTATGACTATAACAATACTCATAAAAGAATTAATGATATTGTTAAGAGGGTAAAAATGTATTTTTATAAAACAAAATTGCTAAATAGGTAATAAGACTTTTATTAAAATAACTAAACATCGTGTTCATGATGACAAACACTCTAAAGAAGTAACAAATACAAAAATTTCAAGAACTCTAATAGATTGTAAGAATTTAGAAATTGAAATACATTGCGTGAAACCCCAAATACAAGTCCACTGAAACAAAGTACCAAAGAGATGAGATTTTAAGAGGTCTAAGGGTCTCTCATTGTCTTCAAAGGTACAGTATTACGTTCCTTCCAAACTAACCACGTTAAACATGCAAGGACCATATTCCATATAGTTGACAGATACTTTCCAAACCAATTTCTCCTAGCAAAAAAGAAGAGAACTAAACGTTTTCGACATTACCCATTGAATCCCAAACACCTCAAAAACTCCACTCCATAAAGTGTGAGAAAACTTACAATAGAGTAGAAGATAATCCACAGATTCTCCATCACTACGACAAAAGCAACACTTATTAACCAGGGACTAACCTCATTTTTCCAAGCAAAAGAAGGGAACTAACTATTTTCGGCATTACCCAATGAATCTCAAACACCTCAAAAACTTCACTCCATAAAGCTTGAGAGAACTTACAATAGTGTAGAAGATGATTCATAGATTCTCCATCACTATGACACAAGCAACACTTATTAACTAGGGACTGACCTCATTTCTCCAAGCAAAAGAAGAGAACTAACCATTTTTGACATCACCCACTGAATCCCAAACTCCTCAAAAACTTCAGTCCATAAAGCGCGAGAAAACTTATAGTGGAGTAGAAGATGATCCATAGATTCCCCATCACAACAACACAAGCAACACCTATTAACCAAAGACTGACCTCATTTAACTAGATTATCAATGGTGAGTATCCCACCACTAGCAATCCATAAAAAAATAATAATAATAATAATAATAAAAAGACACCCATTTAGGCCCCTTTGCACACCAAATACACTTCCAAGGAAACACATCAGTGAGAGGATCAGATAACAACTTATAGTAAGCCTCTTCTCCATTTTTTCAATAATTGGATTCCGTATCGATGAATTCTTACAATGAGCCCCCAATGGCATAACTAAATAAGTCTAAGGCAGGCTACCCACCCTACATCAAAGTACACAAGCCAAGGCATTAAGATCCCCTACTTGACCTACTGGAACAATCTCACTTTTGCCAACATTAACTTTCAAGTCATCGGCGTGTGGTGCAAAAATAACACCAAAAAAAAAAAGGCAGTCAACCAAACCAGTGAACAGCCAAGAAGGTCAATCAACCAAAAGCATTGTTTATACAAAAACATGATCTCAAGCGTTTAGAGCTTAGAGTTCAGATAAAGACACGATCAAAGATGATGTTTAGAGTTTTAGATACAGGCGGATGCAGGAGGTTGATGATAGGAGGATTAGGTGAAAGAGACGTACACATAATTATGAAGAGCGAAAAAGAAAAAGTAGAGAGTGGAGGAGACGGAGGAGACAAATTTTAGAATATGAAAGATGATCTCATAATAATAATCGCAATCTAACTTATCAAAAAAAATAATAATAATCACTGTCTAAGTTCATAGCATTTTTTTTGGAACCCCTCCCCAAACAAAAGAAAATTCCTCTTAATATATTGGCTATCAAATTACACCATAGACTTTGTGTCTCTTTAGGAAATATCCATGGAGCTTGAGAGATTATTTCTTTAAAGACTATCCGCAGGCTGCAGCTCTCTGTTTTGGCCACTATTACTTGTAAAGTTTGCAAGGCAGGAATATCTGACATACCTAGGGCCACATGGCCATTCTTTCTTCTAAACCATATATATATATATATATATATATGTGCACCTAATGGGTTTTAAACTCACAAGCCACAACCTCACAATCCACCCATTTTTACAGAAGAAGGAAGTGTCATTTGAGCTACAACTCATTGGCAACAAACTACTGTAATTGTGATAAAAACCTTTGTATTTTTTCAATACTGTTAGTAATGATTTAATGATTAAATTTATAGCTTAAACTGTTGAGACTAGTGGTAGCTTATCATGCTCTCAAAGCAGGTTTTCTTTAGTTCGAACATTATCTCCACTCTACCTCTTGTTTAAAAAGTTAAAAATTTCACATTTTGCACCCCACTTATTAAAGGAGAGTCTGGGGCCACACATGAGAGTGGGTGTTAGAATAATAAAGATTAACTTCACACTTTCCTAACATATTAAGCTTTTGTTACTAGTGGTAGTTTATTAGTGATAGAACTTGTAGCAAAAGCATTAGGACCTATATGGGGTTCAATTTCAAAGGTGTCTTGGATGGGTTCTTTCAGCATTTGGACAGCAATGTCCTGAAAGATTTCAACGAAAGATAATCTTTGTAAGGGAATATATTATCGCTTAGTTTGTTGCTGTGGAAAATATTTTTGTCAAGAAATGACTTTGTCACAACCCTAGGAAACACTAGTCACATTTGCGAAAAAGTATTTTGTATCAAATGATACCATGTCATCCATATCAAAATCTAATAAACAAGAGACGTGCGTAAAAATAACCATTCACTAACACGTCTTTCAATTGTTAATGGGTTAGTTATTTTTTGCTGACATGTCTCACATTTATTGGATTTTGATACCACTGACATGGTATAATTTGATGCCAAATACCTTCTCCACATCTACACTATACTCTAAAAGAACTAGTTAAGTTACAAGGCTCCTTGTAATTGCTTATATAACCCAATTCAACCTAATATGCATCCGATGTGAGATTCAACATACGCTCATGCAACACATACACTTACATAATCTAATCCAATTCAAACAATATGGAATATCACAATCTCTCTCCCATTTAAAACCCGGATGTCCTTGTTAGGACCTGCCCTCAAGCTACATAGTGTTACTAGGTTAGCTCCGATACCATTTTTCCCGACCCGAGAAAGTGCTAGCTACATCTACACTATGCTCCAAAAGGACTTGGGAATCTACAATTAGGGCTCCTAATTATCACTTTATTTTTTTATAATTAATAAATTTTTTATTGATGTGAAAAAAAATCCTTAAGTATACAAGATGAATAGCACATTAAGTTCCAAGATTACAATGATCCATAAAATCTAATAAGTTATCAAAAGGTTATGCTCCTGTCGCCAACATCAACTCCAATGGTGTTCTACAACTCCAGTTCTAAGATAAACCGTTCACACTCAAAATTTCCAGCATTTCTTTCTCGCCATATGCACTGCATCAAGCAATGAGGGATAGCCTTCGAAATTGTGTTGTTTCTACATCTTCCAACTTGGCCTTTCCAACAAGCTAGTAAATCTGCAAAATCCTTAGGCATCACCGAATGAACTCTAAAAAATAGCCCAAAAACCATATACCATAGTTCTCTAACAAAAGAACAAGCAAAAGCAAATGAGGGACCGTCTCCCTGTCTTTCTTACATGTACAACAAAAACTCACCAAATAATATTTCTCCTCCTCTGATTATGCACTCTTAAAATTCTCCCCAAAGATGCAGCCCAAACAAAGAAGGCAAAGAAACCTTGGTTTTCCAAATGCTCTTCCATGGAAACTTTACAGGTCCACCAGGGGCTAGAGCTCTATAGTAAGAGCTCACCTTAAAACATTTCTTACTAGCCAGCTTCCAACAGATTGTATCCTCCCCTTGACTTCGCATTGAAACAGAGTAGAGCAATTCCAAAAAGGTTGAGAGAATCCTGCACCACTTTAATAAAATTCAAAGCCCAATAAACTGAGTCATTATGAAATTCCATGTAATCTATGACTAAGACCTTCCTTATTTCTTGCTATCTAGAATAACTCGGGAAAAGATTCTCTTAAAGGCATATCACCACACCACACTTCTTCATCCCCTTATTATATATTTCCACATGCTCACCCCATAAGGCCCATTCACTGCATCAGTACAACAACCTCCCCGCACAGAACCATAGTAATTCTTGATCAAAGTAATTCTGCCTCATAATCACTTATGTAGCCTAGTTGACCTACTAATCACCACATGTGAGTCTTAGCACATACCCAATTGCCCACACACTTCGCACTTATCCAATCTATCAAAACAATCTAGGTATCACAAGACTTGTTTTCTTTAGTTTGGTTACAACCTTGCAATGATCTCGAAATCATTTTCCATCATTTGGCATGCATGGAAAATCATTAATATTTCCTGTAGGCACGGTGGTAGTGGAGATGGTTTTTTTTTTGTGGGGGGGGGGGGGGGGTGTGGGGGGGGTGATGGCTGCAGTGAAGCCAGTGTGAGAATGTGGGCAATGGTGGTTTGGTGGTGGTAATGTTGAAGTTAGTGTGGTAGCAGTGGTGGTGGCGCAAAGGAAATGAGGGTGAGAGCATAAGGGAATGGCCGAAAGTGATTTCCGCTTCTCTAAAGCAAACAACATTCTCTGCCTCTTTTGGTTATTTTCTGTTAACTTCAGGAAATATTTTCCATAGCAACAAACACCGGAAAACAAATAAAACATTTTGCTAGAAAATTTTATCATTGAAATAAACAATAGCATAATTATTGATATTCATTGTTCGGTGCCAAGATAGGTTTGGTCATTTGTGTTCTCATTATTTGGTGTCACATGGGTAATGCCAAAAAAAGTGACTCAGCAATTCGTTTGTTGACAAGGGAATTTTGGTCAGCATAAATGTAAAAATATTTGGAAAGTTAAGTCATGTGGACAATTTGGAGAGTAAAAGTATGATTTCGATGATGTTGAGCATCCTTGGCATGAAATTTAGTCTCCCTTATTGAGTTCTTTTGATCTTGTTTTAGACAGTGTATAGTCCATGTCTTTCCTTAATTTTTTAGATCTTTTAAATATGAGAATGTAATTCTTTTAGAGAAGCTCTGATATACTCTCCGTGTATATGAGTTTTACTTCTTTATTTGAAAATTTGTTTTACTTACCTAGTAAAAAATAGGACCTAGTGTTACTTATCAAAAAAATAAAAATAAAAACCCTTTTGATCAAGTTTTCTATCTCTAGATCAGAATTGTGTATTTATTTGTTTGAAAACTGATTCCTAAAAGCCATTTGTTAGAACTGTGTGCCTGCTAGTTGAGTGAAACTTAGACTCAGGATTTGCTTGCAACACCTAACGGATAGGTTCTAACAACTCAATTAAACTCTTTGCTTCCAATAATTTAGTGCTCTAAATTTAAGACAGTAATATCCCAACTGCCCTCTTAGACCCACTCTACCACTATTTCTGAATATATTATATGCTTTATTGATGCCCCTAAGAAAATGTTGTTCTTCAAAATCATTCTTTTACATTCTAACATAGAAATTTACTTATTTTTATTTTGGTTTCAAGGCTTCATTTATTTGGATGATCAGAGGAACCCTTATCCCCATGAACCTGACCACAATGCTAATCGGCCTCTGGAACAATAGTTCTTTCATGTCAATAATTAAAATTTTTAAATTATGGAAAATGTGATATGAGGATGACCATTTCCAAACTTTCTACAGTTTAAAGTTTTGACATATATTGGCTTGCACACCAGCATTTTTTTTTTTTTTCTTTGTTGTGGTGGGTGCATTTTCAGTGCTTCAAGAATGTATATTCAAATCAAGTTTCAAAACTTGCTTGATACCCATTCTCTTGATTGAGAAACTTGTGGTTAGGAGATTAATGTTATGCTTGATTTTTGTGAACTTTCTGGTTTAGCTATGTTCTCTTTTGTCTCACCTTATATTTTAGCGTTTTTGTCAATTTCTTTCGGCATTGTGTTTTAGTTACTT
The DNA here is from genome assembly GCA_028535165.1 of Quercus tomentella. Classification (NCBI taxonomy): domain Eukaryota; kingdom Viridiplantae; phylum Streptophyta; class Magnoliopsida; order Fagales; family Fagaceae; genus Quercus; species Quercus tomentella. The sequence continues at coordinate 22,739,154 of JAPQVY010000100.1, forward strand.
TTGAAGACATTGCAGATGTTACATCACTTGGAGAACAGGCGTAAGGAGCACATGAATACCATAAAATTTTGTCAGAATATTCTGCAACAAAAGCCAGTTGATTGGGAACCCATATTACGTAACAATCTATCACAGCCTATCTGTAACGTGGACCTGGTTATTACAGTTGGTGGTGATGGCACTCTTTTGCAGGCCAGCCATTTCATGGATGATTCAGTTCCAGTTGTCGGAGTGAATTCTGATCCCACACAAATTGAAGAGGTTAGTTTGATTCTGCTTAAGCTACCTTCATATCAAGTATGTGTTTCCATGGGTTCTTTTTGTCATTCTCAAATAAACAGATAACAGTTTCCGGGGCAGAGATCTCAGAGGAAATTTTATTTGACATATTTTCTTTGGTATAGGTGGAACAGTTTAGCAACGAGTTTGATGCTAATAGAAGCACAGGCCATCTTTGTGCAGCAACAGTCAACAACTTTCAACAGGTAAGACAAGCTCACTGCTTTGACGAAATATAATTGGTATTTCATCTCCCTTGTTTTAGAGTGTATTGGAAGCAGCTTTTAAGGGAATAATGAAGCTTCAATGCAAACTTTAATGTATGTTCAAATTTTTAGTTTAATTTGCTTCGAAGGAGGTTAGTGTTCAACTGCAATGGCATGCGGTATGGTGTTTAAGGCATCCACAGAGATAGGTATGTCTGGTGTTCAAGTCATATATTCCTGAACAAAGATGAACACTAAGGCACTGTAAAAATAATAATTATTTTTTTTTTAACTTGCTCACTAGGTCTTGAACTCACAACCTCACCTTGCACATTGCTCTTATAGGAGGAGGTCTCATGCCTATATGCCACTTCCATAGATAAGACACTTACATAAATATGCTTCATTAGTTAGAATCAACATTTCTACCTTTTTCCGTTAATACTTAAAAGCATCTTATACCTATGATTTGAATATCTGGAGTCATCAATATATTCATGGCAGAATTGGACCTCAGATTGTAGATTCTGATTTTAAAAATTCTGCATTGTTTTTCAGCATAAAGCACAAATATCTTTTGATAACAGGCAAATTTCTGGTTATGTTATATACATGTTAGTACTTTCTTTCAGGTGCTTGATGACATCCTTGAGGGTCGTAAGGTTCCTTCCAAATTATCAAGGATATCAGTACATGTAAAGTCACAACTGCTGTCAACATATGCTCTTAATGATATCTTAATTGCACATCCATGTCCAGCAACACTCTCTCGGTTCTCATTCAAGTAAGGGTACCATTGTTTTGTGTGTGTGTGGGGGGGGGGGGTTGGGGCGGGGCACAGGAAAAAAAAGAAAAAAAGAAAAAAAAAACACCTTTTTTCCTTTCTCTCCTAAAATAATTAAAAAGAAATGTCTATCTGCAGAATTAAGAGGGAGAACCAGCCATTTTCCCCTTTGGTAAACTGTCGATCAAGTGGTCTCAGAGTTTCAACAGCTTCTGGTTCAACTGCTGCAATGCTCTCAGCTGGTGGATTTCCGATGCCCATCTTATCTCAGGATCTCCAGTATATGGTAAGAGAACCAATTTCTCCTGGAGCAGCCTCTAGTTTGGTGCATGGATTAATCAAATCTGATCAGTATATTGAGACCACATGGTTCTCTAAAGAGGGTATGATATACATTGATGGTTCTCATGTTTGCTATTCTGTCCAAAATGGGGATACCATTGAAATATCTTCTAAAGCCCCAATTCTGAAAGTATTTTTGCCTCACCAATTATTATCACAGAACTATACACAGAAACATGAGTTGCATGTGCAAGACTAAAACATGGGTTGGTGACCTAAGCTACAAGTACTTAGCACTACAAGAATCCTGGATTGCTAAGAGAACCTGTTTTAATCCCATAGATCTGGCTTTTCTTCACATGATTGGAGCCATTGTACGGTATATAGTCCTGACTCTGTTAATATTCCTTTAGTGGACAATATTGGGCCAATTTTAGTTCCCTCTTGAGATGGAAAGATGCTTTGGCTAGGCAGTTGGCACCCCCTTCAACGTGAGGCTGCTTTTTGGAAACATTGAAATCTGGACTTTGAGTTGTTTTTCTGTAAATTAGGGCTGATTTCTGTGGCATGGTCTGGACCTTGGAGCCTTGCCACATCTACCATGTCCGACATGAAAATTTATTCAGTTTGCTCTTACTCTAGTAAATTTAAAATAAAATAAAATAAAAAATCATTTTTTTCTTAGTGTTAAATGGATTTGATTATTGATGTTGAGTTTTTATATTCATAATGAAATTGTCTCCTTTAATTGATGAATGTGCCATCCAGGAAAAAAAAATTCCCAGTAAATCTGTAGGGTTGATGAACCATGAAATGTTGCATTCAGTCCAATACAATTACTTGGAATTTTTGAAGAAACCAAATAATGTATTAAGAGCATCTCCAACAAATTCTCTAAATTTTTGTACTATTTGGAGAATGAACAGTAATTTTTACATTTAACTACCCACTTTTTCAAATCCACTTTCCAACAGATTCTCTATCCCATTCTCTATTTCATTTAAATATTATTTCTTCATTATTTCTTTAACCTTTCTTTATTCTCTTTTTAATATTTTTTTTATTCTTTCTCTATTCATTCCCAACAGCTATATTTTTCAAATTCCCAATAGTTTATATGTTTAAATCTCCCAACAATAATATTTTCAAAGCTACACACACAATCTAAATGAAAGCCCCTATATATGGGCAGCACACACACACAGAGCAACGCGCGCGCGCACACACACAGCAGCAGCAGCACTTTCTAGGCAGCATAGACATAGCAGCACACACACACACACACAACCCCTGTATATGGGCAGCACAGACACACGCACACACACACAGAGCAGCACACACACACACACAGCCCCTGTATATGGGCAGCATAGACACACACACACACACAGCAGCACACACACACACAGAGCCCCTGTATATGGGCAACACAGACACGCACACACACACAGAGCAACATGCACACACACACACAGCCCCTGAATATGAGCAACATAGACACACACACACACAACAGGACAATCAAAGCTTTAATATAATAAGGTTGAACACCACCTTTTTTTTTTTTTTTTTTTGATAAACTGCAATTTCATTAAAAGACTAAGAAGGATTACAAGCAGAGGCATCTCCCTTACAAATTGCCTCAAGCGAGGGGGGGAGATTACCATCAGAAAAACAGAAGGGGAAAATAGATATACATATATAATGCAACAGGATCACATTGTATATAGTGCAATAGGATCACATTGTAGCAAAACAAAATGAATAGTGCAACAGATCATATTATAGCAAAACAAAAATGAGTGACCCAATATACAAAACAAGTTTAAAGAGCTCTTTTAATCATATACAAAATAAGAGCATTGATGATGATAATAGTCTAAGAACAAGACCTTTGTTTTTCAAGGATTTCCATTTGACATTGACGAATATATTCTTGCTGCACTGGAGACAACATACTTACATCCATCATCATAAGCTCTTTTTCTTCCTTCAGCTTTTCCATTCTCAATTTCTCCATTTCATTTTCCTCCTTCATTCTTGCTATTTCAAGTTTTTTATCCTTAAGTTGAATTTGTGCCATATCATGCTCCTAGTCTACAAGACATCCTTTCTCAATACAAGCCATTTTCATCTCACTTATTTTTCTTCTTTCTTTCATCATGACATTCAATATGTCTTCTATATGTGAAGTCGTGCCTTCTCTGGACTTTTGTTTCTTCAATCTTTCTTTTTGGGCCTTCACCCCTGGTGGTCTCTCCAAGTTTACAATTGGAACCTGTGGAATATCATCATTCTCTAAACTTATTGACTCTAGATTAGAAGGTGAAGATGGCTCAGATCTCCCTCTTTTTTTTGGTTGCTGACTGTTACCAATAGCCAACCATTTTGGTGAGTACTTTAATAAATTCCAGCAATGTTCATATTGAAATTTGGTATGCTGCAATACTTGATAGAGCTCTTTTGCTGCATTAAGCTGAAAAATTAACAAATAGTTTATAGTTACTATCTTGAAATAGTTGGAACAAATTAGCAAATTAACACAAATTTCTTTATAAGATGTACCTTGTCTTCATTAGTCTTACCACTTTCATTCTTTGATTCAATTTGTGCCAAACACCCACAAAACTTATTGGTGCAAAGTTGAATCGTTGACCATCAGTTCATTAGAGAACTCACCAGAAGTGAAGGTCTTCCATTGGTGGTAATACTCCCAAATTCTTGACCAATATGTTGTGCGTTTTTGGTTAGTGCTTTGTACTGCATCTTGGTTGACATTGAGAAATGCGGACACAAGAAGCACGTCTTCTTGTATGGTGAAGTTGCTGCCACGTTGTAGTTTCTTAGCTGTGGATTCAACTTGAGGTGGAGACATTTGGCTAAATGCTCGAGCTTGTGGAACACTATCTTCACCACTTATACGCGAAGATCCTGACATATATTCATCATAACTATCTTCTAAAAGATTAGTGAAAGATGTGTCCCTTGGAATACTCAAATCCATTCCTAGTAACAAAAACAAAAACAATAATTTACATTCAGTTACACAGAAACAATAATTCTATAATGTGTAAGGAATCCCTTACATTCAGTTCATGGTTTATTGGCATCAAACTCCCAGTTCTATCACTATTTCAAGCAATTAACAATAATTTATCTCAATTACACAGTTACCATAAGGAACAAAACTACAATGATCGCCACATTCTAAAAAACTCAACCTCAAAGCTGTCTATAAATTTTTCATTCTCAGCCCAAAATATTAACAGCACAAGAGATCTCACAATTAAGATTGTACATTCAGAAACAATTTTCACAAAATCTCATGGAACCAAGCAACAGAAATTACCACATTCTAGAACTACACAACTCAATGCAACATGAACCATTAGATTAGTCACTTACATTTTCATTCATAGAATTATTTACACACATTTTCCAAAAAACATTTTCCAAAAACCATTCCAATCACATAGAAATCAAAAACCCATCAAGCAAAAATGACAAACATGCAAAACCCAATATGAATTCATCGATCAAACATCATTGCCATCACAATTTCAGCTACAAAAAAACCCAGAATTCAAATTCTCAATATTTCCACACCAAAAAAAAAAAAAAAAAAGAGACATAATAAGATTAAAGTTTGGGTTCCGATATTCAGATTCTCAATGTTTTTGTTTGGGTTTTTTTGTTTTTCTTGGTTTGGGTACCGATATTCAAAGTTGAGATTAATTTATTGACTCTAATAAGATTAATTAAATAGAAAAAATAGAGAAAAGATCAAGAACAGAGTGAAAGACATACAGAGAGAAAAGAACCAAAAACCCAAAACCTAAACCCAGATAGTGGTGAAGAACAATAGAAAATCATTCAAAACCACCAAATCATCAACTCATACGATAAACTAATAAATTCAAACATGACAAAAACCCTATTAAATCAAAATTTTGGGTACCGATATTCAAGGTTGAGCCAATTTTTTCAGAACTCCATTCTTCGTCACAGGTGGTTGAGGAACTTCGATTGAAAGACACGGTGTGAGTTCTTTGTGAGAGAGAGCAGCGACGAGGGTTGATTTTGTGAGAAATGAGTTTTTGAAGAGAGAGAGCTTTCTGAAGAGAAACCAAGAGGACAATAGAGAAGAAGGAAAAGCGTTCGGATGAGAGAGAAAGAATTGTAAATTAATAACACAGTTCAATTTTTAAAGATAAAATAAGAGAGTAGAGTTGCTACAGTGTTCTCTAAATTAAGAGAACTACTGTAGCAACTTCAAAAATAATTTTAGAGAACCCATGCGTTTAGATAAGTTGTTGGAGCGTGAATATTACCATTTGGTGGTCCAAAAATAGAGATACAAACTCTGTTGGAGATGCTCTAAGACAAATCAAATAGTACAACCAAACTTTCATGAGTTTTAAACTTCAATCTATCAAATGCTATAAAACCAAAGATTGTGTTTGCAGCTAGTTGGTTTGTACAGTTTTTGAGTCACTGTAAGGTATCCTAGTCATTAACGTGATGGGGTTGCGCATGGTTGTCAAAATCGCGGTCTGAATCGTGGGATCGCACGATTTTACGATTCCACCTTACCAAAACGTTTAGGATTGCACTAAGATCATAAAAATAGTAGGATTGTGTGGGATCGTATAAGATTGTATGGAATCCTACTAATCCTACCAAAAACATAAATTTTTGGTTTATTTTTTTATGGGATAAATTTTTTGTTTTGATAAAGCTGTAAGGGTTTTTATTTCTTCATGTTGTGATGGTATGACTTTTTATTATATTTTATTTTTATAAAATTATATTAACCTAAGCAAATGTTTTCTAGTTTTTAGTTCACTTGTAATCAAAATGAAGGAATGCTTCATCATTTCTAAATAAAGAATTTGATGTTGACTTTGCTGCCTTTTAAGCTATAATGTTGTTAAATTTGTTTGATCAATATACAAATTTGTGTTCTAATATTACTAGAATATTTTTTTATATATAATTTTATCAGTTATGCTTGTATTTGTATATTGATTGATTGATTTTTTTTAGCATGCTTTTTAATTGTTACTGAGTGGTATAACTTGAATAGTTAAGTGTAAAATTATATCTTGATGTCTTTTACAGCTCTAGTATACAAATATATAATGTCTACATAGATAATGATGATTAGTAATTTAGGATAATGGTTATAAAAACCTTAGAATGTGAATAATTAAATGTTCACTTTACCTTAATATTCATATTGTAGTTAGCTAGTTTCCATTTGCTAACTTATTTTGGGTTTCAAATTTGGAACTTAGAACTTGGAAAATATTTTCTATATGTTTTGATAAATATTTGGTATTTGGTTGCTAATTAAACTTTTTAGATACATTGAGTCAAAACTTAAATATATTTGTTTCGTTAGTATAGACTTAACGATGTATGACATGTAAATTACATCATATGATGCAAATCTTAGTTTTTTTATGGATGAGTTTGTAATTTACGTGATTATTCAACATATTAAGTTATTATCAATGTGTTTTTTGCTTTAAATATGAAAATATGTAGGATCTTATAATTCACAATCCGATTTTACGATCTACAATTCCAACTACCTTTAATGATCTTATGTAGGATCCTGATTTTGACAACCTTGGTTGTAAGAGAAATATGCAATTGAACAAATATACTACTGATACTTCTGAAGAAATTCCTACCCTAACAATATGATGCTGGGATTAAAAACAAAAATTAAGAAAACAATAAAGAAAGAAAAGGGGGCCCATGAGTTCTAGCTCAAATAGCAAGAGGGTATTGTTTCGCTGTAAGAACTACATATTTTGGAATTTAGATTTTAGATGGCACATGATGGTTGGTTGAAAAATTGTTGCAATTTCAAACATTTGATAATCTGGGAAGCTTTTGATCATTCATGTACATCTCTTTTATTTTTTTAATTAGCGTTACAGTTTGTTTGCTAGGTCAGTCCCAACCTAATTCACCCTCTGCTCAACGTAATGAAAAAACTTCTTTTCTTTTTTCTTTTTTTCTTTTTTTCTTTTTTTTTAAACGCTATTTGTATCACGTATGCAGCCCTAAAAATGCTAATTTTTGGCTCTTGGTTTTGATGGAAAATCAACACTCAAATTGTTCAAATCACCTAAAAAAGAAACCATTACCTACCAAATACAAAGCATAGCGGAGGGGGAAAAAGAACGAGGGATTACATGATACAAATGACATAAGCAGGAAGAACAAATAGAGAATGAATAAGTAAAAAGGGGGGGGGGACTCTAAGCAAATCTCGGTCTAAGTGTATGCTACAATATGTTTAAATGTCAATTTGTAATTAGATTACAACACTTGCACAAGACCACCAAAAGTATTTAGTGAAAAAGTGGATTTGAGTACACCAATCACTAATTGACACTAATGCTCTACTTGTTTTGAAATAAAATATTTTAAACGTAAAATTATAGGTAAAAAATTTTAATTGTTAAACATTTTCAAAAAAATATTTTTATGACAAGTAAAATTTTTCAAGCAAACCACCAAAACTGATAGCTCAGCCATTAGATCCATTAGTGCCAGAGGAACAGTGGATTCGACAACCACTGTCGAAGTGGTGTCTACAGCCACTAGACTGTCAACACAAGTGGCTGGAACGATGGCTTTGGTTATTGAACATCTGACACCTATCAGCAAAAACGGTGTCTCCAATGGCTAGACCCTTGAAACCAATCGTCAGAGTAGCGGCTTTGACCGCTTAACCGCCAGCACTAGCTGCCTAATCTATTGGACCGGTGACCTAGCTACCATATAGGGTGAGAGAAGCCTTTGTGTTTTTGTAAAATATTTTACCAAAATTTTAAAGGTAAAACATTTTACAACTTTTTATAAAGCATTTTTTAGTCAACAGAAAATATTTTTCAAGTTTAATCTTTGACCACATTTAACCTGCAAACAAACATCTAAAAATGAGAAAACATTTTTCAAAAAATATTTTACTTCAAAACAAATAGAGCGTTACACATGAATTTGGGTGCCCTAGAGTTTTCCTTGTACAATTAGCCAAAATGGAGTGCATCATTAATATCACCCCAATAACTGGGGAAGATAAAGTATTAAAATGTTGTAGAACTTATTTGACAAAAAGAATTGTAAAGGGAGACTGCTTCCCATGATTAGGGATCAAATTATTGCCTACGGTGTCCAGACTCTCCCCAAATGTTTGGAGATCAATCAACATTTCTAATTAACAGGCAGCTGCTTAACCCAAAGGAAGCTCACAATACTCTACATAGCATATCAGCAAAGGAAACAGAAACTACAATAGAACATTATATGCTGGTTCATGTTCCTTTTGCAACTTTACATTTTTGTTTTTTCCTTTTTGGGTCAAAATGAGGACAATGATTGAAACAGATTATCCAACATCCCTAAGATCTGGCAAATGGCAAGTCCCTCAACTTCAGGCTTAAAACCTATAAAACATAGAATTCATTAAATTTCAGAAGTAGGTATCAAAGTAACACTTGGTAGATTGCAATCAAACACTTACGTGAACATCTGAGGCCGGTTACGAGAGAGCTGAGGCCTCTTAATTGGGGAGAGTATCAAGTTCCTTAAAGTCATTGAGGGGTGGTTACTAGCTCCAGCTCCAAAAACAGGGTGAGCAGCAACCCTTCTGGTCCCAGCATCCACTGAGATGACTGGTTGTTTCACTGGTGAGCCAACAGAGATATCAAAGGGACCCGAGTTTGAGCTATTCTGTCTCGCTGGCCATACATCCTCTCTAGGCCCTGGAGTGTCAGGAGTGAAAAGCGACCGATCTGCAAGAAATAAGTCAACCAATTTTCGAGATATTTAAGCAAAAATGCAATGAAAAGTGAAAATTTTCAAATATTATAAGAAAACTTCTTTTCTGGTGTTCTTTGCCGCATTTAGAGAATCCACTTAGATGTGATGCTCAAGTGTTTGCTGTATTTTGTTTGTGCAGCAGAATGGATGCAAGAGATCACATATTCTTTGCTTAGTCTGGAGTAATCTATCACCCATGACTGATAGGAATGCTAGAATCAATGGAGAAGAATATGCTCTAAAGGCCAACTGATGCAAAAAGTGCTTTTGATGTAAGAGGCAGATTATCTTGTACAAGAATGCCGGAAACACCATTCAAAATAGAGTTTTCTGCAGTCTTTGGTGATACCTTTTTGATGTCTTTACTCTTTGATAGTTGATGTTAGGCTTGGTTTTATTTGTAAAGTTTGAGTTGTGGGTCAAGCATCATTTTTGCTGACTTCTTGCTTGTTCTTGTTCCAGGTGGAAACTGCTCTTTGCTGCTACTTGTTTTTAGCTTGGGTTTTGGGGTCAGTTTGGCATTTTTTTTGTTGGGTAATCTGGGCCTAAGTTTGTGTTTTGTTGCTTATGCAACTTGTTAAGGTATGTTTTGATCAATTCAGTTTTCATTCATCAAAAGTAAGAAAATTTCTTTTCTGGTGACAATAAAAAATTTTATTAAAAAAAAGAAAAGAATGACCTTTTCTGATAGGGTCTCTATTATCCATCATGTTGGCAGGGCTAGCAAACAAATCAGGCTCATTTCTTGAATAAAAGTTGGCTGCAGGTTGGATGGCTGCTCGTTTGACTGACTCGTACTCACCCCTCAATTGGTCGTACATTTCATCTAGTTTTCTCTTCTGCCTGGTATTAAAATAATATTTTGTATAAGGTCAAATACCAAATTACCTAAATATAGTATCAATAATTGGTAACATTGGGCAAGGACAATGTAATAATAAACTGGCCTGGATTTCTCTGAGAATTTATCCTGGAGCTCCTGCTTGTCCTTTGACAAGCTCTCAATCTCTTGCTCCATCATTTGGCACCTCTTAGCCATTTTCTGGTATGCAGTATGCACCTGCTCCAGCTTTTCTGTGAACTTTTCTTGCATTGCTTCACATTTCTGCCGGCACTGAGCAACTATTCTGTTCATCTTGCACTGCCATTCCAATTCCTTTTGCCCGATATAGAACATCACACTTCTGTATGAACTTTTCATCACTGAGTTTGTTCAAGGAAAGATGCATAGCCAACATATCATCAATAACATTTAACAAGACACAACTCTTTCTCATTAATGGAAAATTTTGATCAAAGGATACATATCTGTGGAGACATTCCAACCATGGCCATCTGCAACAGAATATGTTGAAAACATTAGCAACGAGCAATCGGTAAACAAGGAAAAAGGAAAAGGAAGAGTGAGGAGCTTGGTTGGAATTCATCAAATATTGAATAAAGAGATTGAGAGGATCGGAACAGGTGTACATAGACAAAAAAATTACAGAGATACGATTGCTTACATTTGTCCATTCATCATTTGGATTGATATCCAAAGGTTTCATAAGACTGACAAGTGGAAAACCATAATAAGGTAAGATGAAATAAGATTATACATATGTAAGTTGGAAACAAGAATAAGCAGTCCATGACACTCCTAATGATAAGCTAGGTACTTCTATTATCAATAACAAATGTAATGATATTGCAGCATGCTCGTTGTGGTTCCCATTGAATTCCTTGAACATGTTACTAAGGGGAAATAAATCTAGATTGGGCCACTAATTCCTAAAGATGACCTAACTCAGTCTATTCAGTAACTATGCCTGTGCAGATACGTTCCAGTTCATTTAAGCAATTGATTTTATGAAGAATAAAATATTGAAACCACATTAAAATATTACCTTTTAGATAGCACTTGGTCACAAATGGGACACGCTCCATCATTACTGAGGATCTTGCTGGCATCATCCGTGCCTTTTACACTGTTAAGGAAATGTTATGCAAAAGTGCCAAAAGGAAAAATAAGAACAAAAGGTAAATTTTCTTTATGCATCCAGATACATAAAAGGTGACCACATGTGGTGGAAATGGCTCGCCCTTCCAGTTCTCGCCAGCACGCATTGCATCTCATTTCAACTGTCATATATAATCTTTAAGTTAGTGCCATATATGGGGATTCATATGACCTGTTAAGAATTTAAAATAAATAAATAAATAAATAAAAACAGGGCAGAGATCTTCAAATAAAAGTTATGCCCCTCCTATTCTAAGTTCCACAAGAGAGCCAGCAAGTGTTGTTTCAAAATAAAGCAAAGAAAAGCAAAAGCTATGTCCCACTAAAGCGAGCTTTAATCATCAATGTCTTCGATTGCAAACTTGGAACAGCATAAAACAGCCATGGTGACAACTACAAGGAGGTGTTCATCCACTTAAAGGTTCATCATAGAAGCAGACACAATAACACATTTAAAATTTGTAGCTGTCAATGCTAGACAGTTGAGCGCTTAAATTAAAAAGATGCAAGAAAATCAAATTGCTGCAGGACCGTTTTTGGTCAAAAAGTAGGTCACTGGATTTTTTTTTTTTTTTTTTTTGTTCTTTTATTTTATTTTCTTTTTATTATGTGCCTAAATTACAAATTTTAGATTTAGAGCCTCTCAAATTCAGTAATAACTTGCAATGTCAGGATAAAAACAGATTCTAAGGCTCACAAAATTCCACCAGAAAATTCAGAAATTGCAAATCATGCATGCATATAAGTACATGAGGTATTGAGGTGTTTTAGGAAAGACCTTCAGCAAAGATGAACTCTGATGGCAATTTTTTGCCCCAAATTCTAGGCCAGCATAGAATTTGAAATCTTATGCAATGCCACAGTTGTATATAATTCTAAATGAAAAACTTGTCTCCACCTTCTAGTTAAATTCTCCAAAAAGATATCTTCCCAAGAACAATCCATATGGCCTTCCACAACCATACTTTGGAAAATAACAACTAAAGTCTCACTTGTTAGAAGCTAACTAATTCCTTTGAAAGCTTTTTTCTATCTCAATGAAACCTGATCCACTATAACTGACATTGGTAACAATTTTCATTAAAGCAAGTCTAACTGTAAATAATTATACCCTTAGCATTATCAGGTTATACAAACCCGAACCACAACCAATAAGTCTCAAAACTGAATGAATCACATATGTGGACATTAGCAGAATTTCTAAGCATACAGTTTGCTTTTCTTCTACAGAAAAGGTTTTGAATCAATCTACGAGTTTTTTTTTTTCATTATTATTAAAAGATTAGAAAATTATAGTTGAAGAGAACTACAATAAATAACAGAATGCAATGGAAAAACAATCGACATGAAAATACCTCAGAATGCCCTCAGATCAATCAAGCTGGAGATTCCTTATTCAGGGAAGATCGTTAGGGATATTGTCCTATAATGACAATGTGAAAATTAATATCGGTGAGGTGTGGATATATATATAAAATCTCATTCAAATTCGTCATCAATTCTGAACTGAACAAAAAGGGAAAGTGGACTCAACAAAGCAGCCAGAGAGCAGCTGTATTCTATTAAATGAGCAATTTATATTTTTTTTCAGGTCCTAAACGGCAAATAATCCATGCTTGAGGAGTTGAAACTATTTTCTTTTCCTACATTTTCTCAGAAACCAAGTGCTGTAAAATAGAGTCAGTATGCTTGTAATCTATACCTGAAAACTTGACAGAAAATTGTGCACCGAAAATTCAACGCCCTTGCTTCTCAATCAAATGCTCAGAATTATTTCTGAAAATTCATACAAAAAAACGAGGATCACCAGATTCATTAAATTCGCGGAAGAACAATAAAATATTAGCAAAATGAAATTAAAAGATCAAAATACAAGTGAACTGACTATGATTCTCAGCTAATATCGAACTTCAAGCTCTGAAAATAATTATGAAACACTAAGAAAGCTTTAAAATTCTGCGAATGAGGCGGAATATACGGTCAAGAACTTCCTGTACGATCAACAATGAAACAAAAAATCCGAAAGCACTAGAAGGAAGTAGAGAATTCAAGCGGTTTTACCTCTGAAACACTCTTTCTGTCTGTCTCTGAGATTTGTTGCTGAAAGCAGAAAAAGAAATTCTGAATTTTTGTTTTGGTTTAGTTGAGCTTGTTTGGATCGAAGAAAAGGAGGAGAGAAATTTGTGTAAATGATGAGACGCAGCGAAACCCTAGGGATGAAGATTTGGCGCGAAAAGTTCTTGCTCTGAGTCTGAGAGAATCTCTCGGTTGTGGATTCGAAATTTTCAATAGGAAGGGAGGGAGGAAATGGCTTTACGTGCTCTCACCGACACTTTATCTCTCAAACTTTTGCAGCAAAAGCAAAACCAACCATTTTTTAAGTTTAAAAGTTTAAACCGAGTTGGGCCCAGTTTTTGCGGTAGATTTCTGGTCCAAGCCCATTTAAGGATTTGATATACTCCCCGTAACTTACTGAGTATTGGCCTGAACAACACGCTCTAGCATTACACCACAGCTGATCCAACGTGTTATTATTGTATTGCATCACATCCATTCATCATCCTCCTACCACATTAAGCATTCGTCACAAGCTCATCATATGGTCACTATCCCATTTAGAGTGTGCACTCAATCTGTCAATCCTCTAAAACTAACCCGATCCAACACAACCCGCTAGGTTGGATCAATTTTTAGGGATTGGTAGGTTGAATTGGATTGTCAAAATAAAATTTACATGAGTCGGGTTGTGTGCGATTTAGTAGATTCACAAATCTATCTAACTCAATTCGATCCACTTATATTCAATATATATATATATATATCTAAAAAATATATTATATAATTTATTATTTACCATTTTCTTTATCAACTGTGTTAGAGTAGAACGGTATGATATCCTATTAATTTTGAACCACTAACAAAATTGTTTATGTTGACTTGGTGTTATGCTTAGGTCTATTAAGTTATAAATTTGCTATTATTCGTATTAGTATTGATCTAATCCATAGGTCCAATCATTGGCAAAGCTAGGGCCTGACTTTTTCAATTTTCCATTATAGATAGTATGAAAATCACAAAAAAAAAAAAAAAAAAAAAAAAAAAATTACAAGTTTACAGAAAAATGCACTTATTCCCCCCCCCCCCCCCTTCCCCCGGGGCCAGTGGGGTCGACTTTAGAATTTAGGCCGTACTCCTCAAAAAAGTCCCCCCCCCCCCCCCAAAAAAAAAAAAAAAAAAACCCACAAAAAGGCCTTACAATTTTATAATTCCTCAAAGTTTTGAATTAGTCCAGAAAAACCCCCTAAGAAATTAAATTGGTAAAGAAAAATACCCATAGGCCCATTTTCAACAGTTCAGCCCATGGCCCCTCCAAATAGAAAACCCTTTTCTCCTTTAACAATTCCAGAATTCAAATGAAAAAAAAAAAAAAAAAAACCAAATCATTCTTATAGACCACAGGGATACGGGCTGCCCACCAATGTTTTCAAACCCGGACCGTTCATTGAATCGTAAAAGGGAGAGGTTCAAGGTTTTTGAGGTTGAACCGTGATGACGTCATAATTAATTTAATAATTAATTAAAACCTAAATATAAATATTAAATTTATAAAACTAGCAAAATTGACAATATATCTATATATGTGAGGGAAATTTAATGATTTTAAGCATATATTTAATAATTAAATAAGAAATTTAATAAAATAAAATAATAACCATGAAAACATTAAAATTTATGATTAATTTTTGAAGTAAAGTTGAATATCTTTGAAGGATTTTAATTATAATTTTTTTTATTTCTTGTAAGAGATGGATAATTTAATTAAGTAGAATAAAATTGTGTTAAGTTTTTTTTTTTTTTTTTTTTTTTTTTAATTGTTAAGGGGTTCACGGAATTAACAAAAAATACGATTCTTTAGGCTTAAAAAACCGGTTTTAATCCCGGTTCCCAATTTTCACAGTCTGACCTCCCGGTCCGGTCTGATTCTAAAAACCTTGCTGCCCACTGCTGCCTCTCCACAACCCTAACCTCTAACACACACCACCAACAACCACTACTAGTATCTCTCCCTCTCTCACTCTGGATTTCTTCACTGTCTCTATCTCTCTTTGGATTTCTTTGATGTGAGCTCTCTTTGGATTTCTCACTCTCTCTCATGTACAGTACATAAACACTTTTTTTCTTTTTTGATAACATAAACACTTTCTAATTAAGAGCATCCGTAGCAGATGTTGCAAAAAAAATGTCATTTTAACACACCAAAAGCCTACTTTATTATTTTACCACATCATTTTACAACATCTCATTTATCAGATGTTTTATCATTCAATTCTATATATTAAAATAATATTTACTATACATTAAAATAATATATTATCTCCTCCCTATCATTACCATCACAACAACAACGGCACATCCACCACTGTCGCAACAACAGCCACCAACAGAAACAACACCGGCCAGCCACCACCGGCACAAACCCACATCCACCAACGCTGCCTTAAAAAAAAAAAAAAAAAAAAAAAAACAAACAAAACAAAACAAAAAAACAAAAAACACAACCAAAGAGATCGGCACAACCACAAATCTCAAACCCATTGGCACCATCCCAAATCTCAAATCCACAGCACCATCCCAAAATCCCAAATCACGGCGAGATGGTGGCAAGCGAGATCAGAGAGACTTGGGCGGTGAGACACAGCAGCGTTTTGGCCCTTCTTGTCTTGGACGTCGGCAATGACAATGGCTCGTGCACCATGAGCAGCGAACTCGTGAGCCGTGTCCTTGCCCATGCCACTTGCGCCTTCGATGATAATGGCCACCTTGCCTTGGAGCTTATTGTTTGAAGATGTGGAGTGTGTCTTTTTGTTCTTTCTCTGTTGAGGGAGAAGCTGGGAATCTGATGTGAGAAGAGAGAGAAAAAATCAATTAAAGAAGTGAGAGGAGAGAGAAAGCCGAATAAAAAACATTATTTTGGTTTTAGCATTTGTGTCTGTACCATTGCAAACATTATTTTGGTTTTAGCATTTGTGTCCGTATCGTTGCAATTTGCAACGGTACGGACACAAATGCCAAATATTTGCAACATTTAAAACATTTGCTGTAAGGTGTTTTTTGGTGTGCCAAATATTTGGCATTTGGCACATCTACTGTGGATGCTCTAATAAGAAACGCTATCCGGGTGAATATGTGAATAGTTTATAGGAACTTGTGCGTTGATGTTCTCAAAAAAGTGTACTTATGTTGGTATAAAATATTAATAAATAATATTAAGTTTGTATAAAATATAAATAAATAATTTCAAGCAAAAGATGCTTGACACAAGTTTTATGTGCAATTATTTTGATTTTGTTGAATAGTAATAATATACAATTCATTATCAACCACTTTTTAGTTATGTACATTAAAAAATCTAAACATCTGTATCTAAATAATTAATTTGAATTATGATAAGGGTAAGTGAGAGAGCTAAAAAATTATTGTCAAATCTAACTTCCCCTCTGGGAAAAATATTTTTGGCTCCGCCACTGGGTCCAATCCAATTGCCAATCCAATTGGGTTGGGTTGAGTTGGACCATTTGTAATGGGTTGGGTAGGTTGGATTTTTTCAACCTAACTCATATACATCCTTAATCTATCTATGCGTGGTCCAACCTAACTCATATACACCCTTAATCTATCTATGCATGGTCATGCTGTCGTGTTTTTGCTTACCTCAGCGTGTCTCCACAACACCACTTATTAAGATGTGTGATCATGGTTTATGCATATTCTTATGCAATCACAAACCCAAAAAATTTACTAAAAAAAAAATTAAAAGAAATCCTATATGTGAGAGACCGGGGTAAAACCTATGGGGTACACTCAGAATAGGATGTAGGCATCAGCACCTTCCCTTTTCAAGATTATATGGCGTCGCCACTTATTTTATAAGTAAAATAAGAAAACTATACAAATTACAACATATCTTGAATAACACACAGGATGAGGAATCGAAGAAAGGGTAAGAAGGGGCAAATGGAAGTTAAACTGGACATCAGCAAAGCTTAGGACTGGGAGGAATGGGAGTTTTTGTAAAGGATAATGTTGAAGCTTGGCTTGGATCCTAGATGGGTTCACATGGCTATGGAGACAATTACTACAAATTCATATTCGGTCTTGATCAACGGGGAGCCAAAAGGTTTCATCAAGCCATCACGAGGGATAAAGTAGGGGGATCCACTTTCCCCATACCAGTTTTTACTTTGTGCTGAAGGGTTGTCTACTCTTTTAAGGAAAGCTGAGGCAAATCATAGTATAAAAGACATTATGTCCAGCCAACAAGGGGTGTGCATCTCCCATCTCTTATTTGCAAATGATAGCCTTTTATTTTGTCGAGCAACTATGGAGGAATGCTAGAGATTACTTAATCTTTTGGGGAAGTATAAAGCCGCTTCGAGCCAAGCCATTAATAGATGAAAAACATCACTCTTCTTCAGCGAGAATACCAAGCCGAAAGTGGGAAATGCCATCCAATAGATGCTAGGGGCAAGAGTAATGACTAATTGTGAAAAATACCTTGGTTTACCGATGACTTGTGGCAAATCCAAGATGAATACTTTCAAGGAGCTCCAAGAAAAAATAACTAAGCATGTGATGGGATGGAAGGAGAAGTTTATTTCCAAGGCAGGGTGGGAAATCCTTATCAAGACTGTGGCACAAGCTATACCAACATATTCTATGAGATTGTTTAAGCTTCCAAAGTCTATTTGTGATAAAATCAACTTTCTGTTGGCCAAATACTGGTGGGGTCGAAACCATGAGGAGAGGAAAGTGCATTGGATCAACTAGAATAAATTGTGTACCCACAAAAAGAAAGGAGGGATGGGGTTTTGGGACCTAAATGCCTTTAACCTGGCTATGCTAGCAAAGCAGGCTTGGAGGCATAATACCCAATTTTTGTTCTAAAGGGTCTATAAGGCAAGATACTTCCCTTGGTGCTCCTTTATGACGGCAAAGCTAGGATGCAACCCTTCTTTTGTTTGGCGTTTAGTCTTGGCAGCAATGGATATTATTAAGGAGGGGTCACAATGCAGGTTGGAGATGGTTGGTCCATTATGGTAGCTAAGGATGATTGGCTGCCTCATGCCCCTGTCTTCCTAAATGAACTTTCATTGGACATGAGGGTATGCGAACCAATTCATGAGTATACTAGACAGTGGGATAAGGGAAAACTGTTTGCTACATTTATCCACAAGACATGCAAGGAGATTTTGTCTTTGTCGCTAAACAACCTTGCCTCCCGAGATGTATTGGTGTGGAAGGAGAATACAACCAACAAATTCTCGATACGTACTACCTATTAAGTTGCTCTTCACCTGAAGAATCACAGTAATGCGGAACATTCCTCGGCCTAACACCACAGTACAACTTGGGGTAAGATTTGGAAGCTTAACATGCCTCCAAAGGTCCAAACCTTCCTATGGAGGGCCTGCTCGAATTGCTTGCCAACTAGAGATAACCTCTCTAGACAATGAGTAAGAGTGGAGGCCACTTGCAAAATCTGCCAACAACAACCAGAAACAATCAGCCACTTGCTGTGGGAGTGTGCTTTTGAGAGGAATGTTTAGAGCTTGTTTAAAGGAAGAACCCAAAAATGCAGCAAAGTTGCAACTAATTTCTTCCTGCTGTTTGAACGTATGCGTAAGATACTAGACCCACTAGAACTGGAAAAATGGGCAGTAACAGCTTGGGCCATATGGAATGCAAGGAACAAATACTACTTTGAGCATGTACACCACCCTTGGCTTATCATGGAAGGAGCAAGTGGATTACTGAAAGAATATCAAAGACTAATGAAGACTTAGGTTTGATGGGTTTGATGGGTACACTTGTATTTTAAAGTAGGTTTGGGTCTACGCAGACCATCTTTGTAGTTGGCCTTCTTAGGAATACCGCCGCATGTAGTTGGTGTTTCCCCTACATCAATTTGTCTCAAATTGACTTTATGTGTAAACTTGGACCAAAATTGGAATTTAACCATGATTTCCCAACTATTTAGTTAGTAGGCGCAGTTTTAAAAGTATATTACTTACTAACATCTCGAGTCTAAAAGACTCGATTTTGGACTTATAAACTGAGTCTTTGAGGCTCAGTTTTCATGATCTGATCAGATCTAATATGACTTTTTTCCCACGTGGCGTCCACCTGGAAATCGAGTCTTTAAGACTCGATTTATAAGTCGACCCTTTAAGCATTGATTTGTATATGACGTGGCATCTGGTATGACGTGGTTGATCCACGTGGAAGACCTGGAAACCGAGTCTCTAAGACTCGATTTCAAATAGGGGTTTTTTCAAAATTAACGCCTCTCACTGTAACTCTCCACTCTCACTCACCCTCTCTCTCACACAGACCAGTCTCACACTCTCACTCACCCTCTCACTCTCACATAGAACCTCTGAGCGGCTCTCTCACTCACCCTTTCCACTCTCACTCACCCTTTTCTCTCACTCAGTCTCCACTCTTAGTCTCCACTATTTCACATTCATCACCTTTGCCGAAAGATTTGATAAAGCCACAGAGAGGTGTATAGAGCTTTGATAAAGTCTCCACTCTCACTCACAGAGCTTTGAGTTCCTTCAGTCTATGCGGTCTCTCAAAACTAAAAAAAAAGGTGAGTCGCTTTATGCAAAGTGTGTTTCACCGTTTGGTTGCTAAGAAACAGTGGGAAAAATCAAAGAAACTTTGGTTTCAATTCATTTTTTTCTATTTTGGTTTCTGTATTGAATTTCTAATAGAACTGTTAAAAAAGATCGAAGCTTTATTGTTTTTTGAGATTGAATTGGTTTGTGGAATCGGATTATGTTTCTGGGTTTGTTTATATTTGCTGAGGATTTAATTTTAGTGCTTTGTTGATCAAAATTTACTTTGATCTAAGTTTGATTTGGTCAGTTATGGTAAATTGTTACTAAGAATGGAGAAATTGGAGATATATATATAAATATATATATATATATACTTGTTGAGTTGCTGAGGATTTAATTTTTAGTTGTTTTTTGGAAAAAAATTTACTCTGATTTAGTGCTCTTTCTCTAAACTTTGCTAGAGTGGACAAAATGCTTTGGGTTTTTACTTTTAATTCTTTGTTAAATAGTTGTAATTTCTTTACTTTATAGTTTTTTTTTTTTTTTAATCCCTTTGTACACTACTTGTGTGCTTTGGTTTCCTTTTTTATTTTATTTTTTTATTTTTATTTTTTAACAATTACAGTAACATTGGCCTGCTAGGTTACTGAGAATTTAATTTTAGTCCTTTGTTGGAGAAAATATACTTTGATTTAGTGATTTTAGAGATGTTAGTAATATATATACTTTCTCTCTAAAATTAGTATTGTCTAACATGAATGTAAATCATGTCATGTTTAGCTGAAAAAAAAAAAAAAAAAAAAAAAGAAAAAAGAAAAAAAGAAGAAGGTGAACTTAATTTGTAGTACAACTATACAGATAAAGGATTATTAGTCAAGAATAATGAAAATAAACTTAATTTAAACAGCAGAAAGACAAAGTACTTTTTGTGAAGGTTACGTTTGTAGTTTGTACAACTAATACAGATAAGACCAAAAGGGATAATAATTTTGTATCTATTTTTGACCCAACCACACCTGAGCTCGAATCTTTGAGGAAGTAGGGTCCAATGAATGTATCCTAGAGAGAAAAATAGGAAATAGAAGTAGTCAATGGTTGTAGTTTTATATACTTAATGTGTGTCTTTAGTCATCAACTGTCTCAACTACTCTTAATTCTTTATTCTATCATAACATAATTAGCAACCTCAACCTGAAGCCTTCTTTATTGTTTGGTTTTTTGAAAATTTCTTCTAGTGGGAGCAAGTGAAGTAAATGCCTTAACCAAGTCCAAGAGTTTACCAAGTCTTATGCATGGATTATAGACACTGCCATGCCGATTGAATGTTCAATAAGTGTATAAAACACTATGAACGTTTAGACCCCCAATTAACAAATTACCAATTCAAGCTTAATATCAAAAAATTAATGTGTGGAATATGAATATAAGCTTAATACAGAATTGATAAACAATCTAAACCAAATAAAATCACATCCACAGCAGAAATTAAATGGCAAAGATTAAGGGAAGAAAGATGCAAATACAAGGACAACACAACGATGTGTTATTAAAGAGGAAACCGAAGCCCTCGGTGTAAAACCTCTCCGCCATCAGCCAAGCGGTAAATAATCTACTAAAGAATGTAGTTCATGAACAGCAGAAGACCCCCCAAGCTTAATCTACCTAGTGTACCTAAGCCCTCCAAGCTCCTACTCCAACGAGGTTACGTCGAACCTATTTCTTCTTTAGCTTACTGGATTCCGCTATAAACCATAGCATTAACCAATATGAAATTGGTCCCTTCTTAACTGCTTCCCAAACACCAAA
The DNA here is from genome assembly GCA_028535165.1 of Quercus tomentella. NCBI lineage: Eukaryota > Viridiplantae > Streptophyta > Magnoliopsida > Fagales > Fagaceae > Quercus > Quercus tomentella. The sequence goes on from JAPQVY010000100.1 coordinate 22,760,976, forward strand.
TGGCCTTCTCACAGATGTGGGTATGGTGAGAAAAGGTTTTAGTAATGAACCTTTCAAGGATATAACAATGGAGAGGGTGAGAGTAGAAGAATTTGAAGAGTCATTATGTGAAGATTGGGGATGAGTCAATCTTGTTTTTCTCTAGGGTTTCTCTCTCAAAATTCTCTCTGGAAGCTTTCTACATTTCGTGGGAATAAGGGGTATGTATACTAGGGTGAGAGTGGAATGCGAAAAGTCAGTTTTTCAAAACAGAGCTGGCTGGCGGCTTGGCCTCAAGACTTGACTGAGCCGCGAGTTCCAGCGCGAGGTAACTGAATGGCCAGACTGGACTTTTTGTCCTATAGTGCTACAACTGGCATGACAGTTTAGCTTCTCAGCATACTTGGCACGTGTGCAACTTTTGGCGGCTTGCAAGCCGCGAGCCACCCGCGAGATCTAGTTGCGAGTCCCTGCTTCTTTGCACAATCTTGAGCATTTCTTCACACTCTCTCACACACTACCCTTATATGATTCCCACCTAAATACAGGGTTACTAATTGCTAAAATACAAGCAAATTTGGCACGGAATAAAGTCAACAAGATGGTTGATAAAATTCAACCTTACACCGATCTTTAATAGTGATGCCTTAACATTCACTTTAGTAATAGAATATATCAAAACTATGCAGATCCCTTGTATTGTTATATTGCATTAATGCACCAATGGCCAACAAGACTTTTACCTGGTAAAATGATTAGGAGTCCCAAATTGTATTGGTGTTTTTGGATTTTGAACTATTAAGCACTTACCATTAACTACTAGATGTTATGTATCTAATTAACTCTCACATGGAAGTACAGGTCACTGAGAATTAGTCCCTCATATTGAGTTTGCATCATCACATATTGCAACTAGAACTTTCTTTTTTATGGTTTTGTTTTGTTTTGCTGAATAAGTAAGACCAGACAACAAAGCTGCAACAAAAACTATATCTTATAAAAAAAAAAGACAAAGGAACTCCCCCACAAACTACACAACACTCTGTTTTTAATACTATCTCTTACATTCTTACACAAGAACAATCTATATCTAACATCTCAAGTAATAGCATAAATGATCTCATCCTCTAACCAAGCTTTGCCTCCATGAATTTTCGCAGTATGATCAATTCTAATATGAAAAATGACTGAAGGGGTGTGTACTGTAAGAATTATGTTGTTGTATGTAAACTAGATTAATGAATTTTCTTTTTCTTTGCCACCTATTGAATGCAAATATTGATGGTTCAAGTTTGTGCTTTGCTTTTCTGTTGTGTAAGCTCTCTAAGTGCAGATTAGGCCTTCATTCAAAGTGAAAAAGGATTAGTATTTATTTAAAGTTGTGAAGTACTCATCTTTCATTTGGCTCACTCATTATGCAAGCCACATTTACATGGTAGCTACTACAAGTTGCTTCAAACTTTTCTCCTCATTGTCAAAAAAGCTACAAAAAAATTAGTTTTCTTTCCTCTTTGATGGTTTTTCCCTTCCCCAGAACAAATGATTTTCCATTTTAACCTCGAGCAAGGTGTTTTTAAAAGTTTATAAGTAGAGTTCTTCTGTTTGGTGTGAGCAGAATAGTATTACCGTCTCTATAGGTGTTATCATTCAAAAGTTATTTCTATTATTGTTTCTTTGTTAAGTTGGCTTTCTTAGTTTTAAGGTCTTTAAAAAGTATTCTGACCCGTGGTTGAAAATTGTTCAAATTTTGGCTTCAATGTCATTTGTACTAATGTCAGTTGCACTCTTGGATCATTAAAAGTAGATTTTTAACAAAAGAGAGCTGCGGTGTTTTTGCCTTTATACTCCTTACTTTGAAACACTAGCCTTCTTGCAAAGAAGAATCCAATTGTAGATTTTAATCAGCATAATTTACTAATTAGCCATGATCATGTACTTGGATCCATTGAGAGTGCTTCAAAAATTGGCAGTAAATTTATGATTTGCAAAGTCTTATTGAAATGTCTTTTTTAGCCTTGTAAATTTGTAATTAAACTCTTGACACTTAGAATTCCAAGAACAAATTATTATTTAAATTAGAAAGGAATCCCAGAATGATTATCTTTTGGAACTTTATCATGTTCTGAAGAATAACTACCTAGAAACTCTTTGAATAACTTTTGCCTCATTTTGCCATCAATTGTCTCTACTTTGATAACCATTGGATACAACGCGGTTTTTTGTTTTTTGAGAATATTTCTTAGATTGTTCTTGTTTTCGTTTTCAATAATGTCTATTATGTGCTAATTGCTTATCATTCTTGTGCAGTATGGCTACTGCAAATGCTGGACAGATTGACCATGCGCAGCCTGGCCCAATTGACCAGTTCGTATTGACCTTGCAGACCAAGCATCAGAAGCTATTTGGAATGGGCAGGTAAAACTCAGCACTAAATATTTAACGAATGTACACGCATTTAATTCATACAATGTACATGAACTTGCTGTCATATGTTAATCCATGGTTCTGTTTTGTGCAAGATCTAGGGTCCCTTACTTGCCATAGCTGTAGTGAAGAGTTCTCCAATCGAGAGCCAATGGTGGACGACCGAGTCGTTGACATCATTAAGGCACTTGGTTTGGAGGGACTCCTTAGGACCCCGGGTAAAGAGATTGACCATGGCCTGATAACGGCCTTAGTGGAGCGATGGCGGTCCGAGACTCACACCTTCCACATGCCACATGGTGAGGTCACCATCACATTGCAGGATGTGGAGGTTCTTCTTGGGCTTCATGTTGATGGTGATGCTATAACAGGGAGCACGTAGAAAGTTTGGGCAAATGTGTGCCAGGAGTTCCTTGGCTTTCAACCTATAAATCAAGAGCATAAGCAACTTATTGGCTAGAGGATTCTCATTAAACGACTTTTGGAGTAAGTTGCTGATCCACTGCCGCCTAATGCTGAAGAGGATTAGCTGCATAAGTACGCATGATGCTACATTCCAGCGCTACTGGGGGACACAATATTCAGGGACAAATCCGGCGATAGGGTGCATCTAATGTGGGTGCAGTAGTTGGAAGACCTTCGCAAGCCACGAAGATACAGTTGGGGAAGTGCTTGCCTTGCATGGTTGTAGCGAGAGTTATGCAGAGTAAGCGATAAGGACGCCAGTCAGATTGGTGGGTGCTTACTATTGGTCCAGTATTGGGCATGGGCCAGGTTCCCCTATTTGTGCCTGGCAGTTGAGCGTGGCCCGCTAGTGGGTGCTTATGGTCCTCCAGTGCGTGGTCCACTGTCCCTGAAGTAAGTCTCTACCTCATACACGTCATATACATTATGTGATCATTACCTAAGCCCACAATCATGTAACTTGATTCTATTTATTTATTTTAAAGGCTTCTAGGAATTATTTATGTCAATATTAAAAAAATTTAAACAGAGATTCAATATATATGATTACGTCAATATACTCTAATTTTGTGACTGTCATGTGGCTTGTATGTGCTCTGTTTTTTATAAGGACTGTTTCTTATTCTAGTGATATTATTAATTGAGTAAATATCTATAAGATTATCTTAGTAGTTATATGTGATTACATTAAAGTTTTAATCATAACATTATCTTAGTAGGAAAGTTCTAGATATTGATCCCTTGTTCTTGATTGTTGTAGGTGGTTGTGGGTCCCAAACAAGAAAAACAGGCCCGCCCACATCTTTGGGAACAGGTATCGCGAGCAAATAGCTTCAATGTTGCCAGGCCAGGTATGAAAATGCCTTGTTTAACATGTTTAGGAATAAGATATACATTTGGTGAACTTTGAAATATAAACATAGTTGCCTAATGTGTTGCGTACTTGTTTTTGGGCTGTTGTAGGTGGTGTGGCAGCCGTATGAAGCTGAACTAGAGGACCTTTCGCCGTGGTGCGTTGCAGGGAGGCCTGTGTGGACGGCAACGGTGCCACTTGTATGTTTCCACCTAGTAGAGAAACATACACCGGATCGTGTCGTTTGTCAATTTGGGATGATCCAAGAAATTTCCCGCGATGTTGACACTGAAACAGTGCTTCATGCCATTGATTTAAGGGGGAAGGTCGGTGCTAATTGGATGCGGAAACATGCTGTGCATATCATGGAGTGAGGTAATCACCTTCAACGGTGTTATGAAGCAGTGCTTGGTGATATGCCTCCATAGCATGAGTACTTCGACTGGTTCAGAAGGGTAACTCAGAGGTTCATTGATGTCCCCGGTGCTAGAGTGATTCTAATGGTAACTTCTCCATGTCTTTTACATCTTACCGTACTTTTTAGCATGAAACCGCTGTTTAGAGAACATGATATATGTGGTCCAATGTCTGCTTAGCATCAAACCTCCCTTTTAAAGCTGTTGTCTGCTTCAGATTCCTTATAGAGAACTTTGTTAATTTAAAAATCTAATTTGAGATGCTCTAAGGTCATATTTCCTATTTTTATTATTTTTTAATTTTCTGCTCATTTGAATTTTTAATTAGCATTTTTGTCTACGCTATCTGCTAGCTACATCTTTAATAGAAAAGATAATTTAAATTTAGTCAAAGGTAACACTTGGTCTCCCTATAATTTGCAATTATTACTAGCAGAACCAATTTAGAACTAACATTTATTTTATTATTGATTGGCATTGTTGATTTGGTATTGCATTACTAATATACTTGGTTTTTCCATGTGCAAATTGAAGGATATGTCCGTTTGTTGAGGCGTCACCCAGTGGGCACGAAGGACCCCTGAGGCCCTAAATGAGGATGCAGCTACTCCTACGGCAGGGGCTACTCAGAGGCCAAGCACTACTGAGAGCCCAAGCATGAGCACAGCTCTTGCCGAACGTTCGCTTGTTGCTACCCCTCGGGTTGTCCCTACCCCCGTTCCCTCTCCATCCACTCCACATCCATCCCTTAGGCCCACCATCCCTTCACCCACCCCACATCCATCCCCTAACCCCACCATCCCTTCACCCATCCCACATCCATCCCCATCCCCTAGCCCCACCATCCCTTCACCCACCCCACATCCATCCCCTAGCCCCACCATCCCTCCACCCACCCCATGGTCATTTCTTGATCTGTCACCCATTCCATCCTTTGACCTGGGTATTGATCCAACCCCTCCTAACATGCAACAAGAGCCACCCTCCCACAATACGTCTACTGGCCCTTCTTCGGGCATTGACCCACCACATGTTCAGGCTGAGCAGGCTGTTGGGTTATCTGCAGTGCCAGAAGGTAGGCCAAAACGCATATCAAAGGCACCTCTTTGTGGGACAAGGGGGCACAAACATGGACACAAAGTTGGGCCCGAGGCATCTAACGAAGGACATGCAAGACCTCCTCCTCATTATACGAGACATCGTAAGGTTCAAAAAAGGTAACTCAAAAGATACCTTTTGTAGGTTTATTTTACAATATATGGGCAGCTAAAAAGCATTCTTTGTTCTGATGGTTAGTTCATTATATTCCCTGATGAAATTAAGGATATTCATGTTCAAATATTTTCCTAGGAACATTTGTACTTCCTTCTCATTTTTATAACTTTAACTTATTACTATGCTGTATCTTCATATAAAGTGTGTGGTGATGTTTTTGGCTTTGCTTCAATTGTAGATGAGAATCATCATCTTCCAATTGGTGCTAATGTGTTAGCTGCTTCTGGTGCTGGAGCTGCAACAACCATTGCTACAAATACTCTTTGGGTTGTGAAGACAAGACTTCAAGTGTGTATCTCATTACCACATGCCTCTTTTGAAATTTAGCTTGATTAGTGATATCACAATTGATGAAAAAATATATGGCTTCAGGATTCCTAGTTAGCAACCTTCAATCTTTTGACTCGGGTTGTTTATTTCACCTCTCTTTCTCTCTCCCCCCTTGATGACATTTCACATTGCAACATAATGCAGATACCTCCCTGGACCTGATGACATGTTGGTTCTAGATACTGCCTACATGATTTATGTAAAATTTGAGGAGTATCCAAATGCACTTCAGATTGCCCTATTTCTGGATAACATGGTTTGTACTTTAAATGCTACATGCATTTTAGGAACTTCTGAAAACAAGTCATGAACTTGGGAATATTGGTATATATAGAAAGTTTTGGCTCAGCTTTGACTTATTGTAAATTTTGTTGTTTTATGATCATAAGTGTTTGGTTTATACAAGAAAATGTATAACTTGCTGAAAAACATGTAACTTTTGCGTTAGACCACACCCCTTCAAATTTCAAAGGCCATTACCATCAATACATACATATATATATACATATATATCTGAATTTGCTAATGAGCCTTGTAATGCATCATTGAATTAATAGACCAAGATTTGGTTAGTTGATCTTTTGAATATGAGTGCAGGGCAGCTTCAATTCCAAGAGGCAAGGGTCGTGCCTGCCTTCAAATGAAATTGGTTTACAGTCATTTGGCACCCATTATATTGCTTTTGCTTCAGTGGATGGATTGCTCATGTACTTGTCCACATTCAAGCTATTTAAACCTTTTTCACATAATTGTATACAAGGTTAATTCCCACTTCCTTGCTTATGCATTGCAAGTAACCATGGTCCTTGCACAGTACAAGTAACAGCCAGCTTGTAAAAATATGAAACTGTTTGGGCATGTACCAGTTCTCATGTTTTTGAGTGCTTGATATGCACGAATCAAAAAAGATCATAGTTATACTTGTAATCACAAGAAAATTGACAAATGAAGTAAGTAATTATAGATAAGCATCATAAATGCTAATATTTTACATTTTTCCCTTTTTGGAGAAGCTAATGTGTAGTACTCGTCCTGCTTGATTTGCGTATTATACTATTATCAAGCTTTTCAAACATGCATGTTCTCTAGCTTCTCAAACTATATGTGCTTGAGTGTCAACAAGCCTGAAAATGTCTTTCATTCAAATTCCAAAGAAAATTAAATTGAATTCCTACATGTTGTATACTTGAGATACACTAGTTTTTGCTTTGCAATGCTATTATAAAGAAATGCCAGTGTTAATCCTTAATCTGTATGCTTTTAATAACTACGCATTGTTTGAAAGGCATCAATTTAACTATTATTATGGTTGGATTTTTGTTATTGGTACTTTGTTTAGTAACTGATATTTGGTTGTTTGTTCTTCCATTCAGGGTATTACATTTGAGCTAGATGAAGAGATGGCCGCAAATGATGATGACCGAGAAGCATTACAGGACATAATAAACAACACCAAGATGACTGAGAAGCGTTAGAGGTACCCTACTAGTGCTGTTTATTATTACATTCTTCATGTTGTAATTTTCTGAGCTGAAAGTTTATCTGATGAGGTTCCATTGAGATGATTATTGTCATGCTGCCACTTTTTTATGTTGTATTGTACTGAATGTAGTTTTTTATTTTAGATAAGTCCTTTGTTGACTTGTTCAGGTTGTATATTTGAGTAGTTGAAGATTGTTGCAAAATTATTACCATTTCGTAATTGGCTTTTTTATTTTTTTGCAAATCATTGTTGTAGTTTTTTAGTGATTTATCTAATTATAAAAAAGTTCACAGTGGGAAATTTTTTAGTTTATCTTTGTCATCCAGAAAGATTTGCTGAGTTTGGTTGACCTTGACGATATTTTTTCTGTTTTATTTTAGATTTATTTTTTCTTTTGGATGTTTTAAACATATTATTGGCTGTCTTGGAGGGTATTGCAGGGAACTATCTATTCATTCGGTTAACTTGAGCAGCACATCGGCTCAGCAATACATCATGGGTCTTCTTAAGGTAATAGAAGGATTACCATCTAATTATTTTTATTAAGCAAATCCCAATGACATATTAAACGTATAAGTGGGGAAAAAAATCCTTTAGCTGTCAACTCTTCCTTTCTTAGGCTCAATAATTAGTTCTTAGGGACAGTAAGAGATATTTATTAGACCCATTTTTCCATGTCAATAACTTTTCATCACACATGTCACTGTCAAGGAGAGTGCCTGTACATAATTGAGGCCCATAGGTGGAGTAACATTTGATATTAAAGGACAATTTGATCAATAAGAACACCTCTGTTGTAATCTTGATAACCAATTTATTTTGTAGTACATTTGGAAATCATTTACTCAGCTTTCAATTTTAGTTTATGATCACATTGTTGGGCTATATCCACAAATCTGTAATTGGTCCTTTCCATGCTTGCTTAAGAATTTGTTGAAAAATTTGGTAAAGTTTTTAGTTTATATAGCATTTTTTCTAATGGTTGACTATTAATTTCATGCAGATATATAATATCAACTATTTCACCATCAAGAGTTGATCCATTGGTAACGAGTTATTATTACATTACATATGTTACCTTTCTTTTCTTTTCTTTTTTCATTGTTATTTTTTCAAGATATACTTTTTCTGTTTTTTTCCCTTTCTTTAATATATAAGTAACTGTTTTGAGATAGTTTTACCTTTTTGTGCAGATAGGAGATGAGAAGTCTTATGAAATTCTTTGCAAAGCATTTGATTGTGAAGCTGAAGCTATCTTCGAGGTGACATTTTATCCTTAGTACATGAAGTATTTGTAAATTAGTTGCAACCTTATAACTAAGGTTGTCACGTAGATATAGAAATTTAAAATATGAAATAAGATGCATGTGTGATATCATGCAGGTATCTTGACATAAATATTGGAGCTTGAAATTTGATATATTAGTACATTCACATGAAAAGAAGTAACTAATTGTTTGATCTAAGGTTTCATAATTGATTTGCATTATTGGTGTGCAGTTAAACATCAATGCTAAACAAGTGAAGAAATTGGTACTTATTTCTTGGACATTTTTCCTCCATATAAGAACCTGAATTAAGTCTTCTTAGTAAATTTTTAGAAAAAATTATTTCCTATAATCATTAAACCATGTTGAGGAAGAGAGAAAAGATGAGAGTAGGGGGCGGGGGGGGGGGGGGGGGGGTTGTTGTTGATGGCAATATCAGTGGCATTGGGGTTATTGGGATGGCATGCATAGAACTTGTTCTGAAATCACATATTTCGGACTGTACTGCCTGGTATGACTGAAATATGTTGCACTGAATCACCATAAATATGTTGCACTGAATCACCATATGGGTATGGTAACCCATTGGAATGTACTATAAATACCACGTTGTTTTGAATCTTTTGGCTTGTTTTCCTGCTTCGACCTATTTCAGATTGGTATAGGATAAAACAGGGCTTTTAAAAAAATTTCCAAGGTGTAAGACAGTCAGTAATCATGGCTACCTAATGGTCCTTGCTTGATTATTTGTACTTTATTGGATTGGATTGGTAAATGTAAGCATTTCTTAGAAATTCAGCAGAATTTTTTAAACTAGTTCTCCATACTACTTCCAAGGCAATGTTTGTAGTCTTGTTTTCCATTTTCATTGACATTGTTTTTTCCATTCAAATTGGCTCTTGCAGCTCAGACAGAAAATAGCTTCAGCCACCTTAGCCATCACATCTGTTTTTGGGCAATGAAAAGAAAGGTATTAATCAGTATACACACTTATTGGCAGATTATATGGTTTATTATGTATTGATTTTGATAAACTGCTTAATGCAAGAACAATCAAACTGTGAGCATTTGCCTTTTACAGTAGAAGAAAACATCGTGTAGTTTGAATTACTTTTCTTTCTTTATTTTGCTGTATTTTTGGGGATAGTTGAAATGGAAAGTATTCTTTTTTTACATATTTTAGGATCAGTCACGTGCTCTTGATATGATTCGGGATGATACAAAACTCTCCAGCTACTGGGATTGATCCAGGCACCACTAGTAGATGTAGAGATTAGAGGTGTTCCGGCCCTTAAATTTTTGGGAGATATCATCAGCAGCAATGACAGTCAGTCTTGATTGTATGGCTTGGCATGTTGATGTAGTAAAGAGTTGTGGCACATCCAAGTTATAGGAAGCTGTCAGTTAACAAGTTCCTGAAGTCTGAACTTTGGGATGTCAAAAAAAAGAGTGGCACCAATATGATTTTGGGATGGATTGCATGATCCCACTGTACTTCTTGCCCCCAAAATGTTTGGACAGAGTATAGAAACTTTTTTCCATTAAAAAAAAAAAATCCAACCATGTATTTATCGGCATGAATTTTATTAGCAGGGGAAGAGTTGCTTTATGATGTCATTTTGTACCTCATTTAATGTAGAATGCTGAAGCTAAACTAGTGCCATGTTTTAATAATAACAAGTGAGATCAGTTTTCATGTAATGGGTAATCCCATGTATTGGAATTTTACTCTTTTGTTGCTAAATGCAACCTTTTAGTACAATGTATTTGGTTTTGTAGATTTTGATTTACTGGTTTAATAAGATGATGATGCAAAAGCTTTTGTTTAGTAGTTACATTGTTGCTCTCCTAGGAATATTCTCTTGGGGTAATACTAGTATATAGTTTCTGTCTTACAAGGTAAAGGCATGAATTTGTAGATGAGAAGATGCAGGGAAGTGCTTGAGTTCTGAAATTGTAAAAAAAAAAAAAAAAAAATTCCAGAGGAACTCAAGTATTATATACTTGAGTTCCATTATGTAAAATAAAAAAAAGGAAAAAACTATAAATCGAGCATGAGAAACTCAATTTCCATCCAGTACTTGAGTTCCCTAGCAGCGAGTACGCCAGGCCGAGAGTTCAAAACTATTTACGGCCAACTGCCACTGAAAAGATTCCCAGTGGAAATCAAGTCTCTAAAATTCAATTTCCATTTTAGTGGCATTATGGTAAATAAGTCCAGCATAAATCAAGTCTTTGAAACTTGATTTGTCTGGCAAATTTTTTATTTTTTTTATTTTTTTAATACTGGCATTTTAATGGAAATCGAGTTTTAAAGACTCGATTTCTACTGGGATTTTTTTTCCCCTTCCCCCACTTGTAACAATAAACCATATATTTTTTTTCTTCCCCTGTAGCAGTAAACCAGATCCAGAACACATCACATGGACTGTAAACAACTAGATACATGCATAATATATATATATATATATATATATATATATATATATATATTTATATATTTATTACATATTATGATACCAGTCAAAAGGAGAGTACATCAGATGCAAAAAACTGGATTAAAACAATTACTGTTCATGGGCATACATAGTTGGTTGGCCTCTTAGCTACAAACCAGAAAAATTTAACCACTACATGAGGCACACAAAAAACATTACTAGCTACGATTGAACTTGCCAAAGTATTAGCTACTAATGCCAAAGTACTATCATTGCTGGCATTATAGGCAAACGTTGCACAATGCAACTAATGTAACGAGTACAATGGATAGCAAATAGTTCAATTACAACAACATTCAGCCATGATCAAAATAACAACTGAGTTGATACAACATAGTCTACATAGTCGCCTAGCACTTGTCCATACCGAAGATAACCACAACTCCCACATACAATGCCATTCCAAAATCGAGTCTCTGCTCGCCTAACAAACATTAAAATACGGTTGTTAGTTCCCAAATGCAAAGAACAAAAAGCAAAAGAAATTCTGAGCATATTATTGACTAACAATGACAGCACTTGCCTAGTTTATAGCACTACCGCTTGTCGAAGCCCCACGGGAACTGCTTGTCGAAGCCCTACAGGAATCGGGACATCTTCTGCGGTTATGCCCCTGTTCATGACACATTCTACATCGCTACCTTGGTTGGATCTCCCTCAAGTCTGAATCTTCCCTCCGACTTCCCGGTTCTTGTCATACCCCATCCATTTCATTCCTTATTCTTGACTTCACAGGACGACCTTTGGCCTGCAACAGCTTTGGGTCAGGCACCCACCGTGGTCTGCGAATGTCCCTCCACAATGACTCTGACTTTGGCACCACAAATTGATGTGCATATGTATGAATGACATTGTCCAAACTGTAACATGGGTCAATATAGCTGGTCGCATCGAGGTGCAGACCTTGAAGAACTTTAATTGCATGTGAACAAGAGATCTTAATGTTTTGCCACTTTCCACAACCACATGTTCTAGCAAATACGTGCACTTCATGACTGTGGTTTCCCCCTCCACCTCTATGGTCATTGTACGGGATAACCACTTGATATACACTAGTTTCATGATTAAAATTCCTCAGAGTGTGTCCTGCAATTTTCTGCGCATTTTTGGTATAGTTCCCCATTGCATAATCACTCCACATCTTACCTCGAGAGAGATCAGAAGTAATTTTTTTATGTCGATCGTGGAAATATGCAATAGGTTTGCACCAAGTGAACTCAACCATTGCAGCAATGGGCAAACCGTGGGCACCTTTAAGTACCCCATTAAAGCACTCAGAGATATTGGTTGTCATTGCCCCATAACGTCTTCCACCATCATGTGACTGGGTCCATTTGTCCAGATCCTCACTTATTAGATATGTGTATGGCATATAGTGTGCAACATGGGGATCATCAAGGTCTACACTCCTCAGTGCATTAATCTCGACATCCTTAATGGTTTGCATTATGGACTCAAATTTAGCTTCATGAGTCACATATCCAGTTTTCAAGGCCAATGCCTTTAGAGTTGGGTCATCAAAGTGTGTGTTGAAGTCACTAGCAACATGTCAAAGGCAATATCGGTGAAATACCCGTAAGCTTCCATCATCACCTCTAGGCCACTCTGCAATGGCGCATTTGATACCTTTATGTCGGTCAGAAATAATGCAAATGCCCTTGTTAGGTATCACATGCCCTATTGAAATCCTGAGACACTCTGAAAACCACCCCCAACTAGGCCTTGACTCCTTGTCCACAACAGCAAAGGCGAGAGGCAAAACCTTTTGGTTAGCATTGGTTGTCATTGCAATCATCAACACCTCTTGATATTCACCATACAGATGAGTCCCATCAATACTAATCACTGGCCTGCAATATTTGAATGAAGCAATGCGGAGCGAATGCCCAAAATACATAGCGCAGTAACGTAGTACCAGCTATGTCCCTAGGTATAGTGTAATAGTTGTATTGGGTATTCGAATCCTGATCCAAGTATGCCAACAACAACTTTCACAACTTTTGGTAAGACTCATCCTAATCCTTAAATATGTTAGCAATTGCCTTTTGTTTTGCGTTCCATACCTTATAGTAAGAAAGCTCATGATTATACTTAGTATGTATGATCTCCCAGAGCTCATCAATACGAGCAGTGTGATTTTGTCGCAATTTTCCCACAATTTCAGATGCAACAAAATTAGAATCCATCATTTTACCATCTCTTCGTAGGCCAAAGGGTATACAACTATGTGGACCCACATAAGACGTGACCATCCATAGACCATTAAGTTTAGCGTTTATGAATGCCCCAACGTACCACTTGCAGTTGGTGTCAATGCATGTGGTGCACAATTTAGTTTTGGTCGACCTCCAGATAATAAAATTTCTATTATCTTTTGCTGCGTATATTATCAATGCACGCTTCACTGCCTCTTTATTTGCAAAAGTCAACCCTTTACTAAAATGCATCCCATCTTCCCAAGTAGAAACAAATGGTATCTGAAGACGTGAAGGATCAATCATTTTTTCCCAAGTATTTGCGTAGAATGACTCGGTAGGAGGTGTGTAGGCAGTGGTCATATTTGTATCATGCTGGACGCCAATATCATTGTCTTCATCACTTTCATCATGGTACTCCATATTTTCCTCTTCAAAATTGGGAACGAGTTCATGGTCATCCACATCCCTATCAAAGTCACCTCGCTCAATCCTCTCTTCGTACTCATCCATATCATCAAGATTTTCACCATTATTCACAGCATGATCTTTGTCTTTGTCTTCGTCTTCCTCCCCTAAATGTGTCTCTTTAGGTTGGAGTGTTTCACCAGTATTAAGGGCATGATCTTGAGATGGGAGCGTATAACTTCCCATTGTATAGCCTCCCATTGTAGTGCATCCATCATCTAGGACTGTAAATTGTAAAAATGTAGTTGTTTGTTACACCTCCTCAGTATCAACTTCTGCAAGCGGCTTCGAACTTACGTACAACTCAACAGCATTTACTTGGGGCATTTTATGGATCCTATTAAACATGATCTTTACATGTTTGTCTTCTTTGATCGCCATATACCCGTAATTTATCCGTTCATGAAGGACTTCGTGTGGGTAACGATAAATAATCTTTATGTCATAACAAGCAGGGTTCAAATTCAATTCTTACATTATTTTCCTCTTCAAATCATTTAACGTCTTCAACTTACGATGTATCATCATATAGTAGCATTCAATACCCAGCCCTCTAAATGGGAATCCGTCAATTTGTTCAGGATTGACAAGGGGTCCATCGTAGTATACATTTATATCAATATTTTTCAGAGATTGTGAACCTATTAGAGTCAAGTGTAATATGTTAGTGACATATTTTATCTCTTTCATTTAACATCAATTGCAAAACCTTTTCTATCTACTCAAAGTACAAAAATTACAACTTTTCACCCCACATTTGCATATACTCACCCCACATCACATACAAACACACTCAATCATTATCATTTTGTACTCAAAAAAATAAAAAAAACTAAAGACAAAACTCAACCCCATTGCAAAATTTCAACTCATTCTAACAAAAAAATAAAGAAAAATATTAAACTCAACAAAAAAAATAGTCATGATAAAAAGCCTAACAATACATATATATCTACAATATTTTTACTTTTAATAAAAGCCTAGCAAATATATACACTAACTTGTTAAATCATATGCATATACAAACCCCACATTTGCATATACTCACCCTATCACATGCAAACACACTCAATATTTATCCTTTGTTTGTAAAATAAAAAATCATTAATCATACTCAAAAAAAAAAAAAAAAAAAAAAAAAACTAAACTAAACACACAACTCACCCTATTACAAACCTTCAAATCATTCTATCAAAAATATAAAGAAATATCAAACCAAACCAAACCAAAAAAAATAGTCATGATATACATACCCATAAAAAAACATAATAATACATATATATGTAACTAACAACTAGAGAGAGTGAGAAACCTTACCTGGCATGAGGATGTAAAAATATGGAGGATGAGTTTGATTTGAAGTTTTGTAATGGGGTGAGTTTTGTATGAGAGAGAGAGAGAGAGAGAGAGAGAGAGAGAGAGAGTGAGAGTGAGAGAGGAAGAGAGAGCTGCTGGGTTTTTTGGAGGAAAAAATAGAGAGACCCACATTATGAGGACTAAAGGTACTGGTTGCCCTAATCACGTGGTAGCTTGTGGACCAAAGGTTGAAAATCGAGTCTTTAAGACTTGATTTTAAAAACCGAGTCTTAGAGACTCGATATCCAGTTGGAATCCACATCAAATGCAATATACACATAAATCGAGCATTTGAGGGCCGAGATAAAAATCGAGTCTCTAAGACTCGATTTCCAGGTAGACCTCGGGCCAGCTCAGATCTGATCCAAACAAGAAAACCGAGTCTTTGAGACTTGGTTTATAGGCCCAAAATCGAGTCTCTAAGCGAGATGTTAGTAAAATATATACTTTTAAAACCGTGCCTACTAACTAAATAGTTAGGAAATCATGGTTAAATTCCAATTTTGGCCGTAAACTTGGCTTTATTGTTTGAATAAAATTTCTATCGTCTTAGCTCAAAAAAGAAATAATAATAATTACATCTTGATAGAAAGAACTATACATGGCCTTGTTTCCTAGTTACAATCTAGTAAAAAAATACAAGGCCTTGTTTCCTAGTTACAATATACCCAAAATAAAATAAGACACTAAATAAATTCTAATGTTCGGGGGCTAGGTTACAGGATGGGAAGGTGTTAGGCACCCACCCTGCATAGACAAAGTTTGGTTTTCTAGACTTTAAATGATCTTTTAAATACCCATTAAAAAAGTGACATGCAATTTTTTTTGTTAATATTCCTATATCTAAAGTTGGTTAATGTGCAAAATCCTAGATCTGTTGCATTTATGCAAGGAGAAATCGCATCTAAATTTTATTTGTAGGAAAAGGACTTTTAAGAGAAGTTCAAACTAAGCCAAATGAATTTTTTTTGATAAAAAAAAATTCAGATCTTATTTTCCATAGCAGGGGATAGATTTAAAAAAGGGGTTCTCAAATCTAATTTCTTAATTAAATAACAGAATGAATCTCCAAAAGGAAAATCTAAATTTGATTGTTTAATTAAGAAACATAATGGTTTTCAAAAGAAATTGCAGATTTGGTTTTTCCAAGTGAAAAGAATGAATTCTTAGAATAGAATTAAGATCTGATTTTTGGTTTTGAAAAATAATCTAGATTTGATTTTTAGTTTAAGAAAACAATGAAGATTTTGAAAATTAATTCAAATATGATTTTTAATTTAAGAAAACGAATAGAGATTTGAAAAATAAATTTAAATCTAATTTTATTTCAAGAAAACAAGAGAGATTTGAAAAATACATTTAGATCTGATTTTGTTTTACAAAATAATGATGCACAGAAAATCAGTAGGTTGAATACTCCAAGTTTCAATAGGCTAAAGGTTGCTTGGAAGGCCTAAAAAGAAAGAAACATAAGATCAAAGGTGACCAGGGTGAACCGGCTAAGAACCCTCCGATGCTTAAGTTAGTTTTTCCCTCTAAAACTCAAGAATTCCAACTTTAGGAGTGGTGGAAACTTACTTTCATTTGATGTGGATGAGTCCTTATATAGTGAGCTTTGGAGGAATTACTTGTTTGGTAACTTCCTCAACGTGAATGGAAGTTAGAAGGTTCAGACTTAACTTCCACAACTGCTATAGAAGTTAGAAGGTTCAAGCTTATCTTCTACAACTGCCATTAGAAGTTAAGAACTTAGTGGGAAGTTACAGCGATGAACAAGGATTTTGCTCATACTTCAAAATAGTAGAATGTGGTCCGAATATAAGCTTTTGAACATAAATCTATTCTGAAAATTTTCTAAGTGTTGAGGGTTCGTTCAGGTGCTTCCATGATGGACGACCTTCATACCCATGGACGACCACCTAGTGGTGGACGACCTTCTTATATTGGGTTAACCTTCTTTGGTCTTGGATGACACTATGGACGAACTAGAGATAGTTCAATTTCTGGTTCACCATCAGTTGCCCCTTTTGTCCAAGGGACGTCCAAAACACTGTAGTATAACTTTTTGCTCTTGACACGTGTCAACATTTTAATGGTCAATTGTTGCGCCACGTGTCGTCCTTTCTTGGCTGAATTTTGTTGTTCCTAATTATGCCACATGTTGCAATCTTATTGGTTGACTTGTTGCGTCGATTCATTTTTTGAGGAAAATGCCACGTGTCAGCTTATGGTTCCGCGTTGCTTTGTTAACCCCCCTCTGGGCCCTATAAATATGTGCATTCTCTCTCTTACCCTTCACTTTTCTAGTAATTTCCTTTCTGCCATCCCATCCAAGAGCCTCGTCGGGTACTTCTTTCTCTTCATCCTTAGGTTTTCGTCTTGTTCATTCTTCTAATCATGTCTGCATTTAGTGGTAGTACTAAGAGAGATATAGATGAGTACCAGGACGCGTCCCCTGGAAGTGGTGGTAGTTATGAAAGCAGTAGTGAGGGTAGTACTAGTAGTAGTAGTAGTGATAGTAGTTCCCTAGACGAGCATTATTCATCTGGGGTTCCTAGTTTTCCCTGAAAGGAATTCTAGGAAATGCAACGTAGGATGGCTTTTGAGGCTGAGGCTTGCTTGTCTAGAAGGAGTAGGTCACCTAGTCCTCCTTAAGATGAAGAGGAGGAATAACATGTAATCTATAGTTGTGCCCCTGAAGTGGCGTCTACTCTGGACGCGAGTAAGTTAAATACTTTTATAGATAGATATTAGATTTCTAGTGAGTTTAGACATTGTCTACCTAAAAAGGGGAAATTGTGTTGTTCTCCTTTTTTAGGTTTTGGTGTATATACTTCTTACCTCTTAGCAGGTCTTAGGTTTCCTCTAAATTCTTTTTGTAGAGGTCTCTTCCATAGGTTGGGTATTGGATCAAACCAACTCAATCCTAATATATGGAGGACGATAGTAGCCATGCAAGTGTTATGGCGTGAGGCACTTGAGGGGAATTGTCCAATCATAGTGGATGAGTTCCTTTATTGCTATAAGCCCTCAGAGATTAAACAATCTGCTGGTTTTTACCAGTTCTCGTTTAGGGGCTCCCAATTTAGTTTAATTAGGGGTCGTAGTTCTTCTGATAAGCTATGGAAGAAAGAATTCTTTTTTATTTCTAGAAATCGGGTTGGGGACCCAATTGATGTAAATAATACTCCTTTTCCTCCTTTTACTAGTGCCCTAGGTTGTCTTTGTCCTGAGGGTATGTCTTTCTTCCTTTCTTTTGTTTATTTTGTTTAACTCTTTCTTCATCTAACCCTTTCTTATATTGGTGCAGCTATTACTCATCCACACTTGGACAATTTTTACTTGAAGCGTATTGATAGAGCTCGTGCCTTCCCTGAGAGGTCCTTCTACAGCTTGGTAACCCTCAATTGTCTGGCTGTCTGGAGACTTGGTCTTAAGCCTACTGAAGAAAATCTTACACACGAGGAGACCACTCGTCGAAGTAAGTATTGTCCATTCATCATTTCATTTTTTTTTTAATATATTATTAACTCTGTTTTCTTCATTATAGGGTTAGCCACTATAAAAGAAAACAAAGGGAAGGCTGTTGCTAGTGGCAAAGAGGGTGAAGAGGACGTCTAGGTCCAAGACAAGGCAACTCCTCTGGTCGTTTAGAAGCCTACCGTCCAGGATGGGAAGAGGAAAAGCATTTCAACTTCTATTGACCTTGGTGATCTTCCAAGATGCTGGGGTTCAAAGAAGCAAAAGCCTAGCAAGACTCCTCCTTCTAAGGTTCCAAAACTTCCACCCATGATGGTAGACCTGGACGACTCGGCAGTGAACTTGGTTCCTGTCCAAACCACTCCTTCATTCATCCAGCTTGAGAACCTTCCTCTTCCTGCAGCCAAAACTTCTCATAAGATTCATCCTTTAGTTCCAATCAAGTGTCCTTCTAATTTGGTGCTAGATGAGGATTATGCTTGGAAGATGTTCAAAGGGATCATCACTGATAGAGAAGTGAGTGCTTGCTATAACATGTCAGTGAAGGACTTTGAGCACTTTACCATCCACGACCTCTTTAAGGTATGTAATTTTCTCGCCATTCTTATTTCATTTTCTGAGAAATTTATGAAAACTTTCTAAATCTCCTTCATCCATTTGTCTTTCAGGCCATAGCGAAATTTTATATTGCGTCCAGCCAAGCCAAGGAACTTTATGATAAGGCTAAGAACAAAGAGCTGAAGGACGAGGTCCTTTTGAAGAAGGGGGAAGTGATCAAGCTGAGTGAGGAGCTCAATCGTCTACAGGGGATTAAGAAGAAGCTAAAGAATGAGGTGGAAGAGCTCAAGGTAGACCCATTGAGAAGGAGACCCGTATCATTTACCTTGAGGTGAAGGTTCAGGGATTTACCTCGTCTTTGGAGAATGCTCAAAAGGAAGCCATTGCAACATTTATGAAGTCAAAAGAATACACTGATCATCTAGATCAATATTATTGATAGGCCAAAAACGAATTGACCCCTTGTGATAGATTAATTGATTAATTAGCCAAGTTTATTAATTAATCGAATTAACATACAAATGCATGGTAGCACAAACAAATCACCAATAAACTAAGTATGTAGCGGAAAATAAATTGACACGGTGATTTGTTTACGAATGGGGAAAACCTACACGACAAAAACCCCACCGGGTGATTTTAAGGTCACCACTCTCGAAATTCCACTATTATCACAACAAGGGGTTACAAGTAAAGGAATCCCAGTACCTTATACCAACCTACAGTTGAACCCTTACCCCAATACCCAATTGGACTTGTTTTGTAGTGACAATTTCTCCTTTTGATGCACGGCTCCCAGTACGTGACTAACCAATTGCGCGGATCCCAGTACGCGACTTCAATCACCAACTAGAGAAGGTTGTTGGCTGCAAAGTTCCTCAGTTCATCCCAACGATGAAGATCAAGAAGATGCTTGGTCACAAAACCCTATGGTGAACAAACACAATAACTTCTTCACAAGAATGATGAACTAGGGCAAAACTGTGTCTTCGGTCACAAATTGCTTGAACAAACTTTGCTCAACACTTGTGCAACTTGTGTCCACTTTGACGGCCCTTAAAATAATCCTTTTATATGTCTAGGGTTGTGAGAGAAGAAAGCCCAAACACATAATCACGGATTAGAGTCAAAACAGAACTGAAATTCTATTTTTCATAAACCTCGACAGATACCCTATCTGTCGAGCTGCTGTCGAGCCACGGGGTTGAACAGCTCTTCAAGCTCGATAGATGGTTAGTTGTCGAGCTTTAATGATAGGCACTTTTCAAACTTGAATCTTGGACAGACTTGCATGGTTTTAACACTTGATCTTGAAACAAAGTTTCTTGAAGTATTAAACACATCTTAGATCTACCCAAATACAAGTAAAGTGCATTTTGTCAAAGGATTAGCCAATTACTTAAAATAGTGACATATGTTCCTAACAAGTGAATCACATATGTCCTAACAATTATGCTGCTGGCTATGAAGACTTCTGTTTTAATGCCAAGGAGGTCTACCTTGAGGTGGACTTTGACTCCTTCCAAATTCCTACTGCAGCAGAGAGTTCCCTACTTCAGACAAGCTCCTAGGACGTTAACGTCGTGGACGACACTTCAACGGAACTTGCCTAGGACGCCGCTGTTACCAGCAAGGACAACCTAAAGTCTGGGGGTAATGCCCCCAGTGGTTTATCCCAGTAGATGTATTTCTTTTTTTAGAAAAAATTATTATTATTATTATTATTATTATTATTTTAGTTTGTTGGAAATGCCCGCTGTTTTGGGCTTTATTTTAAAACTCATTTTAGTACAATCCATTCGTTCAAGTTTATGGACGTGCAACAGATACGACGACCTTCATTGGCTTTGAACAACATAAGGGTTTTTGGATGCTTTATGTATGAACGAATTTCCTTTGTTTACATCGTCCATGTTATCTCTATGGTTTTAAAGTGTGGTCTGTCCACTCATGAAGGCATCTAGCTTGTCCATGTTAAAATTATTTTCTCATGCTCAACACTTTCACCATTCTTTAAATTTTTACAAATATAACTCGTTTATGAATGGTGCTTCCTTTGCTAGCTTTATTCGTCGATAGATTTGACTTATAACTTGCATTATCATTCAGCCATAGGTTGGACGGTCCTTTATTCGTCTTTGGGCAAGACGCTTTCCATCATTTATTCGTCCAAAGATTGGACTGTTTGGCTGGTCACATTAATCCATGGATTTTAAATATTATTGTGTGCACGTTTTACCACGAATATACCTTAGGTTTACTTTTCTTTTCTTTAACCTTTTTAAAGAAAGCTTATAGACTTTACATCTCTACGTCCAGAGATTTTACTCGTTTTGTGCCTATAGCCTTCTTATGGATTATTTTGAATAAGAACAGCATGAAAATTAGAAATTCACATAACATTATATACATTGGAAATCCAAACTGTATATACACAACATAAACATCATCCACAAGCATGACACATGCTTAGAAGCTAGTGCCTTCAGGGAATTAAAAATACTTATGTATAAATAGACTAAGTTCATGACTTCGTCCATCACAAATTTGTCCATAGACACAAGTTGGAAACTAATGCACTTTTAGGGAATTAAAATATTAAAAACATGTAGTACTAGCAATAAACACAAATAGATATTAGGAAAGTAACACATAACTTCAACTTTGACCATGATGGTGTTCATCCATGATGATGCTCGTCCAGGCTAATACTTCACTGATAGTATCTTCTTAGATGCTCAACATCCCAGGGGTGCTCTAACTTCCGTCCATCTGGGCTTCCAAGTAGTATGATCCTTGCCTTTTGCAATTGATAACCTTGTAGGGTCCTTCCCAATTAGGCCATAGTTTTCCATGGGCCGGGTTTTTGATTGTTAAGGAGACCCTTTTTAGGACGAGGTCCCTAATGTTAAAGTGCCTGGGTTTCACCATTACATCATATTTTCTAGCCATAATATTTTTATACCTTGTTGTCCTCTGCTTTGCATCCATCCTCGTCTATTAGATTGAGGTTAAGATGAAGTTGTTCTTCATTCTTCTCATTCTGATACTTCATCACCCTGTGGTTAGCCATGTGCACTTCTGTAGGTATGACTGTTTCGCTTCCATAGCTAGTTTGAAAGGAGTTTCCCCTGTGGGGGTCCTCACAGTCGTCCTGTAAGCCCATAGGACACCTAGTAGCTTGTCTAGCCATACCCCCTTTGCCTCCTTAAGCCGAGTCTTGATGATCTTAACAAGGATTGGTTTGCAACTTCTGTTTGTCCATTTGCTTGTGGGTAGGAGGGTAAGGAATAATGATTCTTGATTCCAAGTTGCTCGCAGGAATGTTTGAAAGGTGTGTTATCGAATTGTCATCCATTGTTTGACACTAGTACCCTAGCTACCCCAAACTGGCACACAATGCTCTTCTAGACAAAGTTTTTTATATTCTGTTGTGTGATCTTTGCTAAGGGTTCAGCTTCCACCCACTTAGTGAAGTAATCGATCCCCACCACCAAAAACTTCATCTGCCTGGTTCCTATTGGAAAGGGACCTAAAATATCCAATCCCCATTGCGCAAAAGGCCATGGGGCCATCCTTGGGGTGAGGTACTCTGATGGTTGTCTATTGACGTTGCTGAAGCGTTGACATTAATCACACAACTTTACATAAGCCTTAGCATCTGCTTGAATGGTTAACCAGTAATAACCTGCACGGACGACCTTGTGGACGAGTGCTCTTGCTCCTGAATGGTTTCCACATGCTCCTTCGTGAACTTCTCTCAATATGTAGTTTGCTTCATCTAGAGCTAAACACCTTAGGTGAGGTTGAGAGAAGCCTCTTTTGTATAGCACCTCGTCTATAAGGACATACTTAGCTGATCTGATCCTTAGCTTTCTGGCCTCGTCTGTTTCTTTTAGAAGCCTTCCATCCCTTATGTAAGCTACTATCGGGGTCATCCAATTCCCTTCACCTTCTATCTGCTGCACCTCTGGAAGATCTATGCTAGGCATGTATTGGACTTCATCAAGCTCTTCCACTGATCCATCTACTGATGCTTCCTTTGCTAAAGTGTCTGCTTTCATATTTTCCTCCCTTAGGATTTGAAAGAAACTGGCTTCCTTAAATTTCTTAATAAGTCATTTCACCCTATTGAGGTACTTCTTCATCCGTTTTTCCTTTGCTTCACATGTTACATTTAATTGGCCTATGATCAATTGAGAGTCTCTTTGGATGATCACTGATTCTGCCCCTAAGGACTTAGCCAACTCCAGCCCTTTAAGAAGAGCTTCATACTCAACTTCATTGTTGGTTGTTTGGTACTGTAGACAGCTACATACTTCAACTTGTCCCCCTTCGGGGATTTCAATACAACTCCTATTCCTCCTACATAGAGTGTGGACAACCCATCTACATTATCAACCCATGCTTTAACTTCACTTCTCTCATCTAAATCACCATGGTTTGGAGTGAATTCTACAATGAAGTCTACTAAAGCTTGAGCTTTTATTGCATTCTTGGGTTGATACCTGATGTCAAATTCATTAAGCTTTGTAGCCCATTAGATTAGTCATCCTGCAGCTTCCAACTTGTTCATTGTCGAGCGGATGAACCATCATGACATTGATGACATAAGCTTGGAAGTAATGCCTTAGCTTCCTAGAAGCCGTTATTAGTGCAAAGGCCAACTTTTCAATCATCGGATATTGTCCTTTTGCTCCCCTTAGTGCTCGGCTTGTACAATACACAGGCTTTTGCACTTTTCCTTCTTTCCTAATTAATGCTAAACTTACTACATATGGGGACACTACTAAGTATAAATACAACTCTTCACCTGGTATGGATGGACTTAGTAGGGGAGCCATGGTAAGATAGACCTTAAGATCTTGGAAGACCTTCTGGCACTCGTGCGTCCATTCAAATGCCTTCATGAGAACTTTGAAAAATGGAAAACATTTATCGGTAGCTTTTAAAACAAACCTGTTTAGAGCTGCAACTCGTCCACTGAGAGACTGGATTTCCTTAACATTTTTTGGTGGTTCCATGTTTAGTATTGCTTGGATCTTATCAGGATTCACTTCAATTCCCTTATGTGAAACCATGAATCCTAGGAACTTCCCTGACGAAACCCTGAAGGCACACTTACTTGGATTTAGCTTCATGTTATATTGTCTAAGTGTGTCAAAGGTCTCCTGTAGGTCGTCTAGATGTTTCTTCTCGTCCAAGCTCTTCACCAGCATGTCATCCACATAAACTATTACATTCCATCCTATCTGTGGACGAAACATATGATTGAACAACCTTTGATAAGTTGCCCCCGCATTCTTCAAACCAAAAGGCATCACTTTGTAACAAAATAAACCTTGACTGGTGATGAAGGATGTTTTCTCTTGATCTGCCTCATTCATCTTTATCTGGTTATAACCTAAGAAGGCGTCTATGAAGCTTAGCAATTGATGACCTGTTGTTGAGTCTACTAACTGGTCAATGCGTGGCAACGGATAACTATTCTTGGGGCAAGCCTTATTTAAATCAGTGAAGTCTACACATATCCTCCACTTGCCATTAGCCTTCTTGACCATCACCATATTAGCCAACCAATCTGGGTAACATACTTCCCGAATAAATTCTGCTATGGTTAACTTTTGGACTTCTTCCTTGATAGCATTATCTCACTCAGGACTAAAGACCCTCTTCTTCTGACGAATTGGCTTGGAAGATGGATACACATTCAAACGATGAGTAATGACACTTGGGTCAATTCCTGGCATGTCTTTATGACTCCACGCAAAGACATCGATGCTCTTCTTTAAGAACTCGAAGAGGTCCTGCTTTGTCTTCTCCTTCATACTTGTTCCAATTCTGGTAAACTTCTCGGGATTACCCTCTTCTAGAGGGATGTCCTCCAGTACTTCAGTGGGCTTTCCAACAACCCTTCTTTCCTCTATATTCATTGTCTGCACGTGCTCGTCCATAGCCAACATGGCTAAGTAGCATTCTCTAGCGGCCAAATGATCTTCTTGTACTTGCCCTACTCCATAATTTGTTGGGATATTGACAGATAGGTGGTAGGTAGGTGTTACTGCCTTCCAATTGTTTAAAGTTGGTCGTCTAATGATGGCATTATAGGAAGACGAATAATCAACGACGAGAAAATTTATTTCTTTGGCTATCTGCTGTGGATACACTCCTACCACTATGGGTAGAGTAATAGTGCCCATTAGTTGTACCTTCATTCCTCCAAATCCTACTAAGGGTGAATTCACTGGATGAAGTTGATCTTGTCCAAGCCTCATCTGCTAAAAGGCGGGATAATATAAGATATTTGTTGAACTCCCATTATCTATCAACACCCTTCTAGTCGTGCAATCTGCAATAAGCAAAGTTATAACGATCGCATCGTCATGTGGATGAAGGACCCTCCCAGCATCTTCATCTATGAAAGTAATACCTTGCTCATCTACTTCCTTCATCCTAGGAACTCGTCTAGAGAGTTGGATGTTCTGCACCACCTTCAAGTAGGTATTCCTTGACTTAGAAGATTGGCCTGCTGAAGTTCCTCCTATAATAACTCTTATTTCTCCAAGTGGGGGTTGTGATGGCTCTTCTATATTTCCTTTTAGCTTCTCGTCCTTATGATCTCGTCCAAGAAAATTTCTCAACTTTCCTTACCTAATGAGATTCTCTATCTGCTGCTTTAAGTCATAAAACTCGTCCGTGTCATGCCCGTGATCTCTATGTGATAGGCCAAGAATGTATTGACCCCTTGTGATAAATTAACCAATTAATTAGCCAAGTGAATTAATTAAGTTAATTAACATGCAATAAGTGTGGTAGCACAAACAAATCACCAACTAAGTTAATATGCAGCGGAAAATAAAGTTGACACGGTGATTTGTTTACGAATGGGGAAAACCTACATGGCAAAGACCCTACCAGGTGATTTTAAGGTCACCACTCTCAAGAATCCACTATTATCACAACAAGTGGTTACAAGTAAAAGAATCCCAGTACCTTATACCAACCTACAGTTGAACCCTTACCCCAATACCCAATTGGACTTGTTTTGTAGTAACAATCTCTCCTTTTGATGCACAGCTCTCAGTCTGTGACTAACCAATTCGATGCACGAATCCAAGTATGTGACTAACCACCAACTTGAGAAGGATGTTGGCTGCAAAGTTCTTCAATTCATCAACACGATGAAGATCACGAAACTCCTTGGTTACAAAACCCTACGGTGTACAAACACAGTAGCTTCTTAAAGAGAAAGATGAACTAGGACATATGTCTCCGGTTCACAATATGCTTGTGAAAAACTTTTGCATTGATGTGCATTAGCTGTGATGATCCTTAAAACAATCCTTATATATGTTTAGGGTTGTGAGAAAAGAAAGCCCAAACATCTATACGCGAATTGGATTGAAATCAGATTTGAAAAACTGATTTTCTTAAATCTTGATAGATAGGGTATCTATCGAGCAGATGTTGAGCATCGGGCTAAACTGCCTTTTAAACCTCGATAGATGCTATCTGTCAAGCTAGTTGTCGAGCTTTAAAATTCAGTACTTCTTCACTTGTTTCTTGAACAGACTTGCATGGCTTCGACACTTGGCCTTGAACTCTTGTTCCTTAAAGCATTAAACATATCCTAAATCTATCCAATTACAAGTAAAGTACGTTTTGTCAAAGGATTAGCCAGTTCTATTGACATATGTTCTTAACATGATTCACATATGTCCTAACACTATGGAAGCGGCAATACTTATTCTTATTGCGCTTATTGAGATCTCCCTTCATCTTTTCTGGCCACTTTAAGGATGGATCATCCTTGATTTGCATAAGCATTTGATCAAGTGGAACATTCAAGGGCGTGTAATGCTGACCTCTTCTTGAAGACGAAACTGCCTTCCTGTTGTCTCTATCCTTCTTTTCTCTTGTTTGGGCCTTCTTTGGATGAGGGTCTTGTTCAGGATGAAGTGGGAGGTTTGCTTCCATTCGTTCTGCTCTTTTCCTCTTCTTGGCAATAATCGCATCTTCTGCATTCATGAAGCTTTGAGCTAAATGGATGAGTTCAGCCATGGTCTGAGGTTCTTAATCATAAAGCTTGTGAATGAATAGATCTGAACTAAGTGGAAGGCTGCTAACAACAACTTATCATCCATCTCATCTACTATCAAGGCTTCCTTGTTGAAGCGAGTAATGAAGGACTGCAAGCTCTCATTATCTCCTTGCTCTATAGTCAGCAGGCTGGACGAGGAGCATTTATGCCTTTGTCCTCCAATAAAGTTGTTGACGAACAACTTACTCAATTCCTTGAAAGAACCAACATTGTTTGGTGGTATTTTGCTAAAACATACTTGTGCTGGCCCTTTAAGGGTGGTTAGGAAGGCCCTACACATTATCTCATCTAGAACTCCTTGAAGGTGCATTATGGTCTTTAAGGTTGCAATGTGGTCACATGGGTCACGTGTTCCATCATACGAATCCAATAAAGGCATCTTGAACTTGGAAGGCAAGGGATGACTATTGATGGAAGTTATGAAAAGGGAATCAGTTCGATGAACTAAATCGTCTACATGATTCGTCCTTCTCATGTTCTCCCTCATCTTGTCCATAGCCTTCCTCATTTGATCCATTTCCTTTTCCAAGTGTGGCACCCTACGTGATGCTATCCCCCTTGAGTGGTTCTTGTGCTCCACATTTTCTCCTTTTCTAACTTCTTGACTTTGAGCCTGCCCTTTCACGCACCTTTCGTGACGCTACTTTCTTTGGTTTATCGATCGAGTCAACTCTTGATTCTGACGGGTTAGCTTTGCAATGGCGACTGCCATGGACTGTATTTGTTGAACAGAAGGTGGTTGCATGATAGGTGCTGATTGGAGAGAGTGGTTGGGGTGATTGGAAGCGTTCCCACTTTCCTGGTGGCCTGGACTAGTGGCCATTAACCTTGTCCAGACCATACAGCCTTTTGTCTAAGAAAGATAAATTGCAAAACACAAATTTAATCTTTCCTACAGACTACGCCAACTGACAATACACAAAAAATTAGTAGGCTGAATGCTCCAGGCTTTAATAGGCTAAAGATTGCTTGGAAGGCCTGAAAAGAAAGAAACACAAGATCAAAGGTGACCGGGGTGAACTGGCCAAGAACTCTCCGATGCTTAAGTTAGTTTTTCTCTCTAGAACTCAAGAATTCCAACTTTAGGAGTGGTGGAAACATACTTTTATTTGATGTGGATGAGTCCTTATATAGTGAGCTTTGGAGTAATTACTTGTTTGGTAACTTCCTCAACGTGAATGGAAGTTAGAAGGTTCAGACTTAACTTCCACAACTACTATAGAAGTTAGAAGGTTCAAGCTTATCTTTTACAATTGCCATTAGAAGTTAAAAACTTAGAGGGAAGTTACAGCGATGAACAAAGATTTTGCTCATACTTCAAAATAGTAGAATGTGGTCCGAATTATAAGCTTTTGAACATAAATCTATCTTGAAAATTTTCTAAGTGTTGAGGGTTCATTTAGGTGCTTCCATGATGGATGACCTTCATACCCACGAACGACCAGCTAGTGGTAGACGACCTTTTTATATTGGGTTAACCTTTTTTGGTCTTGGACGACACTATGGACGAACTGGAGATAGTTCAATTTTTGGTTCACTATCACATAATGTTACATAAAGCAACAAATCTAGGATTCAATCATATGCATCGCATAATTATATGAACAAAACACATATGCATAAACAAATGTTCATCATATAATCACTAGAAAGAAGAATCAACACAAATAAAAGAAAAAACATGTTATAAATAGCAAGGAGAATTGAATTAATCTCATGGAGATAGAAAGATGGAAACTTACCTGCTTGAACGTATTCCACAAGAAGAAAATTATCCTAGAGATCAAGGAGAATGAATTTTTAAAGATCTAAGTAAGGGCCACTTAGTAGAAAAGAAATTCCTAATACAAAGCTTCCAGAATTTCTTTAACATAAGGTGAGAGAGAGAGGTCAGAAAAGAGGGTCATGTTTTATGATATTAATTCCCTATTTATAGAGGTTTGGTGCTTAGAAAATAAGCTAGGTTTGATCAGATACAAATTAGGTCGAATTCTTATCCCTAAAAAATTGAACTGGATGCGTTTTGGCTTGGTCTAATGATTTCTGGGCTGGGCCTCGAAGTTGTGCCAATCGACACTTGCCATGTGCCGATCAGCACTCTCAAGTGCTGAGCCCAATCCTCTCTTTTGGTTCAATCTATACTCTTTTTAGGGATTTTTTGAGTTGGGAATTGCACTTGGACGTATTTTCAACTTGTATTCCAAAATAAATTCCTTTTATTTTGATAATCAGGTCCTTAAAATAATAATTATCTGATAGATAAATATTCTAAACAATCCCCTTGTTATCTGATTATCCATTTTATTCCTATGCAACCAAGTTTATTTTTTATAAAAACCGACAACCAAGCACATAAATTATTCAATAAATTTTAATTGTTGACCAATCAGAATTAATTTCAATTAATCACATGTGATCAGCTTCACCCACATATAATGCATGCAGGTTGTAAAAACTTGATTTTGTGATATCTTTCAATTTGATGGTCCAATTTGGGAATCGGGCATATCATCGCTACCGTTAGAATCTCAAGATCATTTTTATGATATGTGATGAATGATTTAATGCATGAGATGCAACTATGATTTTTTGGGTACTTTAAATGGTCATTTCATTCATCTTCTTAGATTAAATTATGGGTGCAAAATCGAGTGTCTACAAAATGCCCCTCATTGACAGAGCTTGAAAAGCAAATGTCAATGTAAAACAAAGATATTGATTTTAGCAACCATGATTTAATCAAGGTTGATTTTTCAAAGATTTCCTAGCCCTAGAACCTAGAACCTTGGGACATAGAACTAGTGTTTTACTGTCTTACAAAAAAAAAAAAAAAAATGAGAAACATGGATGTCTAATCTACTTGATAATTGATGAACCTAGATGGAATATTGAATGCCGATGAGGTAACTGAGAACTGTATTCACCCAATCTAAAATGAGGTAATTGAGAACTATATTCGCTCGATCTAAATTGAAGTAATCGAGAACTGTATTCGCCCGATTTGAAAGTTGACTAAGAACTATATTTGCCCAATCTAACTTGGAATGATTGAGAACTTTATTCGCCCGATTTGGAATAAGGTGGTCATGAACTCTATTTGCCTGATCTAGAAGCCAACTGAGAACTCTATTCACCTAATTTGACTTGTAATGATTGAGAACTTTGTTAGGATATATGTGTTTCACATGTTAAGAACATATGTCATGATTTTATGTAATTGACTTATCCTTTGACAAAACGCACTTTACTTGTATTTGGGTAGATTTAGGATGTGTTTAAATACTTCAAGAAACCTTGTTTCAAGATCAAGTGTTGAAGCCTTCAAGTCTGTCCAAGAAAACAAGCTGAAAGTGCAAATTCATTAAAGCTCGACAGCTGGCTTGACAGCTGCATCTATTGAGCTCAAGAAAGCTGTTCCAAGCCCGGTGTGCTCGACACCTTCTTGACAGCTGCTTAACACCTTCTATCTGTCGAGGTTTAAGAATTTCAGAATTCAAATATGATTTTCTTGGAATTCGTGAATATGTCTTTGGGCTTTCTCTTCTCCTAACCCTAGACATATAAAAGGATTGTTTTAAGGGTCGTCAAACAGTTCACAAGTTGCACAAGCTTTGAACAAACTCTGTTCAAGCAAATTGTGACCAGAGATGAAGTTCTTGCCCTAGTTCATCTCTTTCTCTTGAAGAAGTTGCTGTGTATGTGCACCGTAGGGTTTTGTGACCAAGCATCTTCTTGATCTTCATCGTGTGGATGAACTGAAGAACTTTGCAGCCAACAACCTTCATAGTTGATGATTGAAGTCGCGTACTGGGATCCGCGCAATTGGTTAGTCACGTACTTAGGAGTCGTGCATCAGAAAGGGGAACTGTCACTATAGAACAAGTCCAATTGGGTATTAGGGTAAGGGTTCAACTGTAGGTTGGTAAGGTACTTGAGATTCCTTTACTTGTAACCGCTTGTTGTGATAATAGTGGAGTTTCGGGAGTGGTGACCTAAAAATCACCCGGTGGGGTTTTTGTCGTTAGGTTTTCCCCATTCGTAAACAAATCACCTTGTCATTTATTTTCCGCTGCTTAATTAGTTTATTGGTGATTTGTTTGTTCTACCACGCGTTTTCATGATAAATTGATTAATTAATAACTTGGCTAATTAATTAATTAATTTCTATCACAAGGGGTCATTTAGTTTGTGGCCTAGCAAGTGGTATCAGAGCAGGCACACTCTGATTAGGGTTTAATCTTGCTGTGTTGATCCATTGACCCCTGTTTGTCATGGATAGCGGACAGTCGTTAATCATACCTCCTTTATTTTAGGGCACTAACTATGCATACTGGAAAGTACGCATGAGAGCTTTCTTGCAGTCTTTAGATGAAAAGGTGTGGCAAGCTGTCGAGATTGGCTGGACTAAGCCAAAGGAAGTGCCGGCCAATTGGGATGAATCCAAGATCAAGGCGGCAAATTTCAACAGCAGTGCATTGAATGCTTTATTCAGTGCAGTCACCAATGAGGAGTTCAAAAAGATAACCTCTACTGAAACTGCTAAGGAAGCATGGACCATCCTCCAGACAACCTATGAGGGTACTAAGGCTGTCAAGGACTCAAAGCTTCAGAGGTTCACTACAAGCTTTGAAGAGATAAAGATGGAGGAGGATGAGTCATTCGATGAGTTCTATGCCAAGCTAAAGGACATAGTGAACTCAGGCTTCAATCTTGGGGAAACCATTCCTGAACCCAAGATTGTGAGGAAAGTGCTCAGATCTCTACCCGAGAGATTCCATGCCAAGATCACGGCAATAGAGGAATCAAAGGATATTGATAAGATTCCTTTGACTGAGCTGGTTGGAAACTTGCAGACCTACGAGCTAGGGTTGATAAGGATTGGCAAGACGGGTAAAGGCAAGAGCATGGCACTGAAGGCCAAGAGCAGTGAGACAAATGAGTCTTTAGATGATGAAGATTCCAAGATGAAGTCCTATATCACCAGGCAGTTCAAGAAGTTTATGAAGAATGCAAATGGAAAGGGCTTCGACAAGGACCGCAGGCAATCCAGTTTTTCTCAGTTTAAAGGCTAAGACAAAGGGAAGAAGGATGCTAAGGAAGGCGGTCAATACACTGTTCCCACAGGACCTAAGTGCTTTGGGTGTTAAGGCTTCGGTCACATGAAACATGAGTGTCCTACATATCTCAAGAGCATTGGGAAGAGCAAGGCACTTGCTGCTACCCTGAGTGACACCGAACCTGAGGATGATTCCGACAATGAGGATGACGGAATCTTAAATGCCTTCACGACCACTGTCAATCCTACTGATGGGATTGTTGAAGAAGAGGAATTGGTGGAATCAAAATTTGAGAAGATGGATGATCAAGATGACATCCATACAGCCTATGAGAAACTATACAAGCTTTCTGAGAAGCATGAGAAACTGTATAGGCTAACCACCAAAAACTCAGTGATGTGGAACTTGACTGTGAGGAGCTTTCCACGAGATTTGATGAGGCTAATCAGACTATTGGAGCACTGAGGTTTGAGAACAATTTCTTAGCTAAGAAGACCAAGAAGCTTGAAGCAGAGCTATGTTCAGTTAGAGCTCAACTGGAAAGCACTTCAAGCGCAAAGTTGGATGAGATGCTAAGCATTTAGAAATTTGCTTCAGATCGAACATGCTTAGGGTATGGTCTCTCTTCCTCTAATATTGCTTCTACTAGTACTACTGTTTTTGTTCCTCCTGCTAATAATGTTAAAATTGAGAACAATGAGATTAAAACTGAATTAGCTAGTGAGAACATAGACAAGGGCAAATCTATCTTAGGAGCACCCCCTAAGCTTGAGAAGAAAGATGTTAAAAACCCTAGGGCTAAGAAGGCTAACTCTCAAAAGCCTAAACAAAAGAAGCAGCATCTCTGTCATCATTGTGGAGCTGTCGGTCATACTCGACCAAATTGCTACAAGTGGCTTGCCACTCAACAGAGTAATGGCATGATAGCATCTGGGAACCAGAATCAGCTTCAATCCTCACTTGCTCCCCTTGAAGATCTTTTTAAAGCCCTCATGTTTCTTTCGAACTTGAACGGTTTTTCCCCCACACCACTGGTTCAATGGTTTAATCAAAGGAAAGGTTCTTCTAGGGTGTGGAAGGAAAATGGCTCCAAGTGATTCTGTCACTTTTCTCTCTCTCTTCTATTTTTTGTGTGTGCATTACTTATGTGTTTTGCTATCAAGTTTTGAGTCAGTCTAGTTTTTATGCTTTGGTTGTTTAACATGTTTTTGTTGTTTTTTTTCAGTTTTGCTTTGTTTTGTTTTTCATATAAAAATAAAAAAATAAAAAAATTGAAAAATCAGAAAAATACAAAAACAGTGTGTGTTATGTGTACATTGGTACTTGTGTACCTTGGATGGCCATTGAAACAAAGTCTTCTAAACTTTGTATCGTTTGTAGCTTAGATGAGCATCTCTATGCACAACTAAGCAAGTGAGCTTTGTGGCTCTTGTTAGTGATGAGTAAGATTAAGTTATCTCTTGTACTTAACACTCGTATCACTCTTTTTGATGGGAAGGACTAAAAAATCCTGAGAGAAAGGTATTAATAACCATCTCACCACTGTTTCCTGCCAATCATAATATGACACCTGTATGCTTTGGCATAGCAAAAGTGCAGTGTCAATGACATTTGTATGCTTAGGCATAGCAAAATTGGAATGTCAAATATCATTGGATATTTCTTTTCTCTCTTTAATATGCCCATGCATGATATACTTAAAAGAATAATATGCAAAGAAAAATCAAAAGCAAAAAGATAAAAAATGCTTTAAAAATGATTGCAAGCGTGTATTCTATGAGATGTGGGAGTTATAGGATGTACCTTGAAGGTGATAGTCCCCATCAAGCAGTTATGATTATGTGTGAGTTAAAGTGACTTTCTCATATCTCAAATCATCATAACATGTATACACATATGCAATCTTGTGATTTTTTTCACACACAACACGCAATATTCTTTGCTATTCTTGATACATGTGCAGGTACAATGTGATTTGGCCATCACAAGGTTTTACATGTGTTAATGTATGCTCACTAAACTATCTTAACTTGTTTTTGAAATATAAAATTGGTTAGAATTGTTTAGTGTGTGTGTGTTTTTGAAGATCCATGTGCTTAAATTTTATTTGAGAGATGATTTTGAGAGCTTAATATGTTGATTGGATCATTGGTTGAGTTGCATGTTGGCTTGCATTCATGTCTGTGTTTTTCACATCTCGAAAAACTGTTTTTAAAAGCTGGCTCGACACCTCCTCGATACCTCCTCGATACCTTGCTATCTATCGAGCTTCTTCAGCTTTTTCTTATCACAATCCCGACAGCTTCTCGATACCTGGTGGATCGATCGAGAATGGGTCTGCATCCTCGATAGCTTCTCGATACTTGGTGGATCGATCGAGCTTTTGTTCTTGGTTTTGTTGGGTTGTTCATCGACACCTCCTCGACACCTCAATTGTCGACGAGCATTTCCTCGACACCTTCCTCGACAGATGTCTCAATACCTCTTAACACCTGCATCTGTCAAGATTTACTGCTAGTACTATTTAAGCTCCCTGTACGATTCGGAACTCATTTCACTCGATCTCTCTCTTGATACTTCTCTGTTTTCTCTCCAAAACTTTCTCATCTCACTCCAATCTTTGTTCCTCAAGGATTCTTCAAGCTTTTTCATGAATTTATTCACTTGGTAAGCTTCTAATCCTTTTACATTCATGCATTTCATGTTTTGAAACCTAGGTTTTGGGGTTTTTGAAAAATTTTGGGGTTTTTCAAAATTGATGAGTTTTTATTGAAATTTTGGGATGAGTTTTCACTTAAATGAGTTTAAAACCTCATACATTGCATCACATTAGCATTATAATAGTATTGTCATGCATTTAGATGTGTGTTATCTGTTTGTGTGCTGATAGGTTTGGACTAAGCTGAGCCTATGATGCAATTTCCTTTGCATGTCACACGTTCATGCATTTCCCATACATACGTACTCTCTTTTCAATATACTTGATATATTTGAATTTGCTTAGGACTTTTCTGATTGTCTTTTTCTTTTTCTCTCTCTCTTTCTGTTTACGTTAGTCGTGTCTATGGCACCTAAGCGTAAATCCACTCCAGCCCGGAACCCTCTTCGTTTCGAAGCTTCTTCGTCCTCTGATCCGACACTATCTCATATTCGGTTCCGTGATGATGATGCCTTTAAGGCATTCTCGGAGAACTTTTCTAGACGAGGCATTCATTCGGAACATCGAGTAATTCTGTCGGACTTTGCCGACACTGACCTTCCCTCTGTCATTCATAGTAGGGGATGGGAGTCACTGTGTGACGTCTCGGTCACCTGTCCTCTTGTGCTTATCTAGGAGTTTTACTCCAACATGCACGGGATTGATCATTCAGTACCTCTTTTCTTCACTCGCGTTCGAGGTACGCGCATTCCTATCACACCGCAACGTGTTGCGGATGTGCTTCGGGTGCTTAGGATAGAGTTTCCTAATTATCCTAGTTGTGAGCGTCTGAGGACTGTGTCTAGGGATGAGCTCATGTCTGCTTTTTGTGAGCGCCCTTCTGTTTGGAGTGAGCGTCTGTTTACACCATGTCGACCTTTTGCTAAAGGTCCTAGATTCATGAACATGGTGATGACTTTTGTTTTGCATCCACTCACTCACTATAACTCTATCACAGAGCCTTGTGCTCGATTTTTGTTATCTCTTCTTGAGCATCTTATTATAGATTTCCCTTCTCATTTTATTCTTTCTATTATAGATGTTCATCTAGATTCGGTGTCCCGTGATAAGCTCATCTTTCCTTCAGCTATTATGAGGATCTTACGCCATTTTTCTGTTCCTTTTCCCTCTTCCGACCATTTCACCATCATGTGTGCCATAGATTACGCTATCTTTAAACATAGCGAGGCCCAGTTTCGGTCACGACAGTCGGATCTAGTAGCTCTTCCCTCCCGTTCAGCTCCATCCTGTTCTGCTCCATCCACGTCTGCTCCTCCCTCTTCTTCGGGCGATGTGACTTTAGGAGACATCATGGCGTAGCTGCAACGCATGGATGCTCGCCTAGATACACTCTCTACGGAGTTGTATCAGGTAAACGTTCGTGTCGGTCGTATTGCACGGCGATAGGCATCCATGGGTGGTTTTGCTCCTGAGGCTACTCCTTCACCACCTTCTCCCGTGGCTTCTTATTCTGAGGATGAGGATGATTATGATGGTGATGACGATGATGCTTCGAATGATGCTGATGGAGATGCTAGCTCTACCGATGAGATGTCTACTTGACACTCTTACCCTTTGTCACTCGTGACAAAAAGGGGGAGTAGTTTTGGATATGAGAGTAGTCACTCTTAGGAGGAGAGTTAGTATAGGACCATTTTGTTAGGGGGAGTGTTGGTATGATTTGAGGGATGTAGTGAGGATATTTTGTATCTTTTCTTTTCTTTTCTTTCTTTTCAGATACATTATTCTTGTACATGACGTCTTGTGACCATTTATTAACATACATTGTACTTATCTCCTTATTTATATTGATGTATGTTTTTCTTTCACCTACCCCTTCATGTGTTGTTTCTTTTCTTCCTTCATACACATGTTTCTTATACTTGTATGCAATCTATTATTTCTGTTTCACACAAAGATGCCTTGATGAGTTTTGTTTAAAGTGTTTCAGAAATATAGGTTGTTAAAGTCTACTTGTCATAAACTCTTTTCTTGCAAAGTTTTTCAAGAGTTTGTGTTAGGATAGATTTTATTGTATTCAACAAGTGAATATGAGTTGAGTGATTTATGACTTCTTTTATATGTTCATTTGTTTGTTGTGGTTTTGTCACGGATTGCCAAAGAGGGAGATTGTTAGGACATATGTGTTTCACATGTTAAGAAAATATGTCATGATTTTATGTAATTGACTTATCCTTTGAAAAAACGCACTTTACTTGTATTTGGGTAGATCTAGGATGTGTTTAAATACTTCAAGAAACCTTGTTTCAAGATCAAGTGTTGAAGCCTTCAAGTCTATCCAAGAAAACAAGCTGAAAGTGCAAATTCATTAAAGCTTGACAGTTGGCTCGACAGCTGAATCTATCGAGTTTAAGAAAGCTATTCAAAGCCCGGTGTGCTCGACACCTTCTCGACAGCTGCTCAATACCTTCTATTTGTCGAGGTTTAAGAATTTCAGAATTCAAATATGATTTTCTTGGGATCCGTGAATATGTCTTTGAGCTTTCTTTTCTCCTAACCCTAGACATATAAAAGGATTGTTTTAAGGGCCGTCAAATAGTTCACAAGTTGCACAAGCTTTGAGCAAACTCTGTTTAAGCAAATTGTGACCGGAGACGAAGTTCTTGCCCTAGTTCATCTCTTTCTCTTGAAGAAGTTGTTGTGTATGTGCACCGTAGGGTTTTGTGACCAAGCATCTTCTTGATCTTCATCGTGTGGATGAACTGAAGAACTTTGCAGCCAACAACCTTCATAGTTGGTGATTGAAGTCGCGTACTGGGATCCGCGCAATTGGTTAGTCACGTACTTGGGAGTCGTGCATCAGAAAGGGGAATTGTTACTATAGAACAAGTCCAATTGAGTATTGGGGTAAGGGTTCAACTGTAGGTTGGTAAGGTACTTGAGATTCCTTTACTTGTAACCGTTTGTTGTGATAATAGTGGAGTTTCGGGAGTGGTGACCTAAAAATCACCCGGTAGGGTTTTTGCCGTTAGGTTTTCCCCATTCGTAAACAAATCACCATGTCATTTATTTTCCGCTGCTTAATTAGTTTATTGGTGATTTGTTTGTGCTACCATGCGTTTTCATGATAAATTGATTAATTAATAACTTGGCTAATTAATTAATTAATTTCTATCACAAGGGGTCATTCAGTTTGTGGCCTATCAAACTTTATACGCCCAATTTGAAGTAAGGTGACCAGGAACTGTATTTGCCCAATCTAGAAGTCAATTGAGAACTTTATTCACCTAATCTAACTTAGAATGAATGAGAACTTTATACGCCCAATCTAGAATAAGGTGACAAGGAATTGTATTTGCCCAATCTAGAAGCCGACTAAGAACTCTATTCACCAAATTTGACTTGGAATGAATGAGAACTTTATACGCCCAATCTGAAGGAAGTTGACCAAGAACTGTATTAGCCTGATTTGGAAGTCAACTAAGAACTTTATTCGCCCAATTTGACTTCGAATGATTGAGAACTTTATATGCCTAATCTACAATAAGGTGACTAGGAACTGTACTCACTCGATTTGGAATGAGGTAACCGAGAATTATATTCGCCTGATCTAGAAGTTGACTGAGAACTTTATTTCCCCAATCTGACTTGGAATGATTAAGAACTTTATATGCCCAATCTGGAATAAGGTGACCAAGAACTCTATTCACTTGATCTATAAGCCAACTAAGAACTCTATTCACCCAATCTGACTTGTAATGATTGAGAACTTTATACACCCAATCTGAAGTAAGGTGAACAGGAATTATATTCGCCCGATCTAGAAGTCGACTGAGAACTTTATTCACCTAATCTGACTTGGAATGATTGATAATTTTGTACACCCAATCTGGAATAAGGTGACCAGGAACTGTATTCGCCTGATCTGGAAGCCGATTGAGAACTCTATTCACCCAATCTGACTTGGAATGATTAAGAACTCTATTCGCCTAATCTAGAATAAGGTGACCAGGAATTGTATTTGGCCGATCTGGAATGAGGTAACTGAGAATTATATTCACCCAATCTAGAAGCTGACTGAGAACTTTATTCGCCCAATCTGACTTGGAATGATTGAGAAATTTATACGCCTAATCTAGAATAAGGTGACCAAGAACTGTATTCGCTCGATCTAGAAGCCGACTGAGAACTCTATTCGCCCAATCTGACTTGTAATGATTGAGAACCTTATACACCCAATCTAAAGTAAGATGAATAGGAACTATATTTGCCCGATCTATGTTGGGAAATTTAGACCCCGGTTGATAGAATTAACAATTTTTAAACCCAAGTTGTTAATTAGATTTATTATGAATAAAACTTTTTAAAACAAACAAACATCAATATCATGTCAAAATCATGCAACGGAAAAATAAATAAGACAAGATATGATAACCCAGGAAAACCAATGAAACAAACTATTTTCACAGTAAAAAACCTAGGGGAAAACCTTCCTGAAAAGCAATCCACTATAGAAAAGAGAAGTTTCAGATCTAGTACAAAACCTTTGTCCCTAGACTTTACAATCCCCATAGATGAACTCACAGCAGAAACCTTCTACCGCTTCAGAACCTCTAAACTCTTCAATATATGAGCACCACCCTTTGATGCACGAATCCCAGTACGTGACTAACCAATTGCGCGGATCCCAGTACGCGACTTAAACACCAACTAGAAAAAGATTATTGGCTGCAAAGTTCTTCACTTCATCAACAATGAAGATCAAGAAGCACTTGGTTACAAAACCTTAAGGCGCAAAGATGTAGTAGCTTCTTTCTGAGAGAATAAAGCATTAGTCACCTTTTGCATATGTTCTCCTTGTATTCTCTTATGTGACAGTCTCTAAAATAAGCCTTATATAGGTCTAGGGTTGTGAGAAAAGAAACCCTACACAAATACAAAAGCCTAGCCAAAAAATCAGATCTGAAAATTCTGATTTCCGTAACCTCGATCGATCGGGAGGTGTCGAGGAGGTGTCGAGCTTTAAACTTCGACAGATATAGCTATCGAGGAGGTGTCGAGCAGGTGTCGAGGAGACAGAAGCTTTCCCGATCGATCCACCAGCTATTGAGAGGTGTCGAGCTATCTGTCCACAGCTGTCGAGAGGTGTTGAGCAGCTGTCGAGCTATCTGTCCGCAGGTGTCGAGAGGTGTTGAGCAGCTGTCGAGCTATCTGTCCAGCTTTAATGAACAACTTTTCTTCACTTGTTTCTTGGTCCAATCTTCATGGCTTTAATACTAGACTTGAACAACATGTTTCTTGAAGTATTAAACACATCCTAGATCTACCCAAAAACTGCGTTTTGTCAAAGGATTAGCCAATTACACAAAAGAATGACATATGTTCTTAACAAGTGAAACACATATGTCCTAACAATCTAGAAGTCGACTGAGAACTTTATTCACCTAATCTGACTTGGAATGATTGAGAATTTTGTATGCCCAATTTGGAATAAGGTGACTAGGAATTGTATTAGCCCAATCTAGAAGCCGACTAAGAACTCTATTTGCCTAATCTGAAAATCTGGAAGTGACTAAGAATTGTATCCGCTCAATTTGAAAATCTAAAAAAAAAAAAAAAAAAAAAATCAAATTAGAATTTTGATGGTTGAGACTTTATCCGCTCAACTTAGAGAATTTTCAGTTTCTTTTTGTTTCATTGAAAATAATCAATGTTATCCTTGTGAAATTCTTTGTCTTCTTTTTTTTTTTCCTCTTTTTTTTATTTTTTTATTTTTTTTATTTTTTTATTTACTTCTCTCTCTCTCTCTCTCTCATTTTAAAACTTTAGTCATTTATTTGAAAATTTTCTCTCATTTTCTTTTGTGGTGAGTTAACTCAAGTTTGACTGAGTCAACTCAGTCAAACTTGAGATGACTCAGCAATTCATGTGACTTAGGAGAGAGGGGGCCGAATTTTTGGCCCCCTTTTGTTTCATTTCACCATCATTTTCTTTTTCTTCTTCTTCTTCTTCTTCTTCCTCCATTGTTACTATTCCAAACTCCATTCCTCTTGCATTTTCTCTACTTCCACACCATTTCCTACTTAGAAAATCACTTCTCTAGACTTCCAAACTTGATTTTTATCATCTTTTTGAAGATTTCTTTAGATCCTAAAGTTTTAGAGCATCTTTGTAAAACCCATTTTTTGAAACCCACTTCCATGGCATTTCCTCTTGGACCACCTAAATTCCTTACATTTAATGAGAAGAAGTATAATCCATCCATAGAATGGAATGATAAGGAGGGACTTCTTCAAGACCTAAGCACTCATGCTCCACACCCATCCAACAAAGATTTCAAGGTGAGATCATTTTTTTTTTTGTTTTTGTTGGTTAATTTGTTGATTTCTTGTTTTGTTGGGAAATTTATGGTGAGGCATTGTCATTGTTGGTTGTTATTTGCTCTTGTGAGAGTTCTTGGATGTTGTATGATTTGGATGGAAATTATTGTGTGGACATGTTGATTTCTTTTTTTTTTTTGGGAAATTTTGGATTGTTAAATTGTTTGGTGTTATCAAGTTTGGACAATGTTGGTCATTGGTTGAGCTTTGTGTTGGATGTGGTTTTGAACATTGTTGGACAAATTTTGATTGATTGTGGGAATTTGGTGTGTAGACCAAATTGGGTAAGCTCATTTTTTACGGGCATGGAAATTTTTGATGTAGATGTTTGGGCATTATTTTTCATGGGTATGAAATTTTTTTTCTTTGGGTTGGATATATGTTTGGGTCATTGTTGAATGAGTTCATAAAGATGAAAGATTTTTTGGTTGATTGGGATATTGTTAGGATGTTGTAGAATTTAAATTTGTGAAATGGCATTTGGGCCCAACTAATTTTTGTGAGGGGCACATCTTTATTTGTTTGATGGGATTTTGAGTAAGTATTTTTGGAATAGGGTATTTTTGTGGATATCGTGATGATTGGCTAAGTTTTGTGTGTGTGTGTGTGTTTTTTTTTTTTGGTGGTTGTTTGTTTATATTTCTCATGTGAGGTATTCTTGTTAATTGTAGAATCTCAAGAGCCGGGGTAGTTGATGAGAATGCAAAATGTCATATTTTCTCCATTAATGTTTAGTCTTTTATATTTATTTGGTGCCTAAATGTACTCATTATTCTTATATTTTGATTTAGGATGCAAATGGAGGCATTAAGTGCAAAACGTAGCTAATTGGGTGATTCTGGATAACTTTGACATTGCTTCGTAATCTAGGAATAACTCTCTCATCCGAGCTCCGATTGAGATGATTCAAGATGATATGGAATGCTAAGAAAAATCTCTACAACTTTCGCGTTTTGAGTTTTGAGAGATACAGGCCGCATCAAGGTCTAAATCGGGCTTGAATTTGCTGCACCTGTACTGCTGACGTTCTGGAATGTTCCTTTGCCTGAAATTCTAATACGCAGATCTGATGCGGTTTATTTTTGGGAGCTTCCAGATCTGATGCACAAAAATTCCAGCTGAAAAACACCATTTTCCTAGTTATTTTAGGACTTTGTTTTATTTTTAATATTTTTCCTTAATTAGTCAGATTTGGATATTATTATTTAGAATATTTTTAGGAGATTTTGTAGGCTTGGGAAAGGGGGAATTAATGTGTAAAAGGGGGAGGAGAAATCAGAATTGGACACACACGCCTCTCTCTCCCCTCTTCTCTGATTTTCTCCTTTGAGTTTTCATCATGGCCTTGCGTGGCTAAACTTTTATACTTGGTTGAAGGAAACTGAAGCCTCGGAATCAATAAAATTGTGAGATCTAATTTTTTTTTATTGTTCAATTTATGCGTTGAATATTGGATGTTCTTTTGTGCTTGTTTTCATGATTGTCTCGTTTAATTACTAGGAGGCCTACTAGTTTATTATTCGTTGCAATCTACTGCTAGGTTAGATATCAAATCCGTAATTGTTTGATCTCTCTAACTTGTGAAGCAACCAAGATTTAATGATTTGCTGCATTATAAATTATTAGATCTTAGGAAGAACGCTTGACTAAATTAAATACAACTGCTTGTGTTTGTGTTGTTTATCTTCATCGATCTCTCTAATTCTTAAGGCTGCTACTAGAATAAACCTTTAGCGCTTGTCTTGGGTTGTTTAGTAGTTAGGGTTAATTAGATCGCTTGTTTTCTAATTAACTGCGACTAAGGAGAGATAGGAAAATAGTTCCAACGGTGAATATTCAAAGTGTGAATTGATATATACTTGCATCGATGATTAGTTGTAAACTTCCAATGGTGGATGTTGACTTAGACCAAGGTTTGTTCTTTTGATTGA
This sequence comes from Quercus tomentella, assembly GCA_028535165.1. Classification (NCBI taxonomy): domain Eukaryota; kingdom Viridiplantae; phylum Streptophyta; class Magnoliopsida; order Fagales; family Fagaceae; genus Quercus; species Quercus tomentella. The sequence goes on from JAPQVY010000100.1 coordinate 22,804,152, forward strand.
TTTCAATACTTTAATTTGAATTGTTCCTTAGGTTTTTTTGTTTTTTTGTTTTGTTTTTTTTGTTTTTTTTTTTTTTCATTATACTCAACCCCCCCTCCTTGTTCACGTAGCATAAAACTAGGCTAGATACTCTCCGTGGGAATGATCCTTACTCGCACTACTACATATATTTTTAGGAGTATAGGTTTTATTTTTGGTTGCCTGCGATAGCACACTTGTAGTCTTCAACAACTGAGGCAAATATGGGCAGTGCTATCCCCAAACATTAGAAATGTCATCAATGAAGTTAGCTTCAAAACTTTTTTCCAAGCTCTTTTGGATCACGATGCCACTGAGTACAAGTATCGTCAACTGCTTGTCACATTGAGTGAGCGATTTTGGGATACCACTTGTACCTTTCATTTTCTAGGCTTTGGCGAGGTGATGTTGACACTGTATGACTTCTTAGCCATTACTGGCTTAAAATTAGGCGATGAGAGAATTGAGGGTTGATGGTGGATTAAACTAAGTTTTATTTGTCCATGATGGTCGTCCATGACCAAGTTACATACAAACTGTTTTATAAGAAATGAAGCCCAACAAAAGCATCATGGATATGAATAGGATCCGTCCACGAGTATTATGACCATCCAAAGTGACCTGGTCGTCCATGTCACTCAAAGACATGGATGACCAAATAACACTTAACAAAATTTTTGGAGGATTTTCTCTTAAAAATACCGAGCTATCAGACCATAATCTATCCAAAACGTGGGGAGGATTCCCTGAAATCCACTCCATTCTCTCCATTTACCACACACATCTCCCATGATGGTAGTGGATCCGAGCAAGTAGACCTACTAAAAACTCTCTATAAAAAGGATCTAACCCTATTGGCCCACGGTAGGTTTTGTCTATTCACTAACTCTCCATCCTTGTGTTCTACAGAGAAAATTGACTTAACTGTCAGAGGGTCCTTGGTTGGTTCACCTCAATTGCCCTTGACAGTTTTTTTTCTCTCTCTCTACAGGTCTTTAAGCCGTCACCGTAGCCTGGAGCATTCAGCCTACTGATTCTCGTGTATTATCAGTTGGCGCCGTCTGTGGGAAGTAAGCAAAGTTTCTAAGTGTTAACTGCCTTACTTTCCTAGACAAAAAGGCTGCATGGTTTGGACTAGGTTGATGGCCACAAGTCCAGAATATTAGGAGAGTGGAAATGTCTCTAGTCATCCAAATCGTGTAACAGCACTGCCATTGGCGTCCGTCTAACCACAGCTGCAGTCCATGGCAGCTGCAATGGCGGACTTGATGCAACAAACCAGGAGTTACAATAGACAACGTTGACGGTGACGCCTCGAGGTACACAAGCAAAATTCAGAGAATGGAGGGGCGCAGAATGGCGTTGAAGAAGGAGATTAGTCTAGAGGTACTGTCACTTGAAGGGTGCCACACTTGGAGAGAGAAATGGACCAAATAAAAAAAGCCATGGAGAAGATGAAGGACTTCATGAGGAGAGTGAAGTATGTCGATGATCTCATTCACAGAACTGACTCTCCCTTCACCGCGTCCATCACGAGTCATCCTTTACCCTCCAAGTTCAAAATGCCTACCTTGGACTCATATGATGGCACGTGAGACCCTTGTGATCACATTGCCATGTTTAAGACGACCATGCATCTCCAAGGTGCTCCAGATGAAATCATGTGCAAAACTTTCCCTACCACGTTGAAAGGCCCGGCTAGGGTGTGGTTTGGTAAGCTACTACAAAACACCATAACTTCATTCCAAGAGTTAAGTAAGTTGTTCGTCAACAATTTTGTCGGAGGCCAAATGCATAAGCGTTCTTTGTCCAGCTTATTGAACATAAAGCAAGGAGAAAACAAGAGTCTTCGGACCTTCATCAGTCGTTTCAATAGGGAAGCCCTGTTGGTGGATGAGGTGGACAACAAAATCCTCTTGGCAGCTTTCTACAATGGTGTTACTTCGAATTTGTTCATCCATAAGTTGTATGACCAAGAACCACAGACGATGGCCAAGCTAATACACTCAGCCCAAAGTTTCATGAATGCTGAGGATGCAATTATTGCCAAGAAAAAGAAAAAGGTTGAACGAGTGGAAGTTGGTTATGTACACCATCCAGAGCAAGGCCTTTGTCCAAAGAAGGCCAAGATGGGAGAAAAAAGAGATCAAGACGGCAAGAAAGCAGGATCGTTCTTAGGACAATTTCCAACTACACTCCCTTTAATACCCCACTTGACCAAGTGTTAATGCAAATCAAAGATGACCCTCCTTGAAATGGCCAAAGAAGATGAAAGGAGATCCTAGCAAACAAAACAAAAGTAAGGACCTGTCGTATCCACCAAGATCACGAACATGACACAGACGAGTGTTATGACTTGAAGTAGCAAATTGAAGTTCTCATTAAGCAAGGAAAGTTGAAGAATTTCCTTGGACGAGACCATAAGGAGGAAAGGCAACCACTGAAAGGCAAAACAGAAGAACCATTGCATTAGCCACTTGGAGAAATAAGTGTCATTGTAGGAGGAATGTTAACCGGAAGCTCGTCCAAAGCCAAGAAGACTTACTTGCGAGTAGTTCAGAATGTTCAACTCATTGGTTGCCCACTAAGGACGTCCAGAGTAGACGAGCCTGCTATTACTTTCACGGACGAAGATGAAAGGAGATGCATCATCCTCATGACGATGCAATTGTTATCACTTTGATGATTGTAAGCTACACAACAAGAAGAGTGTTAGTAGATAATGGGAGTTCAGCGGATATCCTCTACTATCCGACCTTCCAGCAAATGAGGATTAATAAGGAATTACTTCGTCTAGAGAATATGCCTTTGATTAGGTTTGGAGGAATGAGGGTTCTACCAATAGGCACTATCTCCTTGCCAGTCGTGGTTGGTTCTTACCCACGACAAGTCAATAAGGAAGTAAACTTCCTTGTTGTGGATTGTTCATCCTCATATAATGCCATCATAGGACGACCAACTTTGAACATTTGAAAGGCTACAACGTTTGCTTACCACTTGTTAGTTAAATTCCCAACGGAATATGGCATCGGAGAAGTACAAGGAGACTAGCTAACAGCTAGAGAGTGTTACTTAGCTATGTTAGCGATGGACGGGTAGATGCAGATGGTGAACATTGAAGAAAGAAGAATAGTTGTTGAACCGAATGAAGTATTGGAAGATGTCCTTCTGGATGAGTCTAGCCTGAAGAAGTTTACTAGAATCAAAACAAGCATGGAAGAGAAGATGAAGCAAGATCTCGTCCAATTCCTCAAGAAGGGCACAGATTTTTTGCTTGGAGCCACGAAGACATGCTTGGGATTGATCCAAGTGTGATTACTTACTGTCTAAATGTGTCCCCATCCTATAAGCCTATCCATCAGAAAAGAAGAGTGTTCGCCCCAGAACGAGAAAATGCCATCAAAGAAGAAGTCTAGAAGCTAGTAATAGTAGAGTTCATTTGCGAAGTCTACTACCTTGATTGGCTAGCTAATTTAGTGATGGTAAAAAAAGTTAATGACAAATGGAGGATGTGCATGGATTTTACAGATTTGAACAAGGCATGCCCCAAAGATAGTTATCCCCTTCCACGCATTGACCAGCTAGTAGACTCAACAGCTGGGCACCAATTGTTGAGCTTTATGGACGCGTTCTCGGGGTACAATCAGATCAAGATGGATGAGGCAGACCAAGAGAGAACATGCTTCATCACAAGCCAAGGTTTGTTTTGCTACAAAGTAATGCCTTTTGGTTTGAAAAATGCAGGGGCCACTTATCAGAGGCTAGTCAACCATACGTTTCATCCACAAATGGATGAAATGTTGTAGTGTACGTAGATGATATGTTAGTCAAAAGTGCGAAGAAGAACGCAGTATTTGGATGACTTGCAGGAGACTTTTAACATGCTTGGATGATACAATATGAAGCTAAACCCAAGCAAGTGAACCATCGAAGTTTCATCAGGAAAGTTCCTTGGTTTCATGGTTTCACAAAGGGGAATTGAAGTAAATCCTGATAAAATCCAAGCAGTACTAAACATGGAGCAGCCAAAGAATGTCAAAGAAGTACAAATTCTCACTAGATGAGTAGTACCCCTCAACAGGTTCAACTTAAAAGCTACTGACAAGTGTTTAACATTTTTCAGAGTGTTAAAGAAAACATTTGAATGGATGGATGAGTGTCAATGAGCATTTGAAAACCTTAAGGCTTATCTCATTTCAACTTCTTTGTTGAGCCTGTCCAAATCAGGTGAAGAGTTGTATTTGTACCTAGCGGTATCCCCTCATGCAGTGAGTTCAGCCTTAATTAGGGAAGAAGGAAAGGTGCAAAAGCCCATCTACTACACCAGCAAAGTTTTAGAAGGAGCTGAAGGACAATACCCACTAATAGAAAAGTTAGCCTTCTCATTGGAAACAACAACAAGAAAGCTCAGGCCTTATTTCCAAGCTCACGTCATCAATGTCCTGACAGACCATCCGCTCAAGAAGGTTATGAATAAGCTGGAAGCAGCTGGATGACTGATTTAATGGGCGGTTGAACTTAGTGAGTTTGATAGGCCAAAAACAAATTGACCTCTTATGATAGATTAATTGATTAATTAGCTAAGTTTATAATTAATCAAATTAACATGTAAACGCGTGGTAGCACAAACAAATCACCAATTAAACTAAGTATGCAGCGGAAAATAAATAACACGGTGATTTGTTTACGAATGGGGAAAACCTAACGGCAAAAACCCCATCGGGTGATTTTAAGGTCACCATTCTCGAAATTCCACTATTATCACAATAAGTGATTACAAGTAAAGGAATCCCAGTACCTTATACCAACCTACAGTTGAACCCTTACCCAAATACCCAATTGGACTTGTTTTGTAGTGACAATTTCTCCTTTTAATGCACGGCTCTTAGTATGTGACTAACCAATTGCGCGGATCCCAGTACGCGACTTCAATCACCAACTAGAGAAGGTTGTTGGCTGCAAAGTTATTCAGTTCATCCCAACGATGAAGATCAAGAAGATGCTTGGTCACAAAACCCTATAGTGCACAAACACAGCAACTTCTTCACAAGAACAATAAACTAGGGCAAAACTGTGTCTCCGGTCACAATTTGCTTGAACAAACTTTGCTCAACACTTGTGTGCAACTTGTGAACACTTTGACGGCCCTTAAAATAATCCTTTTATATGTCTAGGGTTGTGAGAAAAGAAAGCCCAAAAACATAAACACAGATTAGAGTCAAAACAGAACTGAAAATTTGTTTTTCATAAACCTCGACAGATACCCTATCTGTTGAGCTGCTGTCGAGACATGGGGCTGAACAACTCTTTAAACTCGATAGATGGCTAGCTGTCGAGCTTTAATGACAGACACTTTTCAGCTTGAATCTTGGACAGACTTGCATGGCTTCAACACTTGATCTTGAAACAAAGTTTCTTGAAGTATTAAACACATCCTAGATCTCCCAATTACAAGTAAAGTGCATTTTTTCAAAGGATTAGCCAATTACATAAAATAATGACATATGTTCCTAACAAGTGAATCACATATGCTAATAATCTCCCCCTTTGGCAATCTGTGACAAAATCACAACAAACAAATGAGATAAGAGAGAAGTCATAAATCACTCAACTCATATTCACTTGTTGAATACAATAAAATCTATCCTAACACAAACTCTTAAAAAACTTTGCAAGAAGAGAGTTTATGGCAAGTAGATTTTGACAACCTGTATTTCTAAAACACTTTAAACAAAACTCATCAAGGCATCTTTGTGTGAAACAGAAATAATAGATTACATACAAGTAATAAGAAACATGTGTATAAAGAAGAGAAAAGAAACAACACATGCAAGGATAGGTGAAAGAATATACATCAACATATAAAGAAAATAAGTACTATGAATGTTAATAATGGTCACAAGACCCATATACAAGAATAAATGTATCTAAAAAAAAGAAAAAAAAAAGATACAAATAATCCTCACTACATCCCTCAAAAATATCAACACCCCCCCTAAAAAAAATGTCCTATACTAACTCTCCCCATAAGTATGACTACTCTCATAGCCAAAACTACTCTCCTTTTTTGTCACGAGTGACGAAGGGAAGAGTGTCAAGTAGACATCTCATCTGTAGAGCTAGCATCATCGTCATCACCATCATCAGAAGCATCATTGTCATCACCATCATCATCATCCTCATCCTCAGAATCAGAAGCCACAAGAGGAGGTGGAGGAAAAGCCTCAGGAGCAAAACCACCCATGGTCGCCTACCGTCATGCGATACAACTGACACGAACGTTCACCTGATACAACTCTGTAGAGAGTGTATCAAGGCAAGCATCCATGCGTTGCAGTTGTGCCATGATGTCCCCTAGGGACACATTGTTTGAAGAAGAGGAGGGAGCGGATGTGGATGTGGATGGAGCAGATTGAAATGGAGTCGAATGGGAGGGAGGAGCTACTGAATCCGATTGCTATGGCCTAAATTGCGCCTCACTACGTTTATCGGTAGCGGGGTTTATGGTACACATGATAGAAAAATGGTCAGAAGAGGGAAAAGGAACAGAAAAATGGCATAAAATCTGCGTGATAGCCGAAGGGAAGATGAGCTTATCACGGGTAGCCGTATCCCTATACACATCTATAATAGAAAGAATAAAATGTGAAGGAAAATCTATAGTGAGGTGCTCTAATAAAGAAAGCAAAAATCGAGCACGAGGCTCTGTGATAGAGTTATAGTGAGAGAGTGGGTGCAAAAAAAAAGTTATCACCATGTTAATGAATCTAGGACCTTTAGCAAAGGCCTTACATGGTGTAAACTAACGATCACCCCAGTCAGAAGGGCGCTCGTAGAAAGCAGAGATTATCTCGTCTTTGGACACAGTCCATAGACGATCACATCCGAGGTAGTCAGGATGCTTTACCCTCAGAACATGGAGCACATCCGCAACAAGCTGCGGTGTGACAACAATGCACGTACCTCGAACGCGATTAGAAAAGAGAGGTACTAAATAATCGAATCCATGCATGTTGGAGTAAAACTCCTGAATCAGTACGGATGGACATGTGACCGGGACGTCACACAGTGATTCCCAACCCTGACTGTGAATGACATCGGGTAGGTCAGTGTCGGCGAAGTCTACCAAAATGACTCGGCGTTCCAAATGAACACCTTGTCGAGAAAAGTTCTCCAAGAAGTCCTTTTGGACATCCTCATCATGGAACCGAATATGAGAAGGAGTAGGATTAGAAGACGAAGACGATGTCCTAGAACGCAAAGGGTTTTGGGACGAAGCTAACTTACGCTTAGGTGCCATAGATACAATTAACGTAAACATAAAAGAGAGAAAGGGAAGAAAGAGACAATCAGAAAAGCTCAAAACAGTTCAAATATATTAGAAATATACTGAATGTAAAGAACGTATGCATAAAAATGCATGAGAATGTGATGTGTTAAGGAAAAGAAACATCATGGGCTCAGCCCAATCCAATCCTACCAACACACAAGCAGTTCAACATGTATAACACACAACTAAATGCATGGAAATACAGTTATAATGCACATGGAATGCAAGGCATGAAGTTTTTAGGATTCAATCTTCAAAACCCATCCTAAAAATTTCAACAATAACTCATCAATTTTGAAAAACCCCAAAATTTTTCAAAAACCCCAAAATCTACGTTTCAAAACATGAAAATGTATGTAAATGAGAGAAAAGAAACATACCAAGTGAACAGAAAACTTGAAAAAGCTTGAAAATCACTTGGGAAAAAGATTTGGAGTGAGGAAGAGAGGTTTGGGAGGTGAAAAGACACTTCTGTCGAGAGTGAGATTGAGAAAAGTGAGAACCAGATCGCGCTTGTCCTTTATATAGATCCTCAGTAATTCTCGACAGATAGAGGTGTCGAGAGGTGTCGAGCCACCTGTCGAGAAAGGTGTCGAGAAAAACAACGTCGACAGATGTTGCTGTCGAGAAGGCGTCGAGGAACAAAGCAAAGACACAAGAAGAGAAGCTTGATCGATCCACCAGCTGTCAAGAAACTATCGAGAGTCCAGGAACTTTCCCGATCGATCCACCTAGTTGTCGAGGATCTGTCGAGATTACGATAAGAAAAAGTTTAAGAGCTTGACAGATAGCCAGGTGTCGAGGAAGTGTCGAAGAGGTGTCGAGATTGCTTAAAAACAGTTTTTCAAGAAGGGAAAAACACAGATATGAATGCAATAAAGCATGCAACTCAACCAAAGATCCAAACAACATTTTGAACTCTCAAAATCATCTCTCAACAACAATTTTAAGCACATAGATCCCAAAAACACACACACACACACACACACACACACACACACTAAACAAGTCTAATCAATTTTATATTTCAAAAACAAATTAAGACAGTTTAGTGAGCATACATTAACACATGTAAAACCTTGTGATGGCCAAATCACATTGTACCTGCACATGTATCAAGAGTAGCAAAGAATATTGCGTGTTGTGTGTGAAAAACATCGTATGATTGCATAAGTGTATACATGTTATGACGAATTGAGATATAAGAAAATCACTTTAACTCACACACAATCATAACTGTTTGATAGGGACTATCACCTTCGAGGTACATCCCATAACTCCCACATCTTCTAGAATACACGCTTGCAATCATATTTAAAGCATTTTGATTCTTTTTTCTTTTTATTTTTCTTTTTAAGCAAATCATGCATGGGCATATAAGAGATAGAAAAGAAATACCCAATTATGTTAAGCATTTGACATTCCAATTTTGCTATGCCGAAGCACACAAATGTCATTGACATTGCACTTTTGCTATGTCGAAGCATACAAATGTCATATTATGATTGGCGGGCAAAAGTGGTGAGATGGTTATTTATTCCTTTCTCTTAGGATTTTCTAGTCCTTCCCGTCAAAAAGAGTGATACGAGTGTTAAGTACAAGAGATCACTTAACCTTACTCATCATAAACACGAGCCACAAAACTCACTTGCTTAGTTGTGCATAGAGATGCTCATCTAAGCTACAAAAGATACAAAGTTTAGAAAACTTTGTTTCAATGGCCATCCAAGGTACACAAGTACCAATGTACACAAAACATACACTGTTTTTGTATTTTTCTGATTTTTCAATTTTTTATTTTTATTTTTATATGAAAAACAAAATAAACAAAACTGAAAACAAACAAAAACATGTTAAACAAAGCAAAGAATAAAACTAGATTGACTCAAAAATAAAAGCAAAACACACAAGTTATGGAAAAACAAAAACACAAAGAGAGAGAAGAAAGTGATAGAATCATTTGGAGCCCTTTTCCTTCCATACCCTGGAAGAATCTTTCCTTTGATTAAACCTTTGAATTGACAGTGAGGGGCAAGAATTGAAACCGCTGAAGTTCGAAAGGAACATGAGAGTTTTGAGAATATCTTCAAGAGGAGCAAGAGAGGATTGAAGCTGATTCTGGCTTCCAGATGCTATCATGCCGTTGCTCTGTTGAGTGGCTAACCACTTATAGCAATTTGGTCTAGTATGACCGACAACTCCACAATGATGACAGAGATGCTGCTTCTTCTGTTTAGGCTTTTAAGAGTTAGCCTTCTTAGCCTTAGGGTTTTTAGCTTCCTTCTTATCTTGCTTAGGGGGTGCTCCTAAGATAGATTTACCCTTGTCTATGTTCTCACTAGCTAAATCAATTTTAACATCATTGTTCTCAATTTCAACATTATTACTAGGAGGAACAAAAATAATAGTACTAGTAGAAGCAGTATTAGAAGAAAAGAAACCATACCCTAAACCTGTTCGATCAGAAACAGATTTCTGAAGACTGAGCATCTCATCAAGCTTTGCACTTGAAGTCCTCTCCAATTGAGCTCTGACTTGAAACAGCTCCGCTTCAAGCTTCTTGGTCTTCTCAGCCAAGAAATTGTTCTCAAACCTCAGTGCCCTAAATGTCTGATTGGCTTCATCAACCTTTGTGGAAAGCTCTTCTCACTTAAGCTCCACATCACTAAGCTTCTTGGAGGCCAACCTATACATCTTCTCATGCTTCTCTAAGACTTTGTACAACTTTGCATAGGCTATGTGGATGTCATTTTGTTCATCCATCTTTTCAAACTTGGACTCCACCAATTCCTTTTCTTCATCCACATCTTCAATAATCCCCTCAGTAGGATTGACAGTGGCAGTGAAGGCATTCAGGATTCCGTCATCCTCATTGTTGAAATCATCCTCAGGCTCAGTGTCGCTCAAAGTACCAGCTAGTGCCTTGCTCTTTCCAATGCTCTTGAGATATGTAGGACACTCCTGTTTCATGGGACCGAAGCCTTGACACCCAAAGCACTTAGGTCCTGTGGGAATAGTGTACTGACTACCATCCTTAGCATCCTTCTTCCCTTTGTCTTGGCTTTTGAATTGAGAAGAATTGGATTGCCTATGGTTCTTGTCGAAGCCCTTCTGATTTGCATTCTTCATGAACTTCTTGAATTGCCTGGTGATGTAGGACTTCATCTTAGAATCTTCATCGTTTGAAGACTCATCCGTGTCGCTGCTCTTGCTCTTCAAGGCCATGCTTTTGCTCTTGCCCGACTTACCAATCCTTGTTAACAGTCTGCAGATTACCAACCAGCTCTGTCAAAGGAATCTTGTCAATGTATTTTGATTCCTCGATCGTTGTAATCTTGGCAAGGAATCTCTCAAGCAGAGATCTGAGCACATTTCTCACAATCTTGGGTTCAGGAATGGTTTCCCCAAGATTGAAAGCTGAGTTCACTATGTCCTTGAACTTGGCATAAAACTCATTGAACGACTTATCCTCCTCTATCTTAATCTCTTCGAAGCTTGTAGTGAGCCCCTGAAGCTTCGAATCCTTGACAGCCTTAGTTCCTTCATAGGTTGTCTGGAGGATGGTCCATGGTTCCTTTGCAGTTTCAATAGAGGATATCTTCTTGAATTCCTCATTAGTGACTGCACTGAACAAAGCATTCAATGCCCTGCTGTTGAAGTTTGCCGCCTTGATCTTGGCTTCATCCTAGTTGGCCGGCGCTTCCTTTGGCCTGGTCTAGCCTATCTCAACAGCTTGCCACACCTTTTCATCTAGAGACTGCAAGAAAGCTCTCATGCGTACTTTCTAGTATACATAGTTAGTGCCATCAAATAAAGGAGGTATGATTAAAGACTGTCCTCTATCCATGACAAACAGGGGTCAATGGATCAACACAGCAAAGATTAAAACCTAATCAGAGTGTGCTTGCTCTGATACCACTTGATAGGTTGAAAAACAAATTGACCCCTTGTGATAGATTAATTGATTAATTAGCCAAGTTTATAATTAATCAAATTAACATGTAAACGCGTGGTAGCACAAACAAATCACCAATTAAACTAAGTATGCAGCAGAAAATAAATAACACGATGATTTGTTTACGAATGGGGAAAACCTAACGGCAAAAACCCCACCAGGTGATTTTAAGGTCACCACTCCCGAAATTCCACTATTATTACAACAAGTGGTTACAAGTAAAGGAATCCCAGTACCTTATACCAACCTACAGTTGAACTCTTACCCTAATACCCAATTGGACTTGTTCTGTAGTGACAATTTCTCCTTTTGATGCACGGCTCCCAGTAAGTGACTAACCAATTGTGTGGATCCCAGTACGTGACTTCAATCACCAACTAGAGAAGGTTGTTGGCTGCAAAGTTCTTCAGTTCATCCCAACGATGAAGATCAAGAAGATGATTGGTCATAAAACCCTACGGTGCACAAACACAGCAACTTCTTCAGAAGAACGATGAACTAGGGCAAAACTGTGTCCCCGGTCACAAATTGCTTGAACAAACTTTGCTCAACACTTGTGCAACTTGTGAACACTTTGACGACCCTTAAAATAATACTTTTATATGTCTAGGGTTATGAGAAAAGAAAGCCCAAACACATAAACATGAATTAGAGTGAAAATAGAACTGAAAATCTGTTTTTCATAAACCTTGACAGATACCCTATCTGTCGAGCTTTAATGACATGAACTTTTCAGCTTGAATCTTGGACAGACTTGCATGGCTTCAACACTTGATCTTGAAAAAAAGTTTCTTGAAGTATTAAACACATCCTAGATCTATCCAATTACAAGTAAAGTATGTTTTGTCAAAAGATTAGCCAATTACATAAAATAATGACATATATTCCTAACAAGTGATTCACATATGTCCTAATAGAGTTTGATGTTAGGTATCGACCAAGGGAAGTAATAAAAGGCCAAGCTCTTGCCGACTTCACTGCAGAATTTACTCCTGCCCATGATCAACAGAATAAAGACCAGGGGGCAAGAGAATGGGTCATCAATGTGGATGGTTCTTCCACACAGCATGCAGAAGGAATTGGAGTAATATTGCATTCACCAAAAGGGGATCGTCTAAAGTATAGCATTCATCTACAGTTCTAGATGACCAACAAAGAAGTTAAGGAGGAACGGATGAAAAGATACTTGAGCAAAGTCAGGCAATGCATCAAGGGCTTCACAATAGTAAAGTTCCACCAAATTCCAAGGGAAGAGAACATGGAAGCTGACAGCTTAGCCAAGGCAGCGTCTGCAGACCAATTGGTGGATGACTAGATTAAAGTTCAGTACATTCCAAGCATTGATGTTCTTGATGTGTATCAAATAGATGGAGAAGCCAATTGGAAAAAAGAAGAAGCAAGGAAGTTGAGGATTAGAGCGGCAAAATTTGTCCTTATGGACGAGGTATTGTATAAAAGGGGTTTCTTTCAGCCCTACTTAAGATGTTTGACTCTGGATGAGTCCCATTATGTCATGAGGGATGTCCATGAAGGGGTATGTCGAAATCATTCAGGAGCAAGGTCATTCATCCATAAGATTGTCCAAGAGGGATACTATTAGCCATCCATGCAAACAAACGCCGAATCATATGTCAGAGTGAATGTTCAAATAGTGTATAAAACACCTAGAACGTTTAGACCCCTAATTTACAATTTACCAATTCATGCTTAATATCAAACAATATATGTGCAGAAAATGAACATAGGCTTTTAACAGAATTGATAAACAATCTAAACCAAATAAAATCACATCCACAGCAGAAATTAAATGGCAAAGATTAAGGGAAGAGAGATGTAAACACAAGGACAACACAACGATGTGTTATCGAAGAGGAAATCAAAGCCCTCGGCGTAAAACCTCTCCACCGCCCTCCAAGCAGTAAATAATCCACTAAAGAATGAAGTTGGGATACATGAACAGCAGAAGACCCTCCAAGCCTAATCTACTTAGTGTACCTAAGCCCTCCAAGCTTCTTGCTCCAACAAGGTTACGCCGAACCTTTGTCTTCTTTAGCTTACCGAATTCCGCTATAACCCATAGCATCAACCAATATGAATTGGTTCCTTTCTAACTGCTTCCTAAGCACCAAATAGCCTTCTCACAGATATGGGTATGGTGAGAAAAGGTTTTGGATAATGTACTCTCAAGGATGTAACAATGGAGAGGGTGAGAGTTGAGGAATTTGAAGAGTCACTATGTAAAGATTGTGGATGAGTCAATCTTGTTTTTCTCTAGGGTTTCTCTCTCAAAATTCTCTTTGGAAGCTCTCAATATTTCGTGGGTATAAGAGTTATTTATACTGGAGTGAGAAAGGAATGCAAAGAGTCAGTTTTTCCATAACAGAGTGGACTGGCGACTTGGCCTCGCGACATGACTGAGTCGTGAGTCCAAGCCGCGAGCTAACTAAATGGCCAGTCTGGACTTTTTGTCCTGTAGTGCTACAGTTGGCATGACGGTTCAGCTTCTCTGCATGCTTCATTCGTGTGCATCATTTGGCAGCTTGCAAGCCGCGAGCCACCCGCAAGATCCAGCTGCGAGTCCCTACTTCACTGCACAGTCTTGAGCATTTCTTCACACTCTCTCACACACTACCCTTACATGAATCCCACCTAAACACAGGGTTACTAATTGCTAAATTACAAGAAAATTTGGCACGGAATAAAGCCAATAAGATGGTTGATTAAATTCAACCTTACAATCTCCCCCTTTGGCTATTTCGTGACAAAACCCTAAAACAAACTCTAGACTTAACATGTGAGTTGGGAACAGTTGAACAAAACTCACTCACACCTAACTCTAGAATCTGTGAAGCTCTTGAACCACAAGAACAAGTATATCCTAAAACACAACAACATAATATGATCATTGTATGCAGAAAACTTGTAATGCATATGGAGTAAGCACAATGCGATCAAGCAAAAATGGAATTAATGAATAAACCATGACTTGACCAAAAACAAACAATCACTATAAATAGTGACCACAGTGCTCATTCACACAAGGAATGAACATCCAGACATGCAAGCTAATAAGCTCAATGCAAAGTATCATTTGCATGTCCAACACTCAGCCGATACATAAACACTAGGTAAATGCATCAAGGATAAAAATCCAACAAAGGGCACAAGAGTGATGTACTTAAAGAAAATGCAAAACATTAAACAGCAAGTACTATGCTACAAAGCAAAGGTACAAAACCCAAAATACATAGAAACTGAATATAAACTATAAACAGATAACTGTATAAAAAAAAAAAAAAAAAAAAAAAAAAACTAAACTAGCCAAAATGTAGTTTATCCAAAAGTATGTGTGAGTGTATGTATCAGCTTCCTCTTTTTGAGCACACAACTCCCCCTTTCACTATGCACTCTTCCCTTTGTGTTGCTCTCCCCCTTTCATTGTGCTCTCCCCCTTTTTGGCACGAATAGCTAAAGGCTGTCCTCTAGCTTTTGTTGAATAGCATCTAACTGTGTCTCAATGGTTGTTAGACGCATTTGAACTTGATTTTTGGTGGAGTAGATAAGCCGTTCTAATCCGGAAATCCGCTGAGATACACTCTCAATCACAGTGCTTAACTTGTCAGCTTGAGAGCTAGGAGATGCAGATGGAGTGCTAGTTGTTTGCATCTTAGAAGGAATGAGAGAAGCAATCTCGGTATGTATAGGTGTAGCTAAACCTTGACCGGATGAAGTGGCATGAAGGAAGGGTTCACTCTTAGGTGCTTTGGAAGAGTGAGTTTTGCTGGCTTGAAGAGAAATCATGGACAGTGGACGAAGACGATCCATTTTCTTCCCATCTGTTGGGGGATTTACCCCTTCAAGAACCATGATCTTCATAACAAGACTACAAAAAGGAATACATGTTTGTGTTGCTGATCGAGCCGTTGTTTTCCCAATGATCTGAAAGATGTGGGCACATATGTCAATTGGAGCTCTAGTGATCAGATCACATAAGAATTGAGCTCTTCTAAGGTTGATGAATGCAGTGTTCGAGAGTGGATACAGGTTGAAGAACATGATCAGTTTGAGAGTATTCAGTTCAGGTGTAAACTTTGTAGTGCCTATAAATGTGCCTTTTCTCGAGACTTCATGATCAGGCCCGAGGACTTGAAGAATGTCTTGTATCTGAGGCTATCTATCAT
The DNA here is from genome assembly GCA_028535165.1 of Quercus tomentella. Taxonomy (NCBI): domain Eukaryota; kingdom Viridiplantae; phylum Streptophyta; class Magnoliopsida; order Fagales; family Fagaceae; genus Quercus; species Quercus tomentella. The sequence goes on from JAPQVY010000100.1 coordinate 22,819,636, forward strand.
CATATGGAGTAAGGTCTACATCTGCTGGTCTAGTGATGCGAAGAACCTTTGCAATGTAGTCTGGATTGATGGTGAACTCTCTTCCGCGTACCCAACACTTCAACTCAACTCCGATATACCTAGCATTTGAATAAAATATCTTGACCAATTCATCAATCGGGTCCTCAAAGTTCCCGAACAGATCAGCCCAATCTTTTGCTTCAAATATCCTAGGAATAAATGTAGTTCCCAAGGTTTCAAATTTGACCACTCGTTCCACCACAGTAGGAGCTTTCAGAAAAATGCTAGAGTGTGTTTGTGAATCAAGAGGAGTCATGAATCTTTCACTATTTGAGTTTTGAGACGAATGCCGAGTCCGTTTTGAAATAGGGGATGATGTGACATCAATTACAATTTTCCTCGAGAGGAACGACGAGACATCTACAAAAGAACAGACACATAGCAGAGAACCAAGTGCAAAAACCACAAGACACAAACATTAACTTGATTAGATTCAAGTTAGTTAATGAAATAAGTGCATATTGAAATATAGAAAGAGATAGCACACAAATGTGGTAAATGGATCAAGAATGCAGCATTTAAGCATGAGAAAAACTGGTGCGTGTGTGATGTGTAGGTACAACTAGGCATAATGTAGACTATGAAAACCCCAGAAACATAGGTAACTGCCTTGAGACAAATTACTACAAGCATGAAATGCATAGCACAGCACAGGTTTAATTAGATAACATTCTCAAAACAGAGACACATTCAAGGAAACAAGTATATCGAGCATCATTTGATAAAACCCCACAAAACCAATCAAACAAACTCAAAAAAATAGACCAACCCATGGCTGAAACACCATATATCACAAAACTCAATAACAACTCACAAATCAAGAAAACCAAGGCAAATAACATGAAATATATAGTGAGAAAAATAAAACCCATACCTTTTTCTTGAAGATTGAAGTAGAAATGATGAGTAACAATGGGGATTTTTGTGAGGAACACGGTGGGTTTGGGAGAGGTTTAATCGGGGAAGACAATGAACAGTCACAAAAGTTTGAGGGAAAACCCAAACGTTTTAAAAACTAACCAATTTGTGCAAAACACGCGATATTCGCGACTGATTTAAGTCGCGTGCAAGTTGCTAGGGTAAGTCGCGAGACTCTTTGAAACCAAAATTTTTGAAAATTTTTCTAAGTGTTTTTTGAGACTGGAAGTTCTACCCGCGAGGAAGCCGCGAGGTAACTCACGAAAATTTCTGTGTACCCCTTCGCGACTAGACCTTCCATCCGCGAACAAGTCGCTAGATAGAGCCGTGAGAAACATTAAAAACCCAAAGTTTGAAAAATATTCTAAGTATTTTTCGCGACTAGGACATTGACTTGCCAGTGAGTCGTGAAAAATCTCTGTGTGCGCTCGCGACTGGGGCATGTGACTGGACCAACCTGCGACTGAGTCGCCAGAACAGGGCAACACTGTTTTTGAAGATTTTGACAATTGTTGCAAACACAAAATACTTTCCAGAAACAACTAAAACACTCAAAAATATTTTTGTGTTTGATCAACAAAAATTGAGCATGTGAAAACACATTTAATCAAGTACAATCACATAAATGAATATGGCATTCATTGAACATAGACATGTGTGATGTGTGTGGATATCAACAATGAGATAGTCCTTAGTCTAACGTGAAGTTTCAATGATCAATTCAACCAAGCCATACACAATTAGCACTAGATAAAGTGACCCATCTCTATTATAGAAATATGCATATATGACCTCCCACAAAACTTGATTACATAACTTGTGAAGCTTTTCATTTGGCTCCATATACATCATATCATTTGATCTTTTTGAATCAATACATCTCATTGTGAGATTGATGCTTGAAATTTTTGATATTTCAATTTGATGAGTTAGCCTTTGGCTTTTTGGGCATCATACATTTCATTTTACGTCGCTTTCCCTTTTTCCTAGTCAAATACTAGTATGTGCGAAGGCTTTTGCAGCTCAATATCTCTTTTCATTTGGAGATTTACATTTGGTGAGCTCTTTAAGCAAAAACATTAAAATAAATGAGTGGGAAGATATATAGGCACAAGACTATGCATGTCTCAAGATCAACAATACCATTGACTAATCATTCATGACAAGTTTGAAGATCTATTTACAACAGTCACATAGATGTCAAGATTTCTCCCACAAAGTTATGGAGTGCATAGGGAACAAGCTATGCTCGTAAATGCACAAGGCCATTTGTACAAAGGTACAAGGCAAAATGTGTTTTGAGACAAAACTCAACGATGTCGATCAAACTTTTTAGATTACCTACTTTTTATGTGTTTCTGGATTTTTGACATAAAAACAAGAAAAGATTGATCAAAAACACCAATGTAAAAACATTTAAAGCAAAAGCAAACTAACAAACAAATTTCAACTCAAACTAGCACCAAGCACACAACCAAGCATCGTCACAAAAACATAGGAAGTATTACTGCATGGACATGTTGTAATGCTTATGCATGAGTACCCCTCTTCACCCACACGTTAGGTGCGTTTGGGGTGATATCCCTATAGGATTGGGTACTAGAGTTAGGACTTTCAAAGCTTCTAGTGAAGCTTTCCAAGCAAGTGGTGAATGCACCGATCATCTTCATCACGTCCACCACATCGGGATCGCCATTTTGACCTCTTGATGACTCAACAGCCTAAGTCATCTTGTCATTTCTTGGTCCTCTTGACCTTTGATCACTTGCATTCTTCAATGCTCTTAGCTTATGACAATTCGGTTTGGTGTGCCCTTGAAGTCCACAATGGTGACAGACATGGTTCGTTCTCGGACCTTTTTGGGATCTTGGAAGAGATTTCCCTTTGGCTTCAGACCTAACCACAGATTGGTTACGGGGCTTGTTCAACACCCGTTGGTCAACCACATTCTTCTTTTTCTCAACCTTTGCCTTCTCCATAGTAAGGGCAACTACAACTGGCCCTTTGACCTTTACAAACTTCACTTCTTTGGAGATATTCACAGCTGAACTACTTTCTCTAGTGTATCCTAATTCGGTTTTGTCGGAGAAGGGTTTTTGATGAGAGAGGACATCATCAAGCTTCTTTGTGGATACTCGCTCTACCTTGGCATTTGCTTGAACCACCTCAACCTCAAGGAATTTCACCTTGGTGTAAGCTTCGGTTAGCTCACCATTTAGCATCTCAATCTCACACTTGGCCTCCTTATATCTCACTAGGAGACTTCTATAGTCCTCCTTTGCTTTCTTCATCTTCTTCACAGCCACCTTGGCCACCCTTGCATACTCTCTCGACTTCTCAAGGAGAGAGTTGTAATTCTCTTGAAGACCGGCTGTATCTTCATCTTCTTCAGCATCCGATTCTTCTACAATTCCCATGGATTCCTCATCACTATGCTCCCTAAGTTCTTCCACAAGCAAATTCAAGTCCTTTAAAGATTCTACATGAGCAATAGTCATAAATGCTGAGAAGTTCCCTTCTTCATCACAGCTATCCTTCGAATCAAAGGTGGAGGAATCTGAGTCACTAAGAGTCGTGGCATACGCCTTGCCCTTCGATCTTAAGTAATTAGGACATTCCTTTTTGAAATGGCCACGTCCATTACATTTAAAACAAGTGACTCCTTGATTAGATTGGGACTCCTTCCCGTCTTTCTTTTTGAAGTCCTTCTTTTCCTTTCCGGAACTTGTGAATTTCCCTTTATCACCAAATTTCCCATTGTTCTTGAACTTCAGGAATTTGCGGAAATTTTTTGCAAGGTGAGCAACATCTTTCTTGACAACATCCTCATCTGACGTGTCATGTGCTTCTACCCTTTCATTTATGGTCTTAAGAGCAAGAGATTTGCTCTACCTTTGAGTGGGCAACGACAATTCAAAAGTCTGAAGCGAGCCAACCAATTATTGGACTTTGATATCATCCAGATCTTTGCTCTCTTTAATCGCCGTCACCTTGGCACGGAAGCTTTCCAGCAATGACCGAAGGATCTTCCTTACTACCTTGGAATCCTCCGTTTTCTCTCCTAAACTAAACTTGCCGATGACCACTTCATTTAGCTTACTATAGAAAGAGTCAAAGGACTCATCCTCACTCATTCTGAGCTCCTTAAATCGGGTGGTCAGCATCTGTAGCTTCGTGTCTTTTACTTTCTTCGTTCCCTCATAAGTGGTCTCCAATATTTGCCAAGCCTCCTTGGCAATGGTAATGATGCTCTTATTCGCACCTTCCAAAAGGCATAATTGCTACCATCAAAATATGGTGGAGAATTTAAAGTTTGAGACCGGTCCATCTCAAAAGGGGTCAAGGATCACACTAGGGTAATTAAACCACAGCAAGTGCACCCGCTCTGATACCAATTGAATGTTCAAATAGTGTATAAAACACCTTGACCATTTAGACCCCCAATTTACAATTTACCAATTCAAGCTTAATATCAAACAATATATGTGCAAAAAATGAACATAAGCTTATAACAGAATTGATAAACAATCTAAACCAAATAAAATCACATCCACAGCAGAAATTAAATGGCAAAGATTAAGGGAAGAGAGATGCAAACACAAGGACAACACAACGATGTGTTATCGAAGAGGAAATCGAAGCCTTCGGCGTAAAACCTCTCCGCCGCCCTCCAAGCAGTAAATAATCCACTAAAGAATGAAGTTGGGATACATGAACAACAGAGGACCTTCCAAGCCTAATCTACCTAGTGTACCTAAGCCCTCCAAGCTTCTTGCTCCAACGAGGTTACGACGAACATTTGTCTTCTTTAGCTTACCGGATTCCGCTATAACCCATAGCATCAACTAATATGAATCGGTCCCTTCCTAACTACTTCCCAAGCACCAATAGCCTTCTCACAGATATGGGTATGGTGAGAAAATGTTTTGGCTAATGTACCGCTCAAGGATGTAATAATGTAGAGGGTGAGAGTTGAGGAATTTGAAGAGTCACTATGTAAAGATTGTGGATAAGTCAATCTTGTTTTTCTCTAGGGTTTCTCTCTTAAAATTCTCTTTGGAAGCTTTCAATATTTCGTGGGTATTAGGGGTATTTATACTAGAGTGAGAAAGGAACGCGATGAGTCAGTTTTTCCATAACAGAGTGGACTGGCGACTTGGCCTCGCGCAACTTGACTGAGTCGCGAGTCCAAGCCATGAGCTAACTGAATGGTCAGTCTGGACGTTTTGTCGTATAGTGCTATAGCTGGCATGACGGTTTAGCTTTTCTGCATGCTTCACTTATGTGTATCATCTGGCGGCTTGCAAGTTGCAAGCCACCCGCGAGATCCAGCCGCGAGTCCTTACTTCACTGCACAGTGTTGAGCATTTCTTCACACTCTCTCACACACTATCCTTACATGAATCCCACCTAAACACAGGGTTACTAATTGCTAAATTACAAGCAAATTTGGCATGAAATAAATCCAATAAGATGGTTGATTAAATTCAACCTTACATAGAGAATGTGACAAGTGTTAGCGCTTCAGTAACATGCCTAGACGACCATCAGAGTACCTTACCCCGATGGTGCCCCCTTAGCCATTTGCCTAGTGTGGACTTGACATACTTGGTCCCTTTCTTATGGGGATAAGGCAAATGAAGTTCTTAGTGGTGGGGATCGATTATTATACTAAATGGATGGAAGCAGAGCCATTAGAAAAGATCACTAAGCAAAACGTCAACTTCGTCTGGAAGAATATTATTTGCCGTTTTGGATTTCCTAGGGTGCTCGTCTCAAGAAATGGACGCCAGTTGGATAACACGCCCTTCAGAGAGTTCTGTGAGCAATTGGGAATTAGGAATCATTACTCCTCACCCTTCCACCCACAGGCCAATGGACAAGCAGAAGTTGCAAACCGATCCTTATTGAAGATCATCAATACTCAGCTTGAGGGGGCAAAGGGAATATTGCCAGATGAATTACCCAGCGTCCTATGGGTATACAGGACGACAGTGAGTATTCCTATTAGAGAGACTCCTTTTAAGCTAGCCTATGGAAGTGATGCAGTGATACTCGTGGAGGTTAGCCTGACTAGCTACAGAGTAGCTCACTATAAGGATGAGGACAATCAAAAGCAACTCTGTCTAAGACTCAATCTCATTGATGAGGTAAGGATGGACGTGGAATAGAGAGTGGCACGCTACAAGAACTTGATGACTAAGCACCATGATGCGTTGGTCAAACCCAGGCAATTCAACATCGGAGAACTCATCCTAAAAATGGTATCCTTGGCTATAAAGGATCTTGCTCATGGAAAGTTGGGACCTAATTGGGAAGGACCATACAGAGTTATCAACTACAAAAGACAAGGATTGTACTATCTAGAAGCCTTGGATAAACGAAGGCTGGCGCATCCATGGAACATGGAGCACTTGAGGAAGTACTATCAGTGAAGACTTGTCGAGAAGGTCAGCATGGACAACCTAAAACCTATAGACTATTGGCTCCTATTGATAATATTATGTTTTTTAGCATTTGAATTCCCTAAAAAGCACTAGCTACTGGCATGTGCAATGTTTGTGGATGTTATTATGTTAGGTACAAAGTTCTTAGTTTGTATATAAAGTATGTTGGATTTTCTACTAAGAGTTTTTAATCCGTTATAAAATTAAAGTCCACAAGAAAGGCTAAAAGCCATAGACGAATAAAATCTCTGGACGCAGAGACGTATCGTTGATGGTTGTCCTTAGCCATGGACGGCAAAGCACCAAACGGTGAAACAAAACCTTAAGGTAAGAACAAAAGTACAAAGGGAACAAACATCTTCCGGTATACTCGTCAATAAATAGTAGACAAAAAGAAAAAGAAAAAAGAGAGAGCATGCATGCAACAAATGAAGTCTAAGCAATGGACGAACAAACACTTAACCATTTTGTAATCCCTAAATAAGTGAAGTCCAAATCATGGATGAAAGAACACTTAAATAGTAAAGCTAGCAACAAAAAGGGATAAAAATAACATCCAAGGATAGACAAGAATTGTATTTAAAAAGGGTAGATGACCACCATCCAAAAACCCTTAAGAGTAGTAAGCCTAAAAAAGGCAAATGTATGAAACATCCATCCTCAAATGTGGACGGAGTGAATGTACTGTGATAAATCTAAAAATAGTCCAAAACTATGGACCCCCAACAACAAAAGTGAAAATAAAAATAAATTTTTTCTTACAATAAAAAACTACTTGGATAAACCATTAGGGCAACGCCCCCAAACTTTGAGTCGTCCCTTGTTGGAAGAGGAGTAAAGGCATCATCTTCAATATTTATGTCCTTTGAGCTAGTCTGGAGCAAGGAACTCTCAGATGTAGTGGGGAGCTTGATGGAATCAAAATCCAGCTTAGAAAAAGGTTCAACGACATACATACGGAAGTCCTCAAAACCTGCAGCCTAGTTCTTGTCCAAGAGATCAGTGAATTCACTAGATGTCTTGAACTCTTTAATGACCTCGTCTCTAGATTTACTTAGAGAGGATATCCGCCCTCAACTCTTCGACAAGGTTCTTCAAGTCCTTTACCTCGTCCTCTAATTTCCTTCTCTCCCCAACCTTATGGCTTGACTCATTTTCTATATCCCTGATCTTCGTCTCCATTCTGATCCTCTCCTTATCCAGCTCCGTAGCTTGTCTAGACACCGCCATGAATTTGGTCATAACTTGCAGCATACATGTAAAAAATATATATCTTCAAAATGTTACTTAAAGACAAGGTACATGATTTAATATGGATGAAGATAAGTTACCTTAAAAAGATCATGGATTGTGGAATGTTCAAATTCCTTGGCAAACATGTCATAGCATATGGAGATGTCCTCGTTCCTCAACACTTGCTTGAATCTATTCTAGGCTAGGTTCTCACTCCTTAGATGAGTCAAGGGAGAAGGAAGGGCTTTAGGAGAAAAGTTAAATAGCTCTACGTCAGGATAGGGGAGCGAAGCGTTGACCTTAGAAACCACAAATAGTTGAGCAGATGCAGTAGGGTCAAGAACCATGACAGAGAGTTATGGATGGTGTTGAGGAGTCTACCTTCAGCCTCTTGTTACCTTGACGACTAGGAAGGTTACCTGTGTCAAGCTTCGTAGACATAGTCTTCCTCTTTTCTGATGAGGCTGGAGGGACAAGTTTCAACATGGATGATGTAGGTAGATAGTTTGAATAGGTACCTCATCCTCTAATTGAATGACCTCATTAATAGCAGCAAGGCCTTTTCCTTTGTTCTCCTTCATGGTGGCCATTCCTACAAGAAAGAGGAAAAGGGTCGTCAAAATTTGAGACGAGTAAAAAAAAAAAAAAAAAGAGAAAACACGTATATAACTTACGATGACGAGTAGTAAGGAATGGAAGGTCTTGTTAGCAAAGGAACGCGCTTGTTGGATGCAATTTAGGAAGAAGTTGGTCAGAGAAGGACGTCTTACAACTGAAAAAAGGAAAATGGAGTTAGATAAATATGATAGAGTGAGTAGAACGAGCTAAAGAAAGTAACATACCTTTAAAACGTAAATGATCCATCTCACTAGTGTAAGGAGGAAATGGGTCCTTTCCTACTTTAATAGGTTTCCCTACCCAATAATACCCAGAGATGAAGAAGATCTCTGTCTTCCACCTCCTCTCAGATGAGGGAAGGGACCTTATTAACCTACAACTAGAACCCCTAGCCGAAAAATGATAGAAACCTAAAGATTGGCTTATTTAAGAGGGTTTATAATAGTATAAGAACTTGTTAGAGGGCTTATCAATGGTTCTCCATGCATTAGGGTTGAGTTGGTTTGGTCCTATACCTAACCTATGGAGAAGCTCCCTATTAAAAGCATTCAAAGGCAGCCTAAGACCCCCTAATAGGTAGGCCTCATATATGCCAACCCTAGAATTTGGGGTATAACACCATTCACCAAGAACCATAAGACGGGGATTAACCTCGTCTAGGGTTTGGTATTTATCCCTAAGTGTGTAAAGCCTCTTCTCATCTATTTTGGATGGAATGTCCATGGCACAGCAATACAAAATATCCTCCTTTTCACTAGGGAAAGGGGTTGACGGATGAGTGTTGGTAGACGGACCAACAAATGACTTGGAAGCTGCCCTCTTCCTCATCTCCTTTTGGAGGACCTCTAGGGGAACTCCAGGGACTCCAGACAAGTACTACTCTTTTGTAGAATCACTACTGCTACTATTACTCTCACTACTACTACCACTACTGCTACTCTTATCTTAATACTCATCTATTTCCCTCTCATCCCTATCACTAGACAAGGACACTACAATCTCAACCATTTTGTAAAGAATTCTAAAGAAGAAAACCTACAGACGAAGAAAATAGGGTATCTGATTCTAGATGAAGAGGACTAAGGATGGAAGGAAACTTTTAGATAAGGCGTAAAGGACGATTGGTGTTAGAGAAGAAAATATGAGAAAGTGAGAAGGTAGGAATGGTATTGGCCTATTTATAGGCAGTAGGGAGGGACACTAAAGTGACACAAACCAACCAGGAAGCGCCACGTGGCAATTCTTTTGAAGAACAAAACGACACAACAAGCTGATCAGTAGGATTAAACCACGTGTCAACATCCATGATGCTTGATCCTAAAGCCACCCCGAAAATGCCACGTGGAAGACTTATCAACCAATGAAAAATTACCATGTGTAAAGTAATAATAATGGCAATTATAATTTCAACAGTGGTAAGGACAACACAAGGACAAGGGGGCAACTAATGGTGGATTAAATTAAGTTTTATTCGTCTATGATGGTCGTCCATGACCAAGTTACATCCAAACTATTTTACAAGAAATGAATCCCAACAAAAGCATCACAGATATGAATAAGATCCGTCCACAAGTATTATGACCATCCAAAGTGACCTAGTCGTCCATGTCACTAAAAGACATGGACGACCAAATAACACTCAACAAATTTTTGGAGGATTTTCTCTAAAAAATACTGAGCTATCGAACCATGATCTATCCAAAATGTGGGGAGGATTCCCTAAAATCCGTTCCATTCTCTCCACTTACCACACACATCTCCCGTGATGGTAGTGGATCCAAGCAAGTAGACCCACTAAAAACTCTCTATAAAAAGGATCTAACCCCATCAGCCCAAGGTATGTTTTGTCTGTTCACTAACTCTCCATCCTTTTGTTCTAAAGAGAAAACTGACTTAACCGTCGGAGGGTCCTTGGCTGATTCATCCCGATCGCCCTTAACAGTTATTTTTTTCTCTCTTCAGGTCTTCAAGCTGTCACTATAGCCTGAAGTATTTAGCCTACTGAATCTCTTATATTATCAAGGGTAATGATTCCATTTCACCAACGGAGATTAAGAATTTTTTGGGTGTGATTCCTTCACGAGTCAATGGTAAAAATGTGTCCTTGATGTGGTTGTATTCTAACATTGACAAGTGTAAGAATGTGGCAACTGGCACTCAGATGTTTATGCTCCTTTTCATTGGAACCCTCTTGTGTCTTGACTTGGGGAGTACGGTGAGTTTACATTACTTTTGGAGTTTGAGGGACATCAATCAGATCAAAAATTATGATTGGGACGGCATGGCTTATGCAACCCTCTTACACTTTATCAAATAGCTTTCTTGGCATAGTCTTTCAAGCTTAGGAGGTGCACCTTTTGTTTGGCAGGTAAGATTTAAATTCTTGGCCAACTGTATTTTGCAAAGGTTACATGAGTTGTTATTGATGTGTGCTGATCTTTTTTCTTTTGTTTGCAGGTTTAGATGTACGAATATATTGGGGTTAGTCCACTGCTTTTGGAAGATGTTGATGATATGTTTCCAAGGTTTCTTCGCTGGATGTCTAATTATCATTTGTCAATGCCCCCCAAGCGTTCTTTATAGGCTTGGCGGATGGTGATTGATGGCTTGGACGCCGAGGAGGTGATTTTTTTTTTTTTTTTTTTTTTTTTTTTTTTTTTTTTTTTTTTTTTTTTTTTTTCATTCCTTGATGAGGTTGTTGGAAAAACATAGTTTGTATCACAAAAAAAACATACGCAGTGAAAAATTAATTGATCTACTTCATTCGGAATTGATAATATGTACTATGTAAATTTCAGAATTTAAGAACAAGAGAGCATACCTTGGTGCGGTGAAATTCAAAACCAAAGATTAGAAGTACTTGAGAACACTTTTAATCTTCACTCTAATTCACTTTACGCCCAAGAAATATGGTCTCTTAATTAGTTTATACGTATGTGTTCAAGGGAGAATAAGAGAGTGGCTTACACTCACATACATACCATTTCATACAGTACCATTTCATTACTAAATTCTGTATGTTTCTCTCCTTATATATAACTGATTATCTAATTGGGTTAGCCTTTTGGGCCATTCCAATTGGGCTTTAGTATGTGGCTTGGAGTGGGACCAAAAGGGACAAATAAGACTCTAGCTCCAATGGGTTTTGAGCTTTTCTATCAACTCTTGATAAGCCCAAAATTACTATTAATTAAATTTATTACCACTATATAAATATAATTGCACTCTAGGCCTTATTAATAAATTATATCTTAAGACTTTATTATACATTCACCCCTTCATTAAAATATTCGTAGTAATACAAAGTCATGAATGTTGATTGCCACTTTGAAGATTATTACATCTTAATCCTTGAGTACCCGGTTTAATCCTTTAAATTATTCATCATATATTTATGAAATCTAATTTCATAAATATATACTTTAGTAACTTCTTACTAAAGTGGTTAGGCCTAACACTCTGAATGACCAAACCCATTAAACTTATCTCAAGGGAATATTTTATATCTCCATTAAGAGATTATGAATTCCATTTTAAAAATATATGTTCCTTTAACATTAAATTTGGCTGCCCAACATATTGAGGTTTTGATCATGACTTTAGATCTCACCCCTAATATATCAAAGCAACCTACACTTCATGATTAGGTTCATTATTCTCTCAGGATTGAGAGTTCATGTAAATAGAAGTCGTGAGATTTATTATTCATTTGACAGTCGTTAGTAGAATAATAAATCTCAAGGTGGTCCAGTTCAATATGACTTAACACTTAAAACATATCAACTAGAAGTCTCCACTTCTATGATCAAGACAAATCATCTTAGTTGATATGTTATAGTCTTCGTAGATGAAATGCCCAATTTCGTCACTGACTACGAACTAAAATTCTAAGTTTACAAAGAACTTGTGATTTATATCTTCTATGACTAAATCACATACTATGCATCTCATGGATTATATGATAATGTCTAAATATTCATGTTACCATTATTTTAGATAATTACAAAACAACTTTATTAATCACAACATAATATCATACATAATGTCATACATATCATCATACAATAGGGATTTGAAGGGCACATATCCTAACAATCTCCCACTTGCCCTAAAGACTATTGTGCACTAATCTAACTCCCATTCTCTCCAAATGTGACTCAAAAGTTTTTTGGGCAAGGCTTTAGTAAAGGGATCTACTAGATTATTTGCATTATCAAACTTTGCTACTACTAAATCTCCTCGAGCAACAATGTCTCGAATGATGTGGTACTTTCTTTCAATATGCTTTCCTTTCTTGTGATTTCTTGGATCCTTGGATTGTGCAACCGCTACACTATTGTCGCAGAACAATGTGATAAGAACTTGCTCCATTCTCACAACACCAAGATCAGAAAGGAATTTCTTGAGCCAAACAGCTTCCTTTGCCACTTCACAAGCAGCAACATATTCAACTTCCATGTTGGAGTCGGCAATAGAAGATTGCTTAACAGTCCTCTAACTTATGGCTCCACCTCCCAAGGTGAACACACAACTTGAAGTGGACTTTCTAAAATCAAGATCTAACTGAAAATCTAAATCTGTATAACCAATGAGAATCAAATCCTTATTATGGTAAACAAGCATATAATCTCTCATTCTCTTTTGATACTTGAGAATATGCTTTATAGCTTGCCAATGTTTAAGCCCTAGATTTGATTGATATCGGCTGACTATGCCAACTAAATAACAGATATTTGGCTTAGTACATAGCATGACATACATGAGACTTCCCACTGCAGAAGTGTAGGGAATTTGTCTCATCATATTTTCTTCCTTAAGAGTCTTAGGCCTTTGGTCATCAGGCAGAGGAACTCCATGTCTGAAAGGAAGTAATCCTTTCTTGGAGTTTTGCATGCTAAACCTTGCTAGAATCTTATCTATATATCCAGCTTGTGACAAGCCTAACATTCTATTCTTTCAATCTCACCAAAGCTTGATCCCTAGAATATAGTTAGCTTGCCTAAGTCCTTAATATCAAATTGGCTTGACAACCATATCTTAACCGATGACATCACCCCTACATCATTTCCAATGAGTAGAATGTCATCAACATAAAGCACTAGGAACATTACTACTTTATCTCGATGTCTTTTGTACACATATGGTTCATCAAGATTTTGTTCAAAACTAAATGATTTAATTGCTTGATCAAATGTGATGTTCCATGATCTAGATGCTTGCTTAAGTCCATAAATGGATCTTTTCAACTTGCATACCATATGCTCTTGGTTCTTTGCTACAAAACCTTCTGATTGCATCATATAAATTTCTCCATCAAGATTGCCATTTAAAAACATAGTCTTGACATCCATTTGCCAAATCTCATAATCATAATGAGCAGTAATGGATAAGAGAATTCTGATAGATTTAAGCATTGCTACTGGTGAAAAGGTTTCTTCATAATCAATACCTTTTTTTTTGTGTATACACTTTTGCCACTAGCCTTGCTTTAAAAGTTTCAACCTTTCCATCTATCCCTCTCTTTCTCTTGTAGACCCATTTGCAAACAACAGGTTTAATGTCGTTAGACGCCTCTACAAGATCGCAATCTTGATTGGAATACATAGAATCCAATTCAGATTTTATAGCTTTGACCTAATGATGTGCATCTATATCTTTCATTGCTTCTTCATAAGTGTAAGGATCAGATTCAGCCTCTTCTGAGATAGCTTCATAAGTTTCTCCTAGACCTATAAATCTTATAGGTGGCCTTATAATCCTCCCACTACGATGAGACTTTTGTGTGCTAGTCATCTTATGAGTAGAATCTAGTGGTGTATCTAATACAACCACATCATCCCTAGTTTCATCTATTGGTTGTTTTCAACCAAGATAACTTTACTTCTAGGATTAAAATTATTCACATAATTATCTTCCAAAAATTTGGCATTGGTGCTAAAAAAAACATGCATATTTTGAATACCCTAAAAACATGCATACTTCTGTTTTTGCTTCCAAATTATCAGACTTCCCTTTCAACACATGTGCTAGACATTCCTAAATGTGGAGATATTTCATACTAGGTTTGCGCCCACTCCACAATTCCTTAGGTGTGTGGGAACTGATTTTGATGGAACTGAATTTAAAATATGCATTGCATTTTTTAGTGCATATCCCCAAAAGGAAATTGGTAAAGTTGAATAACTCATCATGGACCTAACCATTTCTAAAAGAGTCCTGTTCCTTCTCTTTATTACATCATTTTGTTGAGGAGTTCCAGGTGTAGTCAATTGGGATACAATCCATTTTGAGTTAAGTAATCCGTGAAATCCCCAAGAAGATATTTACGACCTCGATCAGATTGAATGTCCTTTATGCGTTTACCCAATTGATTCTCAACTTCAGCCCTAAACTCTTTGAACTTTTCAAAGGCTTTGGACTTCCGTCTCATTAGGTACACATAAACCATATCTTGAGTAATCATCTGTAAAAGTGATGAAGTACTCAGAACCTCCTTTTGCTTGGGTTGACATAGGACCTCATACATCCGTATGAACTAATTCAAGCAACTCTTGGGCTCTTCTACCTTTTGCATTAAAAGGCCTTTTGGTCATTTTGCCCTCCAAACAAGATTCACAAACTAGAAATCCATCAAAGTCCAATGGCTCTAAGAGTCCATCTTTGATCAGTATTTGAATTCTGTTTTAATTAATATGACACAAACGCAAGTGCCAAAGATATGCATCATTAGTAGAAGGAAACTTTCTCTTTAATGATTTTACATGAGAATTATTATCTAATTCAGAATTGCATAATTCATGCTTATTAAGAGTTTAAATATAAAGACCATCAACAATATTGCCAGAACAGATAAACACTTTATCCTTCTTTATTACAACATTGTCTTTCAAGATAACATCATATCCATGTCTACCTAAATAAGTTGTAGAAATTAAATTCCTATGAACATTAGGTACATACAAACAGTCTTTCAATATTAAAACTCTAGAACCAAAACATAAATTAAACACTTTAACAGCTACAACTGGAATTCTGCTCCCATAAGCCAAGTCAAAAACATTTCCCCTCCATTCAACATTTTGGTCCCCTGGAACCCCTGCATAGAATTGCAGATATGATTAGTACAACTTGAATCCACACACCAAGAATCCATGGGATTTTGTACTATACATGTTTCAAGAAGGAATGAATTTTTCTTACCCTAATTCTTGGCAGCTTTTAATTTTGGACAATTCCTCTTCCAATGACCTTTCTCACCACAATGGAAACACTTTCCTTTGGTGTAGTCCTTTTTCTTTCCCTTGTTGGCAATTCCTAAGGCAATTTGTTTACCATCTTGTTTAGTGAAGTCCTTCTTTTTCTTCTTTTTACCCTTGCCTTTTGACTTAGGTTGAAAAGAAGAAGCTTCAACCATATTAGCATCAACACTGGATGTACTAAGAATGCCTTCCACTGCCACCAATTCATTCATTAATTCAGACAATGTATAAATCTTTTTGTTCATGTTACAATTAAGTCTGAATTCCTTGAATGATTTTAGTAGTGATTGGAGTATCATATCAGCTTAGGATTCTCCATCAATATTGGCACCTAAAACCTCTAGTGTATTTAGATGAGAGATCATCCTAAGACAATGCTCCCTTACTAAAGTACCTTCAGCCATTTTGGTATTATAAATCTGCCTCACTGTTTCTTGCCTAGCAGAACGGCCTTACTCACCAAACATCTCCTTCAGACTTTGCATTATGTTCGAAGCTAGTTCTACATTCTGCATTTGATGCAGTAGAACAATTGAGATAGAGGCTAGGATATACCACTTAGCCATCTCATTAGATTTTTTCCAATGATCATATCACTGTTTTTCCTTAAGAGGAGCATCTAATGATGGGAAGTTAGGACAAGGTTCATAAAGCACGAATTTGTGCTCTTCAGCAGTGAGAACAATGTCCAAGTTTCTTTTCCAGTCAACATAGTTGGATCCAGTCAGCTTGTTTTGAATAAGAATAGCAACAAGTGGGCTAAAAGATGCCATGATTTAAATCTGAAAATAATAAACATGAATATAATAAGTAAACCGGACATTATCAATTTAGCATATAAACATATAGTATGGAATCTTAATAAAACCATAACATAAAATATGCAACGACAACCCAATTCATGTCTATAATTCCTTGGTAGAAAGTATATTATAAACATCATGATTGGATTAAGAACTATTCTCATTATTAGTGCTTTCATGATAACTCTTATCAAACACTAATAATATGCCGTATTAACTTTAGCCTTTAAGTAAATAATGACATAGCTCCTTTGGGAGGTTAACATTACACTTAGTCTAGTGTACACCATTATCTAGAATCATGTGTAGCCACATTTCATCCCCTTTATAGTGTTTAAACTTGTAGTACCATGAAACAAAACACCCTCCTTTGGGATTGCGAGGCATATATGCGAAGACAAGGTGCTTGTTCACACTACTTTAAACGGGTAAGTTCAATCTTGTAGTACTATGAAGTAAACACCCTCCTTTAGGATCGCGAGCCATATATGCCAAGACGAGGTGCTTACCCACACTACTATGAACCAATAATAGAGGTCGTGAGATCCAACCCTTGTATCTCTCTCCTACTAGATATTTTTAAAAGAAAGGGTTTTAATTAGAAATCATGTGTAATCTCATCACACATAGCCTTGCACTTCATCTATGTTTTAACACTTAGTGAAATTTCAAAAATAGTTCATTCGATCGATCGAAGGTATTTCTCGATCGATCAAAATGTTCAACAAATTCATTTCAAAGTTTCTGGATGACTCGATCGACTATTGATTCCTATTCGATTGATCGACAAGAATTCTTGATTGGTTGAAAAATTGAAGAAATTTATCACAAAGTCTCGGGTTGACTCGATCGATTCTCGATTCATGTTAGATCGATCGAAAGGAACATTCGATCGATCGAAGGGAATTCTTGATCGATCGAAACTCGTGAAACTGAAATTTTTCAAATTTTTCTGGTAACCGTTTTTTGACGTTTCACTTGAACAAAACATAGTTTCTTGATCACATCAGAATGAGATTGAGATCAAAACTAAATTTCATTGATGCTTTAGTCTTAAAGTTCAATCTATCATACTTAATATCAAACTTAAACAACATCAAATCATTTTTTATCAAACAATAATTTCAATAACAATGCAGAAAATTGATTGTAGAGTCTTCTAACATCATGAAATTACTATCTTTGATTCCAAAACTCACAAAACATGTTGTACAAATTCGAAATTGAAGACCGTTCTGAAAGTTCAAAAACGTGTATAAACACCCTTGAACGTTTAGACCCCCAATTCACAAATTACCAATTCAAGCTTTATATCAAACAATTAATGTGCGGAACATGAACTAAAGCATAACACAGAATTGGTAAACAATCTAAGCCAATTAAAAACACAAACACAGCAGTAAATAAAAGGCAAAGATAAAGGGAAGAAAGATGCAAACACAAGGACAACACCCGATGTGTTATCGAAGAGGAAACCGAAGCCCTCGGCGTAAAACCTCTTCGCCGCCCTCCAAGCGGTAAACAATCCACTAGAAAATGTAGTTGGGATACATGAACAGCAATAGACCCTCCAAGCCTAATCTACCCGATGTACCTAAGCCCTCCAAGCTTCTTGCTCCAACGAGGTTGCGCCGAACCTATTTCTTTTCTAGCTTCCCGGATTCCGCTACTTGACCATAGCATCCGCCATCCTTGGCATCTTCCAATGCTTCCCAAAACTCCAAAAAACACTCAACACTCTAAATGGGTGTGGGTAGTGTTTGGATAGAAATCTCCTCTCAATAGGTATGACAATGAGAGAGGGAATGAGAGAGACTACAAAGATTTCTCTCTAAGAATGAGTAGCTCTCTCTAATTGGGTGGGTGTTTTGAAGAAACCTCTCTTAGGGTTTTTCTTTCTGAATAGCCACACACATTTTGTGGGAATGAGGGGTATTTATACTGGTGTGAGAATAGAATGCAAAGAGTCAGTTTTTCCAAAAACAGAGTTGGCTGGCAACTTGACCTCGCGACTTAACTGAGTCGCGAGTTCAAGTCGCGAGCTAGCTAAATGGCCAGTCTGGATTTTTGTCCTGTAGTGCTCCAGCTGGCATGACTGTTCAGCTTCCCTGCATGCTCTGCACGTGTGCAACTTTTGGCGGCTTGCAAGCCGCGAGCTTCCCGCGAGATCAAGCCGCGAGTCTCTGCTTCACTGCACAGTCTTGAGCATTTCTTCACACTCTCACACACACTACCCTTACATGATTCCCACCTAAATACAAGGTTTCTAAGTGCTGTATTACAAGCAAATTTGTCATGGAATAAAGCCAACACATGGTTGATTAAATTCAACCTTACAATCTCCCCCTTTGGCTATTCCGTGACAAAACACCCTAAAACAGACTCTAGACTTAAACGTGAGTTTGGGAACAATGGCAAAACTCACTCACACCTAAATCTAGAAGCTGTGAAGCACTTGAATCATATGAACATGAATCTCCTGAAACACAACAATACACCATGATCATTGTAAACAGAAAATTATAAAATGCATATGAAACAGGTAATATGTGATCAAGCAAAGATGGAGTTAAGAAACAAACCATGGCTTGATCAACCAAGTGAACACCACAAGGTAGTGATCACAGTGCTCATTCACACTTGGAATGAACACAAGGACATACAAGTTAACAAGCACAAGGCAAGACACTTGTATGTTCAACACTCAACCAATGCATAACACACAAGGTATATGCATCTAGGAACAATCCTACAAGGGCACAAGAGTGACAGTACATAAACCAAAATGCAGAACATTTAGATCAAAGTACTGATTTCAACATAGCATAAAGGCTGCAATTAGCAAGGTACATACCATAAAGCCTACAAACTATGCATAAAACAAAAACCCTAAAAGCTTACAAAAGCACATGGGTACAAACCACATTATATTGAATAAAAACTTAAACAATATAAACTAAAAGTGCTTAAAGTTTCTCCCCTTCAAAATGATGAGAAGTTGTGATGCACTAGGAACATATATACTTGTAACCTGAAACACTTGCACAAAACACATTAGACCCTCAAGGTAAAGCAAGTAATAAAACGACAAGTATAATGTAACAAGTAAATTGCGATCAAGTAAACATGATGTGAAACATGTGAGCAACTTGATCATACACCAAAACAGCCATATAGAAATGACTACAATGATCACATAGCAAAGCAAATGATCATACGAACATGCATTCAAAGAAGCACAATAGCATAGGGATATATGCATGTCCAAAGCACAAACATGATGCAATGAGAACAACAAAGCATAACTCAAAGCACCATAAAGCCAACAAGAAAACAAACAGAACGAAGTTTTCAAGTTAACACAATGTCTTCTCCCCCTTGGTATATGCATCTCCACTATGGAAAATCTCTCCCCCTACAAATGTGCACGAGAAATAGAATTTCTCCCCCTAAGGATGTGCACAAGAGTCATAACAAGAGTCATATAGAAATGACAAAACACTCCGGTATACTCTCTAGAGTATACTCTCCCCCTTTTTGTCAGGAATAGACAAAGGGTCAAGGAGAAAAGAGGGCAAGAGATGAATGAACAAACAATGATAATGATGCATGAGGGGTGCAAGATGAATGAGAAAATGAAGCTCAAACCCAAGACAAAGTAAAATGCTACAAAGCATAAGGTAAACATGACAAGCTAGGATGAAGAAACAAGGTAAATACCAATGCATGACAAAGGTAGCAAAGGTGTGTGCAAGAGGTGGCTAAGTGCAATGCATGACCAATGCATGAAAAATGCACATGTGGGGCAAGGTGTGTTAAATACACAACCAATGAACCAAACATGTTCCTAATGAGGAAACATGAGAAACCCCAAAGTTTGGTACTCATCGGAGTCCAAACAAGCAAGAAAATGTCTAAGAGGCATTTTATCAAACACCTAGCATGCACACTATGAACAATAATGTGAAACAATGCATGAACATCATGAAATCCACCCTTAATACATGTTCTTTCTGCCACAAGGGGCCAACATCCAATGCATATCAACAAAAGAAACCAATCCCATGAAGAAAATTGACAAAAAATAATTTTTCCCAACCCCTATGATGAAAATCCCAACCAAGAGCACAAAACTCTCCAAAACATAATCTAAGGATCAAAATCAATGAAAAGAGTTTATAATTACCTTAGAGATGTTAATGGATTGAAAAACCATTCAAATTGGTTGGGTTTTGATGTAAAAATATTGAAAGAGGGGTTTTAGAGAGGATGGGAGAGGTTTAAAACAAGTTTCCCACGAAAAAGCTCTTTAAAAAGCTGATTCTGGGCGACTCGCGACTGGCGAGTCGCGAGCCAAGTCGCGAGTGAGCCGCGAAACCTCTCTGTATGAACTCGCGGCTTAGACTCGCGGCTTGCAAGCCGCCAAACCGAGTAGCCAAAACTGGCAGCTTGCTGGCAGCTCGCGCAAGTAGCCAAAATGAGTGGCCAAAAATTCTGACACTTGTTTTTCAAAACAGAACATGTTTAAACATTGAAAAACAAAGTAAACACTAAACATGAACACAAAGAGTGATAAAAATCACTTCCAAAAACATATAAAATGATCAAAAATCTTTTTGGATTAATCCATATAAGATTGAGCACACACACATCACATTTAGACAAGTACAATCTAACAAATGAATAAGACATTCATTGAACATTAGGCAAGTGTGTTATGTGTGTGTATCAAATGTGGAATAGTCCTTAGTCTAGAGTGAAGCTTCAATGATCAATTCAATCAAGTCATACACAACTAGTACTAAGTCAAGTGGTCTATCTCAATTATAGAAGTGAACATATATGACCTCCCACAAGAAAATAATTACATAAGATTGAAGCTTTTCATTTGGCTTCATACAATTCATATCATTTGATCATTTCAAATCAATACAACTCATTTTGAGCAATACATCTCATTTTGAGATCGATGCCTGAAATTTGTGATATTTCAATTTGATGAACAAGCCTTTGGCTTTTTGGGCATCATACATTTTCATATAAGTCGCTTTCCCTTTTTCCTAGTCGAATACTAGTATGTGCGACGGCTTTTGCAGCTCATTATCTCTTTTCATTTTGAGATTTACATTTATTGAGCTCTTTAAGCAATAAAAATAAAAGAGTGGGAAGAGATATAAGCACAAGTCTACGCATGTATCAAAACCAACATGACTATTGACTAATCATTCATGACAAGTTTGAAGATCGATTTACAACAATCACACAAAGATGTCAAGATTTTTCCCACAAAGATATAAGTGCAAAAATAACAAGCCAAGCTCATAAATGCACAAAGCCATTTGTACAAAGGTACAAGGCCAAACTCACATGTGATATGTGCTCAAGCATATATGATCAAACTTTTTGAATTTTTCACTTTTTATGTAGTTTTGGATTTTTACTCACACAAAACAGAAACATAAAAGTAAGATCAGAAACGAAACAATGCATACAAATAAATGCAAGATGCACAAAATGCATGAAGATATGACATTAAATGCATGAAGGGTCCTACAAAGATCGAAAGAATTAGATCAAGGACCAAAAGAGCAAAAGCTCAACCATAGGAACCCTTCCTCATCCAAACGGAATGATTGTTTGGAATGAGTGTCTCATGGGAAGTGAGACGAGGGTTGGAAGAATGAAAACCAGAGATGCACATAGTCAAGGAGTTAAGAGCATTAAACATTTTCTTTAACAACATGTTATTTTCACTCAAAACCGGTTTAACTTTCAAAGCACAACTTCCAAAAAGCTCAAGTTTCTCTTTTCTTTTGATTCTCTTAAGAGCTTGAAACTTAGAGCAATGAGGTCTTAGATGACCAAAGGCACCACAATGGTGACAAACAATGTGTTTAGGTCCACTAGGCTTTTTGGGAAGGGATCTAACAACAAAGGTTTGTTCTCTTTTTAACTTGGGGCATTGGGGTCTTATGTGACCGATCACACCGCAATGGTGGCAAGTAGGAACAAATTTAGATCCACTCAATTCCCTAGAATGGGACCTAAACAGAGGCTTAGGCTTAAGAGCTTTTCTCTCCACTTTTTGATTTCTTTTGTGTGGAGGAATGTACACCGATTTGTCCTTTGAGGTAGAACACACAATAGGCACAAAATCGGGTACCACAACATGATTGCAACATATATTTTCTTCCATTTTAGCAACAGGTTCACCAATCAAATACTTGGCATGCATCTTAAGAGATTCATTTTCAGATTTAAGATCATCAACAAGTTTGTTAGACAAAACAAGTTTGGCATCCAAGTCCTTATTTAAACATTCAAACTCTTTCAGCTTTTCAAGAGAAATTTCAGCAAGATTCTTATATTTCTCAACCAATTTGTTGGATTCATTGAGCTTAGCAATCAAATCATCTTTTTCACAAAACAACTTGCTTAAATTCTTTTGAAACTTCTTAGCATTTTTCTTCAAGAGTTTGTCAACATCACCCATAGAATCAAATAACATGTCATCACACTTATGAGGATTAACACTCATAGAGGTATTTTCACAAACACGTGGCATGTTACATTCATCACCAACCAAATCATGCAAAGAGTTATACAAAGCACAATCCATGGCAAATAAACACAAGGGGTCAAGGATCACACTTAGGTATTTAAACCACAACAAGTGTACCTGCTCTGATACCAAATGAAAGTTCAAAAACGTGTATAAACACCCTTGAACGTTTAGACCCCCAATTCACAAATTACCAATTCAAGCTTTATATCAAACAATTAATGTGCGGAACATGAACTAAAGCATAACACAGAATTGGTAAACAATCTAAGCCAATTAAAAACACAAACACAGCAGTAAATAAAAGGCAAAGATAAAGGGAAGAAAGATGCAAACACAAGGACAACACCCGATGTGTTATCGAAGAGGAAACCGAAGCCCTCGGCGTAAAACCTCTCCGCCGCCCTCCAAGCGGTAAACAATCCACTAGAAAATGTAGTTGGGATACATGAACAGCAATAGACCCTCCAAGCCTAATCTACCCGATGTACCTAAGCCCTCCAAGCTTCTTGCTCCAACGAGGTTGCGCCGAACCTATTTCTTTTCTAGCTTCCCGGATTCCGCTACTTGACCATAGCATCCGCCATCCTTGGCATCTTCCAATGCTTCCCAAAACTCCAAAAAACACTCAACACTCTAAATGGGTGTGGGTAGTGTTTGGATAGAAATCTCCTCTCAATAGGTATGACAATGAGAGAGGGAATGAGAGAGACTACAAAGATTTCTCTCTAAGAATGAGTAGCTCTCTCTAATTGGGTGGGTGTTTTGAAGAAACCTCTCTTAGGGTTTTTCTTTCTGAATAGCCACACACATTTTGTGGGAATGAGGGGTATTTATACTGGTGTGAGAATAGAATGCAAAGAGTCAGTTTTTCCAAAAACAGAGTTGGCTGGCAACTTGACCTCGCGACTTAACTGAGTCGCGAGTTCAAGTCGCGAGCTAGCTAAATGGCCAGTCTGGATTTTTGTCCTGTAGTGCTCCAGCTGGCATGACTGTTCAGCTTCCCTGCATGCTCTGCACGTGTGCAACTTTTGGCGGCTTGCAAGCCGCGAGCTTCCCGCGAGATCAAGCCGCGAGTCTCTGCTTCACTGCACAGTCTTGAGCATTTCTTCACACTCTCACACACACTACCCTTACATGATTCCCACCTAAATACAAGGTTTCTAAGTGCTGTATTACAAGCAAATTTGTCATGGAATAAAGCCAACACATGGTTGATTAAATTCAACCTTACACGTTCTGATACCAATTGTTGGAAAAACCTAGTTTGTATTTTTGGAAAAATACATGTTTATATCCCATACAAAACATACGCAGCGGAAAATTAACGGATCTATTTCATTCGCAATTGATAACATGTACTGTATAAATTTCAAAATATAAGAACAAGAGAGTGTACCTTGCTGTGAAATTTAGAAACAAAGATTTAAAGTACTTGGGAACACTTTTAATCTTTACTCCAATTCCACTTGTGCCCAAGAAGTGTGGTCTCTCAATCAGTTTATATGTGTGTGTTCAAGGGAGAATAAGAAAGTGTCCTACACTCACATAAAAAACATTTCATTCTCTTACAAAATTATGTATGTTTTTCTCCTTATAATTGATTATCTAATTGGGCTAGCTTTTTAGGCCATTCCAATTAGGCTCTAGTATGTGGCTTGGAGTGGGACCAAAAGGGAACAAATAAGACTCTAGCTCCAATGGGCCTTTGGCTTTTCTGTCAACTCTTGACAAGTCCAAAGTTACCATTAATTATATTTAATACCACTATATAAATATAATTGCACTCTTGGCCTTATTAATAAATTATATCCCAAGACTTTATTGTATATGCAATCCCTTCATAAAATATTCGTAGTAATACAAAGTTATGAATGTAGACTGCAACTTTGAAGATTACTACATCTTAATGCTTGAGTACCCGATTTAATCCTTTAAGTTATTCATCATATATTTATGAAATCCAATTTCACAAATATTTACTTTAGTAACTCCTTACTAAAGTGGTTAGGCCTAACACTCTAAATAACCAAACTTATTAAACTTATCTCAAGGAAATATTTTATATCTCTGTTAAGAGATTATGAATTCCATCTTGAGAATATATGTTCCATCAACACTAAATGTGGCTGCCCAACATACTAAGGTTTTGATCATGACTTTAGATCTCACTCCTGATATATCAAAGAAACCTACACTTCATGATTAGGTCCATTATTCCTTCAAGATTAAGAGTTTATGTAAATAGAAGTCGTGAGATTTATTATTCATTTGACAGTCGTTAGAAGAATAATAAATCTCACAGCTGTCCAGTTCAATATGTCTTAACTCTTAAAACATATCAACATACCTACTAGAAGTCTCCACTTCTATGATTAAGACAAATCATCTTAGTTGATATGTTATAGTCTTCGCAGATGAAATGCCCAATTTCATCACTGACTACGAACTAAAATTCTGAGTTTACAAAGAACTTGTGACTTATATCTTCTGTTACTAAATCACATAAATTGCATACTATGCATCTCATGGACTATATGATAGTGTTCAAATATTCATGTTACCAATATTTTAGATAATAATAAAACAACTTTATTAATCACAGCATAATGTCATACATAGCATCATACAATAGGATTTAAAGGACACATATCCTAACAATCTCCCACTTGCCCTAAAGACTATTGTGCACTAACCTAACTCCCATTCCCTCCAAATGTGACTCAAAAGTCCTTTGGGCCAAGGCTTTCGTAAAGGGATCTGCTAGATTATTTGCACTATCAATCTTTGCTACTACTACATTTCCTTGAGCAACAATGTCTCAAATGATGTGGTACTTTCTTTCAATGTGCTTTCCTTTCTTGTGATTCCTTGGATCTTTGGATTGTACAACTGCTCCACTATTGTTGCAAAACAATGTGATAGGAACTTGCTCCATCCTCACAACACTAAGATTAGGAAGGAATTTCTTGAGCCAAACAGCTTCCTTTGTCGCTTCACAAACAACATATTCAGCTTACATGGTGGAGTCAGCAATACAAGATTGCTTAACACTCATCCAACTTATGGCTCCACCTCCCAAGGTAAATACACAACATAAAGTGGACTTTTTGAAATTAAGATTTGAGTGAAAATCTGAATCTATATAGCCAATAGGTATCAAATCCTCATACCGGTAAACAAGCATATAATTTCTCGTTCTTCGTAGATACTTGAGAATATGCTTTACAGCTTGCCAATGTTTTGGTCCTGGATTTGATTGATATCAGCTGACCATGCCAACTGAATAATAGATATCCGGTCTAGTACAAAGCATGGCATACATGAGACTTCCCACTGCAGAAGCATAAGGAACTTGTCTCATCATATTTTCTTCCTCAAGAGTCTTAGGCCTTTAGTCATTAGATAGAGGAACTCCATGTTTGAAAGGAAGTAATCCTTTCTTAGAGTTTTGCATGCTAAACCATTCTAGAACCTTATCTATGTATCCAGCTTGTGACAAGCCTAACATCTTATTCTTGTGATCTCGCCAAAGCTTGATCCCTAGAATAAAGTTAGCTTCACCCAAGTCCTTCATATCAAATTGGCTTGACAACCAAACCTTTACTGATGACATTACCCCTACATCATTTCCAGTGAGTAGAATATCATCAACATAAAGCACTAAGAATATTACTACTTTATCTCGATGTCTTTTGTACACACATGGTTCATTAAGATTTTGTTTAAAACCAAATGACTTGATTGCTTGATCAAATATGATGTTCCATGATCTAGATGCTTGCTTAAGTCCATAAATGGATATTTTCAACTTGCATATCATATGCTCTTGGTTCTTTGCTATGAAACCTTCCGTTTGGATCATATAGATTTCTTCTTCAAGATTGCCATTTAGAAATGCAGTCTTGACATCCATTTGCCAAATCTCATAATCATAATGAGCAGCGATGAATAAGAGAATTCTGATAGATTTAAGCATTGCTACTAGTGAAAAGGTTTCTTCATAATACCTTATTTTTGTGTATATCCTTTCACCACTAGCCTTGCTTTAAAGGTTTCCTTTGAATGCCCTAAAAACATGCGTACTTCTATTTTTGCTTCCAACTTATTAGACTTCCCTTTCAACACATGTGCTGGACATCCCTAAATGTGGAGATATTTTATACTAGGCTTGCGCCCACTCCACAATTCCTTAGGTGTGTTGGGAACCGATTTTGATGGAACTAAATTTAAAATATGCATTTCAGTTTTTAGTGCATATCCCCAAAAGGAAAATGGTAAAGTTGAATAACTCATCATGGACCTAACCATTTCTAAAAGAGTCCTATTCCTTCTCTTTGCTACACCATTTTGTTGAGGAGTTCCAAGTGCAGTCAATTGGGATACAACCCCATTCTGAATTAAGTAATCCTTGAAATCCCCAATAAGGTATTCGCCACCTCGATTAGATCGAATGGCCTTTATGTGTTTACCCAATTGATTCTCAACTTCAGCCCTAAACTCTTTAAACTTTTCCTAGGCTTCGGACTTCCGTCTCATTAGGTACACATAACCATATCTTGAGTAATCATCCATAAAAGTGATGAAGTACTCATAACCTCCTTTTGCTTGGGATGACATAGGACCACATACATCTGT
This sequence comes from Quercus tomentella, assembly GCA_028535165.1. Lineage (NCBI taxonomy): Eukaryota > Viridiplantae > Streptophyta > Magnoliopsida > Fagales > Fagaceae > Quercus > Quercus tomentella. Next base: position 22,847,174 of record JAPQVY010000100.1, read on the forward strand.
ATGAACTAATTCAAGCAACTCTTGGGCTTTTCTACCTTTTGCATTAAAAGGTTGTTTGGTCATTTTACCTTCCAAGCAAGATTCACAAATTGGAAATCCATCAAAGTCTAATGGCTCTAAGAGACCATCTTTGATCAGTCTTTGAATTCCATCAAACTTTCTCTTTAATGATTTTACATGAGAGTTATTATCTAATTCAGAATTGTATAATTCATGCTTGTCAGGAGTTAAAATATAAAGACTATCTACAATATTGCCAGAACAAATACACACTTTATCCTTCTTTATTACAATATTGTCTTTCAAGATAACACAATATCCATGTTTATCTAAATAAGTTGTAGAAATTAAATTCCTATGAACATTAGGTACATATAGACAGTCTTCCAATATTAAAACTCTAGAATCAAAGCATAAATTAAACATTTCAACAGCTACAACTGGAATCTTGCTCCCATCAGCCAACGTAAGAAACAATTCCCCTTCATTCAGCTTTTTGGTCTCTTGGAACCCCTACAAAGAATTGTAGCTATGGATAGTACAGCCTGAATCCACACACTAGGAATCTGTGGGATTTTGTACTAAACATATTTCTAGAAGGAATGAACTTTTCATACCCTTATTATTGGCAGGCTCTGAATTTTGGACAATTCCTCTTCCGATGTCCTTTCTCACCACAATGGAAATACTTTCCTTGGGCATAGTCCTTCTTCTTTCCCTTGTTGGCAACTCCTAAGGCAATTTGTTTACCATCTTGCTTGGTGAAGTCCTTCTTCTTCTTCTTTTTACCCTTGCCTTTCGACTTAGGTTGAGAAGTAGAAGCTTCAGCCGTATTAGCATCAACATTGGATGTACCAAGAATGCCTTCCATCGCTATCAATTCATTCATTAATTCAGACAATGAATAAATCTCTTTGTTCATATTATAATTAAGTGTGAATTCCTTGAATGATTCTAGTAGTGACTGCAGTATCATATCCACTCAGGATTCTCCATCAATATCGGCACCTAAAACTTCTAGTGTATTCAGATTAGAGATCATCTTAAGACAATGCTCCCTGACTGAAGTACCTTCAGCGATTTTGGTATTATAAATTTGCCTAATAGTTTCTTGCCTTGCAGAACGGCCTTGCTCACGAAACACCTCTTTCAGACTTAGCATTACGTCCAAAGCTTGTTCTACATCCTGCATTTGATGCTGTAGAACATTTGAGATAGATGCTAGGATATAGCACTTGGCCATCTCATTAGATTTCTGCTAACGATCATATCATTATTTTTCCTCAAGAGGAGCATCTAATAATGGAAAGTTAGGACATGATTGAATAAGCACATATTTGTGCTCTTCAGCAGTAAGAACAATGTCCAAATTTCTTTCTAGTCAACATAGTTGGATCAAGTTAGTTTGTTTTGATTAAGAATAGCAACAAGTGGGCTAAATGATGCCATGATTAAATCTAAAAACAATAAACATGAATATAATAAGTAAACTGGACATTATCAATTTAGCATATAAGCATATAATGTGGAACCTTAATAAAACCATAATATAATATATGCAACGACAACCCAATCCATGTCTATAATTCCTTGGTAGCAAGTATATTATAAACACCATGATTGATTGAGAACCATTCCCATTATTAGTGCTATCATGATAACTCTTATTAAACACTAATAATATGTCGTATTAAATTTAGCCTCTAAGTAATAATGACATAACTCCTTTGGGAGGTTAACATTACACTTAGTCTAGTGTACACAATTATCTAGAATCATGTGTAGCCACATTTCATCTCCCTTATAGTGTTTAAAATTTTAGTACCATGAAAAAAACACCCTCCTTGGGGATCGCGAGGCATATATGCCAAGATGAGGTGCTTGTTCACACTACTTTAAATAGGTAGTTCAATCTTATAGTACTATGAAGTAAACACCCTTCTTTAGGATCGCGAGGCATATACGCCAAGACGAGGTGCTTACCCACACTACTATGAACCGATAATAGAGGTCGTGAGATCCAACCCTTGTATCTCTTTCCCACTAGATGTTTTAAATAAAGGTTTTTTTATTTTAATTTTTTTAAAAAATTAGAAGTCATGTGTAATCTCATCACACATAGCCTTGCACTTTATCCATGTGAAAACACTTAGAAAAATTCAAAATTCATAGTTTTCGATCGGTTGAAAAAAATTAAAATTTTCATACTTATCTGTTTGGCTCGATTGGTACTCGATCGATCGAAAAAGAACATTCGATCGATTGACTATCAATCGTATATCAATCGAATAAAACAGATTAGTCACTATTTCACTCGATCGATTGAAAGTAATTTTCGATCAATCGAAACTCATGAAACTCGAATTTTCCATAATTTTTCTGAAGCAGTTTTCAACGGTTTTTCATGAACAAACAACCATCATATGAATACAATAGATAGAGTTTGATATCAAAACTGAATTCCATTGATGCTATAGCCTTAAATTTCAATTTAACATACTTAACATCAAACTTAAACAACATCATAACATCAATATCAGTTTTTATAAAATAGTGATTTCAACAACCATGCAGAAAATTGAATGTTTAATCTTCCAACAACATGAAATTACTATCTCTAATTCCAGAACTCACAAAACATGTTATACAGATTCGAAATTGAAGACCGCGCTCTAATACCAATTATTGGAAAAATACATGTTTATATCACATACAAAACATATGCAATGGAAAATTAACGGATCTACTTCATTTGCAATTGATAACATGTACTATGTAAATTTCAGAATATACGAACAAGAGAGTGTACCTCGGTGCGGTGAAATTCAAAATAAGGATTAGAAGTACTTGGGAACACTTTTAATCTTCACTCCAATTCCACTTGTACCCAAGAAGTGTGGTCTCTCAATCAGTTTATATTTGTGTGTTCAAGGGAGAATAAGAAAGTGTCCTGCACTAACATACAAAACATTTCATTCTCTTACAAAATTCTCTATGTTTCTCACCTTATAACTGATTATCTAATTGAGCTAGCCTTTTGGGCCACTTCAATTCAACTCTACTATGTGGCTTGGAGTGGGACCAAAAGAGAACAAATAAGATTCTAGCTCCAATGGGCCTTGGGCTTTTTTGTCAACTCTTAACAAGTCCAAAGTTATCATTAATTATATTTAATACTACTATATAAACATAATTGCAATCTTGGCCTTATTAATAAATTATATCCCAAGACTTTATTGTACATGCAACCCCTTCATAAAATATTTTTAGTAATACAAAGACTTGAATGTAGACTTCCACTTTGAAGATTACTACATCTTAATCCTTGAGTACCCGGTTTAATCCTTTATGCTATATTCATCATATATTTATAAAATCCAATTTCATAAATATATACTTTAGTAACTCCTTACAAAAGTGGTTAGGCCTAACATTCTGAATAACCAAACCCATTAAAATTATCTCAAGAGAATATTTTATATCTCCGTTAAGAGATTATGAATTCCATCTTGAGAATATATGTTCCATCAACACTAAATGTGGTTGCCCAACATATTGAGGTTTTGATCGTGACTTTAGATCACATTCTTTATATATCAAAGCAACCTACACTTCATGATCAAGTCCATTATTCTCTCAGGATTAAGAGTTCATGTAAATAGAAGTCGTGAAATTTATTATTCATTTGATAGTCATTAGGAGAATAATAAATCTCACAGCGGTCCAGTTCAATATGTCGTAACTCATAAAACATACTAACATACCAACAAGAAGTCTCCACTTCCATGATTAAGACAAATCATCTTAGTGGACATTTTATAGTTTTCGCAGATGAAATGCCCAATTTCATCACCGACTACGAACTAAAATTTTGAGTTTACAAAGAACTTGTTATTTATATCTTCTGTGACTAAATCACATAAATCACATACTATGCATCTCATGGACTATATAATAGTGTCCAAATATTCATGTTACCATTATTTTAGATAATAATAAAACAACTTTATTCATCACAACATAATGTCATACATAGCATCCTACAATAGGATTTAAAGGGCACATATTCTAACATTTATCATATAGAAAACATGCACAGTGGAAAATTAACGGATCTACTTCATTCACAATTGATAACATGTACTATGTAAATTTTAGAATTTAAGAACAAGAGAGCATACCTTGGTGCGGTGAAATTCAAAACCGAATATTAGAAGTGCTTGAGAACACTTTTAATCTTCACTCCAATTCCACTTTACGCCCAAGAAGTGTGGTCTCTCAATCAGTTTATACGTATGTGTTCGAGGGAGAATAAGAGAGTGGCTTACACTCACATACACATCATTTCATACATTACCATTTCATTACTAAATTCTGTATGTTTCTCTCCTTATATATAACTGATTATCTAATTGGGTTAGCCTTTTGGGCCATTCTAATTAGGCTTTAGTATGTGGCTTGGAGTGGGACCAAAAGGGACAAATAAGACTCTAGCTCCAATGGGTTTTGGGCTTTTCTATCAATTCTTGACAAGCCCAAAATTACCTGTAAGGTTGAATTTAATCAACCATGTGTTGGCTTTATTCCATGACAAATTTGCTTGTAATACAGCACTTAGAAACCTTGTATTTAGGTGGGAATCATGTAAGGGTAGTGTGTGAGAGAGTGTGAAGAAATGCTCAAGACAGTGCAGTGAAGCAGAGACTCGCGGCTAGGACTCGCGGGTGGCTCGCGGCTTGCAAGCCGCCAAAAGTTGCACACGTGCAAAGCATGCAGGGGAGCTAAACAGTCATGCCAGTTGGAGCACTACAGGACAAAAATCCAGAGTGGCCATTTAGCTAGCTCGCGACTTGAACTCGCGACTCAGTTAAGTCGCGAGGTCAAGTAGCCAGCCAACCCTGTTTTTGGAAAAATTGACTCTTTGCATTCTTTTCTCACACCAGTATAAATACCCCTCATTCCCACAAAATATGTGTGGCTATTCAGAAAGAAAAACCCTAAGAGAGGTTTCTTAAAAACACCCACCCAATTAGAGAGAGCTACTCATTCTTAGAGAGAAATCTTTGTAGTCTCTTCTCACTCCCTCTCTCATTGTCATACCTATTGAGAGGAGATTTCTATCCAAACACTACCCACACCCATTTAGAGTGTTGAGTGTTTTTGGAGCTTTGGGAAGCATTGGAAGATGCCAAGGATGGCGGATGCTATGGTCAAGTAGCGGAATCCGGGAAGCTAGAAAAGAAATAGGTTCGGCGCAACCTCGTTGGAGCAAGAAGCTTGGAGGGCTTAGGTACATCGGGTAGATTAGGCTTGGAGGGTCTATTGCTGTTCATGTATCCCAACTATATTTTCTAGTGGATTATTGACCGCTTGGAGGGCGGCGGAGAGGTTTTACGCCGAGGGCTTCGGTTTCCTCTTCGATAACACATCGCGTGTTGTCTTTGTGTTTGCATCTTCCTTCCTCTCTATCTTTGCCTTTTTATTATCTGCTGTGGATTTTATTTTGTTATGGCTTAGATAGTTTTTAACCAATTTCATATTATAGCTTATGTTAAGTTTCCGCACACTTGTTGTTTGACATATTGCTTGAATTGGTTAAGTTGTAAGTTGGGGGTCTAAACGTTCAAAGGTGTTTTTACACGTTTTTGAACTTTCATTACCATTAATTATATTTAATACCACTATATAAATATAATTGCACTCTAGTTAACTGCCACTTTGAAGATTATTACATCTTAATCCTTGAGTAATCGGTTTAATCCTTTAAGTTATTCATCATATATTTATGAAATCTAATTTCATAAATATATACTTTAGTAACTTCTTACTAAAGTTGTTAGGCCTAACACTCTGAATAATCAAACCCATTAAACTTATCACAAAGGAATATTTTATATCTCTGTTATGAGATTAAGAAATTTTGAGAATATATGTTCCTTCAACATTAAATGTGGTTGCCCAACATATTGAGGTTTTGATCGTGACTTTAGATCTCACCCCTAATATATCAAAGCAACCTACACTTCATGTAAATAGAAGTCGGGAGATTTATTATTCATTTGACAGTCGTTAGTAGAATAATAAATCTCACGACGGTCCAGTTCAATATGACTTAACACTTAAAACATATCAATATATCAACTAGAAGTCTCCACTTCCATGATCAAGACAAATCATCTTAGTTGATATGTTATAGTCTTCACCGAATACGAACTAAAATTTTGAGTTTACAAAGAATTTGTGATTTATATCTTCTGTGACTAAATCACATAAATTACATATTATGCATCTTATGGACTATAAGATAATGTCCAAATATTCGTGTTACCATTATTTTAGATAATAATAGAACAACTTTATTAATCACCACATAATATCATACATAGCATCATACAATAGGTTTTAAAGGGCACATATCCTAACAGAGGTCTAGTTTGGTTTTTTTGTATGGGTATGGCTTCTCTTTTCATTTTGGGTTCTTTGTGATGTTCAGATGTCCTTGGACCCTTGGCTTGGATGTGAGGAGCATGTTGAATGTGTATAGGCTCGGGAGTTGAATGAATGTCAAGTCTTGTTCAAATGTTGCCATGAAAGGTATTGGTATCTTGGAGAATAGGTGCTGGCTCAGGTTCAACACACATACCCTTCTGAAACGATCCCTACCCATCCTTGTCCTTCTGTCCAGTTGGCAGACCTTCTGACTAATGAAGAAATAGCTTATGCACAGATTGGTTGCGTCGTTTCTAGGACATTGAGAGACTATCTTGAATTTGTCAAGGTTCACTTACAGGGTTGCTTAGCCGATATCTCAGGAGCAAAGGTGAACTTTTTTTTCCAAATTAATTTGCATCATGACTTGCATCAATTTTTTTGTCATTTTGCCTTTGTGAAAATGTCTAAATGATGCATTTTTAGGCTTCTTTCATGGAGACATATCCCAATTTTCCGGCATGGCAATTTGAGGTAATGAATTCTGATGGATCTTACAGCTTTGTGGAACTAGACTGGCCGGAATATACCCCGAATGTCCCTTGGACCAGCCCGCTACAATTTCCAAACCCTTTAGTCTCTTGTCTCATTCTTTGTCTGTTCAGTTATTTTTGAACTTGTGGCCTTATGCTCCAGGTTGGTGTTGATCTTGTGGAGGAAAAAATATGGATGATTGGAGGCTTGCAGCTGGTGGCATGCACTCAATCTTCCTAATATGTGCTCAACAAAGTGAATTGGGTAAAAGATGACACTGCCCTACTGATTTTTTTCTTGAGATTCATAGTAATGGACTTAACACTTGTCTTTGATCATTTTGTAGAGCAATAGAATGGTGAACGTTGAGGCCAACACAAGATCTTTGGAAGAAAGAATCAGGAACCTTGAATTTTCAGAATAGGTAGCAAGAACCTCAGTTTTATGCAAGTCAAGAGCAATAAGGAGACACAGAGGGTGGTTTTTCTAGAGGTGGGCCTAGAAGATCTTCCTACTGGCAGATATAAGTCCAAATGATGCTTGACTTATATTTTGATTTTCCTGCAAGAGACAAAGTATTCCTTAATCAGACAATTTGTATTAATTTCCACCCTTAGCTCCTTGTCCTTAGATGACTTTAGTCTTGCTAGGATTTCGATGAGATAATTTAGAATTCACTTGATGAAGCTCTGTAGTGTAAAATTTGAACTTATCTGACCACTCTTGACATGATTGTGTTCACCTGAATGAGGCATAGCTAAATGCCCCTAGTTTGGAAATTTATGCATGGTGATTTTTTAGAATTTTTTTTTTTTTGGGAAAATAGATGATTGATTTGGTTTGTTTCAGAAAGGGGGATGAGGTATAGCTGAATGCCCCTTGTTTAGAAAATGAATGTAACTGGTTAATCTTTTATGTCAATATTTTATGTAATTGGTTAATCTTTTGAAAAAACGCACTTTACTTTTAATTGGGTAGATCTAGGATATGTTTAATACTGCAAGGAACAAGGTTTCAAGTTCAAGTGTTAAAGCCATGCAAGTCTGTCCAAGAAACAAGTGAATATGTGCTGGACTTTAAGTCTCGACAGCTAGTATCTATCAAGGTTTAAAAGCTGCCAAAGCCTAATGCTTGACAGCTATCTTGATAGATAAGCTATCTATCGAGGTTTATGAAAAACAGATTTTCAGCTCTAATTTTCATCCAATCTGTGTGTATTTGTTTGGGCTTTCTTTTCTCACAACCCTAAACATATATAAGGATTATTTTAAGGGCCGTAAAAGGTTGCACGAGTGTGAAGCAAAGTTGTGTTCATGCAAATTGTAACCAGAGACAGAATTTTCCCTAGTTCATCTTTCTCTTGAAGAAGCTGCTGTATTTGTACACTATAGGGTTTTATGACCAAGGAGTTTCATGGTCTTTATCATGTGATGAACTGAAAAACTTTGCAGCCAACATCTTTCTCAAGTTGGTGAGTAAGCCGCGTACTACAATCCGAGCATCGAATTGATTAGTCACGTACTGGGAGCTGTGCATTAAAAGGAGAGATTGTCATTATAGAATAAGTCCAATTGGGTACTAGGATAAGGGTTCAACTGTAGGTTGGTATAAGGTACTGAGATTCCTTTACTTGTAACTGCTTGTTGTGATAATAGTGAATTTTCAGGAGTGGTGACCTTAAATTCACTCGGTGAGATTTTTACTGTGTTGGTTTTCCCCATTCAAAAACAAATCACCATGTCAACTTTATTTTCCGCTGCATATTTACTTAGTTGGTGATTTTTTTGTGCTACCACGCGTTTTACATGTTAATTGAATTAATTAATTTACTTGGCTAAATCAATTGATTAATTTATCACAAGGGGTCAATACATTATTAGCCTATCACACCCAATCTTGCCTTGACTTTTTGCGTTTTTTGATGCATTTTCTGTGGCTTTTTGTTTTTGAAAAATATTTTATTCATTCTGGACTATGAAACACTTTCCTAGTCAACCTCAAACTTTCTGAACTTATTTAAACAAGGTTAGAGATTAGAAGAACCTATCTTAGCATTAAATCTACAAACAAATCTCTACATCAAAACTACCAAGAAACATTAATCATATACAGGAATTATTCATGGCCAACAATCAAAATCCTCTTCATTCAATTACACATGATATCAACAGATAGGTTCGTAGCTTTGATTTTGTTACCAAGAACAATTTCACTGCCTTCAAGCTAGAGGGGATCAAGTCTCTAAGGAATGTCAAGATCAAGTGGGATTTTCTTTGTGCCAAGGTTGGCTTCCCATCATTGTGTCTTATGTCTTAACCCTATTAAAGGCATACACTAAACTTGTATCTAACTCACACACACACTAGCATACATTTAACAATCAACATGGCATCAAACATTCCTAACCATACATCTAACATGCCATCTCCTAACATTCATCTAACATACATATCATCACATCAAAGCATTCATCACAACACAAACCCTGATCATACATCTAATCATGCTTCATCACAAATCATATTACATCATAGCATATCCTAACATACATCTAATCATGTTTCAACACAACCCTATCACCATATTGTATCATAGTATCATATCATATCCATCCAAGGCAAAAACATCAAGATCAAAGGTAGAAGCAAAGCCAGTTAAAACATGTCATCATCCAAGATCAAGATCACAATCATAACCTCAAACCTAAGCGAGATCATATCACAAATTCATGTACATTACAAATGCATGACTCACCTTCACTTACCTTGCAGCAACTCAACACCAATGGCATCATGCATTAACATGTGAATACATGTTCATAGCATTACAGTAATAAAACCCTAATTCTAACATGTGAAAGTAAACAAGCAATTAAATATGTGAAATTAAAGCTTTGAAAGCATAAAAATATGGAAAAGAAGCTAAATAGAAACATACATGTGAAGGTAGAAACAAAAATAGATAAATAAAATTTAGAGTTTCTGGGCAAGTTCATACGCATGCATGAACAAGCCTGCGTGCGCATAATCAAGCCTGAGTGCACAAGCAAGATTATGCATACGTGGGTTTCTACCTAGAAACCCTAAAAACACAACAAATAGGGCAGAACACTTAAACATAAATTCTAGTAACCTAACATGCTTTAAAACATACAACTACGTAAACCTAGACTACATAAGCATATTAAAACATAAAACACACAAAGAAACAAGCAAAAGTAGAATTAAACTAATGAATAAAAAGAAAAAGTTTAGAACTATACCTCAAAGAAAAGTTCTTCAAGATTCATTTTTTACTGTTCCCCTCAGTCAAATCTATTCACAATTAACAAAAAGAGTGATTAGTATTCTTAAACCCAAAGATCAAGGCCAGAAAAGGCCCTAATAAAAAGAAAATTGACTTGAGGATGTTTTGTGAAAAACTCCCTCTTTGATTCACTATTTCTAGTGAATCTTAGTGTTTTCCCTTGAGATTTCTGTGTGTTTCGAAAATATACCATGTAAAGCTACTTATAGTGTGAAAATAGGGGTTTGGAATGACTCCCAGACGATGTGGGATTCATTCCAGACCTCAACATTAATGCAGAAAATTTGCCTTGTCTAGTTTCTGGAATTCGCTATACTTGTGCAAGATTGGGCCTGGATGCGTATGCAGAAAGCTGTATGCGTAGGCTAATTTTTGCGTGCATATAGTGAGGGTTTTCTTGGCCTTGTTTTTCCAAAAATAGATTTATTTTCTCATTAAAAGTTACATTTTTCATTTTAACATTTCTCAAGTCAATTTAACATCTGATTGGGCCCTAAACTAACCTTGGGTCTTACAATTTAGCATCATTTGGGAATAAGGGCCCTAGTTGAAAAGGGCAAAAAATGTAGTGTTTTCAGATAGTAACATGCTAGGATCTATGTAATGGTATGCTGTGCTAGATGAATGCTAGGTTGGTTGATATGTATGTTAGATGAATGTTAGGTGATGTCATGCTAGATGAATGTTAGGGTCTATAATGTGATGATATGCATGATTAGATGAATATTAGGCTTTGGTTGATTGCCATGATAGATGTATGATTAGGTCTTTTGGGATGATTAATGCCATGTTGATTGTTAGATGAATGTTTGTGTGTGTATGTGTGAGTTAGAATAAAAATATTGAGTGTGCCTTTAATAGGGTTAAGGCATAAGACACAATGATGGGAAATCAATCTTAGGGTTGGGCTTTTTTGGGTGCATAACACCTTCCCAAGACCGTACTTTAACTCCAAACCCATATCTCTGGTAGTAAGATCAAAAGGTCATTCCTCGAGAGTACGCTATATATATGGTTCCTAGGCCATGGCAAAAACTAGGTGGCAACTCCCCCCCCCCCCCCCTTATGTCCACAAATGGCATTCACATTCACAAGATTAGGTGCTTTAGAAGTGGTAGCTCCTCCCCCATATGTCTTCTTGATTAGAGGCTTGCTCTCACCTTTCTCCAATTGTTCATTATTGATGGCATCTTTGATTCTAGTTCCACAATCACACAACTCTCCAAAAGATCTAATAGGTGATGATAGAAGCCTACTATTATATGTTGGAAGGAAATTTTTGATAATCATGTTGATTTGATCTTTCTCATTTGGCCTATTAACCATCCTAGATGCCTTGCCCTTCCACCTTGTCATGTATTCAAAAAATGTCTCCCCTATTCCTTGCTTGGTAGTCTATAAATCCCTTAAAGTCACATCAATCATAGTATTTGAAAGCTCAAAAATGTGTTAAAAACACAAGAGCTGTTTAGACCCCCAAATTAAAGTTACGGCTTGATAGATTTTACACTAACTTAATTCTAAGTGCAGAATAGTGTAAATGCGAGCGGATAAACAAACAAGCTACTCTAATCCATAATCAAGACAACACAACAATAAAATGGAATATAAAAGAGTAGGGAAGAGAGATGCAAACACAAGATAACACGCCGATGTGTTATCGAAGAGGAAACCGAAGAACTCGGCGAAAAACCGCTCCGTCGCCCTCCAAGCGATAATTGATCCACTAGACAATCAGTTGGGATACATGAGTTAGCAAGAGACCCTCCAAGCCTAATCTACCCGATGTACCTAAGCCCTCCAAGCTCCTACTCCAACAAGACTTCTTGGAACCGTGTCTTGTCTAGCTCTCAGGATCCCACAACAACTCCACGTTGCATCTGCCATCCTTGGCTTCTTCCAATACTTCCTAGCAGCACCAAAACCTCACTTGACACTTTGAAAGGGTGTGGTAAGTATTTGGGCTATCAGCCTCTCAATGGTATGGAAATGGAGAGGTAGGAGTTGAGGAAAATCCACAAGCAATTGTGTAGAGGATTGTGGGTATAACAATTTCTAACTCTCAAGGTATTTGGCTAGGGTTTTCTCTTAGAAGCACTCCTCAACATTTGTGGGTAATGTGGGTACAAATAGTGTAGGCACAGAAAGTGTGTATTAGAATTGACAGTCTGGCAAAACAGAATGTCTCGCGAGTGTCTCGCGGGAAGGCCTTACCTGTGAGATACTCGCGAAACACAGTTGTCTCCATCTTGTCCTGACTCTTCGCATTCCAGCATGTGCAAGTCACATAGGTCACTTCACGGGATACTTAGTCGCGAGCTACCCGCAAAAACTCTTCAGTCTTCAATTGCTTGAGTCTTCACACACTCTCTCTCTCTATCACACAACCCTTACAATCAAATCCCATAATAAATACAGGGTACAAAAGGTTGAATAAAATTACAATCAAATTTGGCACGGAATTAAAGCCAACAAAACACATAGTTGTAAATTACAACTTTACAGTATTGAAGATGAATTGATCCACAAACAACTCTACTAGCTCATTCCATACCTTGGACTTAGTTAGGTCCAAGCTATAGTACCACCTTGATGCACCTCCTGTAAGTGAGAGGGGAAAGGCATGCAAAGTTTGCTTCTTGTTAGGTTTTGAGTTTGTAATTTTGGCAAACCATGACAAAAACTAAGTCTCATTGGTTTAGAATGGTCTACATTGAAGTCCAAGACAAAAAATTCAAGTTTGGGATGAAAAAAAATGAGTTACAAGCTGTTTCATTTGATTGGTACTCGATCGATCGAAAGTCATTCAATTGATACTCAATTGGTACTTAATCGATCGAAAGTTACATATCAGCAAAATATTAGCAAACGTAAAAAGCCCATAACTTGACCGTTTGAAGCCCAAATCGCGAGCCGTTTTTTCCAGTACTTAAAAGACATTATAAGCTAACCCTAGAGATGGTTTTCAGAGTTTTTTAGAGAGATTAGAGTGCATCATGTGCCTCTTTTCTAGATCTAGGGTTTTGTACCCAAAAGCTCTCTAATGTCTTCTACTGGTGTTATTCTTTGAAGAATCTCAAGATCCAGTGTTGTAGAAGTTCCTGCATACAAGATCAACATTTAAGGAGATCCAAAACCTTTGAGTGGAGTCTCAAAGTCACAAGCAAATGAGCTTGTGTTGTTGCAAAGGCCAAGGAAAGAAGTAGTCCGTGGACTCGGAGGTATCATGGGGTCGTGGTAGTAAGTTTTCTACTCGAGGTAGCAATAGAATGTTAGTGGTCTAAGTTCTGTTGTAAAAACTTCAATTCTTTCATAGTGGATTTTCTTTTTTCCTTGAGGATAGTTAGGTTAAATCCTCCCCAGGGTTTTTACCAATTTGGTTCTCCTGGGTCATCATATCATTGTGTTCTTTATATTTCTGCTGCTTTGCATGATATGATTGTTTTGTTTTAACCTAGATCTAAATAATAGACCTAAGTATTCACTTGGTTAATTAATTAGGTTAAACAATCCAGTTTTACAGGGATCGAAAAACGTTCAAGTCGTATCAGAGTGCGTAGCTCTTGTGTTAGATCTTTTGATCTAAGAGTTAATCCTTGATCCCTGTTATCATGGATATTTTTAAGTGTCTTACTATTTTCAATTGTGATGATTTGAATAAAAAGGACACTGTTGTTATTGTTGATCTGATTGATGCCTATGAAACTATTCGTAAGGAATTATTGAAATCTATGAAAATTGTAAGAAATTCAAGGAAGAGTTAAAATAGGCTAATCTTGAAAAAGAGGAATTGATTGTGAGATTAGATGAGTCTAATAAAAAGAATGAATTTTTGAGAAATCAAATTTCCTCTCAAGATGAGAAGATGAAAAGCTTGGAACAAGAGTCAGCTGAGTCTAAAGCTAAACTTGAAAATTTGACTAGTGTTAAGCCTATTGTTGATAATAGAAGTGTTTCTGTTTCTCTTATGCCTAAAACTGAGAAATTTTATATCCCTCCTTTCAAGAGGAATAATAAAGAAAAGACTTATTTTACTAGGTTAGACAAAGGTAAAAGTTCTGATGTAGACGTTGAAGTTCCTAAACCTATGTCTAAACCTACTGTTAGAGAGCATAATAAGTCTATTTTTGTGCCTACTTGTCACCTTTGTGGTGTTGTTGGTCATATTAGACCAAATTGTTCTTTGTTGAGGCAAAAACCAAAATTTGAGACTAGATTTGTTGTTAGGAATACTGATGTTCCTAAATTTGCTCCTGTTTGTCACTTTTGTGGTGTCTTTGGTCACATTCATCCTAATTGTCATAAATTGAAATTTAAACATTTTGTATTTCAATCTAAGATATGTTTCTCATGGTTTTTCACCTACAAAGCCGAAGATTGTGCTATATGTGTGAGAAAAGATTCTCTACGGTGAGTGTTGCTGACTTGTCCTTGATTTAATTCTTTCAATTATTTGTGGACATGTTTACTTTTAGTTTTTTATTGTTTTTTTTAGGTTGTTTTTTATTAAAAAAAAATCCAAAAACATTGAAAAATTTCAAAAAGGAAAAAATATTTTATTTTGTGTCTTGTTTTATTTGTTTTGAGGATTACATGAATTATGATCTCTCTCTTGATTTAGAACATGCTTGATATTGTGGAGAAACATAAAAAGTATGTGTTATATAAGTACTAAGCTATTTCTGATTTTGTGTGAGTATGTACTAGTTTGTACATGTACTCAAGGGTTAATTAAGAAATTGATATTTCTTATTTGTGTACCCTCTATGGCTTAGTTAAGCACTATCATGCATAGCTTTGCATTGTTCATTTAGCATAATGTATGCTTTTTATTTTTTGTCATAAAATTTTTTTAAACCAAAAATATTTTTATTTGTTTTGTATCATACATCATGAATTTGTAATCAAGGTTGGCCTTATTATCTTTGCATAGCATGCCTGTGTAGCTTGTTTAGCTTGGATGGGCTTATTTTTTATGGACTTTTGCTAGTTTTAGCTATGTAGTGCATGTTGTGTGGGAGTGTTTATAGTTTTTGATCACGTGATCTTGATTTTGAAGTCACATGCTTTTGATTGTTAGAACTACCCTAAGAGAAAGACATAAATAACCATCTCACCACTGTTTACTAGCCAATCATGAACACCTTAGTGCATATCATAAGATTTTGTGCTCGAGAAAGTGTAGCACATGCACAAAAAGAACATAAGATGTAGCCTCGGTTTTAAAACTAAAATTGGTGTGTACATTATTGGGCTATAATAAAGATGACACAATGAAATAAAATTGGTGTGTTCATTACTTGGCTAATCTAATAATTTCCAAATAAAATAAAATTGGTGTGTACATTATGAGGCAAAACAAGAAACTTCCATGATTGCAAGCTTGTTTTCTAGGAGATGTGAGATGTGAGAGTTATATGATGTAACTCTTTAGGTGATAGTCTCTTTTAAACTTATGTGATGATTTTTGTAGAAATTGTGATTGATTACTATCTACATATCACCTCACATGTATCTCATGCTTTTACTAATTGCACACACTACACAAGTTATTCTTTGCTAAACTTAGTACATGAAATTGTGTGTGAATTTGGTTTGGCCATCCAAAATTATGTTTTCTATGGTGTTTGATGCAAAATGTGGTTAAGGGTTGGAAAAAATTATGTTTTTGATGATTAAAAATCTTGTTTTGAAGTTCTGGGTTGAAAGCAAATGTTTTTGAAAAACTTTTATACTCATTCTCATGCATTTCATTCATGAAATTATTTGGTTTAAGTGTTTTCTGCATAAAACTTCTACTGTTTTTCAAAAAAAATCCAGTTTTCCAGAATTTCAATCGATTGAGTGAAATTTTTGATCAATCGAAAATTTCCAAAATTTTAAAGTCTAGCTTCTGCTTGACTCGATTGGTATTTGATCGTTGCTCGACCGATCGAAACTGAAAAATTTTCAGTTTTTAAGTTTTTGACCAATTTTTTTTTTTTTCATGCATCATTTGTGTTTAGGATTCACATGCATTGCATTGTTTTTCTGTATCCATTTTGCAATTTTGCAGTCATATCTCTCATTGTTTTCATACATAACATGCATACACTTTGCTAAATTGGGTACTCAACTTGATTTAAAAATTGATTGATTAATTTTTGAGTCCTTTGTACATTTTAGTATATGCTATTTTTATGTGTGAACTGTAGAAAATATTTTTCTTAAGAGATATGATGGGTAATCAATGTGCAAATATTTTCTCTACTCATGCATTTGTTTGTGGGTGACATAGTGCCAAGTTTGCATTTATTAAAAGAGAGAATATATTTTTTTTCATGTGTGTCCTCAACTTAGTTTTTAAGTTTGGTTTGTGTCTTTTTACTTTTCCCCACCTCCTAAATTTTCCCCAAAACTGTTTTTCCAAAAACATGTTTTGTTTTTCCTATTTTTATAGGGGGAGAAGCTTGTTTTTAACCTTTGTTGTTCATACGGGGAGTTGTTGCTCTTCATAGGGGGAGTTGCCTCTATTCTCTATAGAGCTGAATTCATTTGTTTCCTTAATTCTCTATTTTCTCATGAATTTTGTTGCGTATGTTTTTTATTTACTCTTTGTTTGAGTTGTTTTTGTCAATATGTGACAAAAAGGGGGAGAAATAGATGAAATTTGGGATTCTTGTTTAAAAAGGTTGTTAAAATGTTTTGTTTAGGGGGAGATAATATTGTTTTTGAAAGGGGGAGAATATAAATTTTTTTTGATGTATCTAATTTAGGGGGAGAGTTAGAATTTACTTTTATTTTTATATTGTGTTTCATATTATTATTTATATGACTTTCTTTCCACACATGCGTTGATGTGTTCTTTTGAGTGTTTTCAGGAAAGACAGGTTCATTCTGATCAAGACCTTCTACCTCTTCTTGCAACTTCTAGGTTAGGAGTTTTAGGTTGGGATTTGTGATGTATATGGGCATTTTGTTGTATGTGTGTTTTGTCATGGATTGCCAAAGGGGGAGATTGTTAGGTTTTGAGTTTGCAATGCTGGCAAACCATGACAAAAACTAAGTTTCATTGGTTTAGAATGGTCTACATTGAAGTCCAAGACAAAAAACTCAAGTCCGGGATGAAAAAAATGAGTTACAAGCTGTTTCGTTCGATTGGTACTCGATCGATCGAAAGTCATTCGATTGATACTCGATTGGTACTCGATCGATCAAAAGTCGCATATCAGTAAATGTAAAAAGCCCATAACTTAACCGTTTGAAGCCCAAATCACGAGCTATTTTTTCCAGTATTTAAAAGACATTATAAGCTAACCCTAGAGAGGGTTTTCAAAGTTTTTTAGAGAGATTATAGTGCATCTTGTGCCTCTTTTGTACATCTAGATTTTTGTACCCAAAAGCTCTCTAATGTCTTCTACTGGTGTTATTTCTTGAAGAATCTCAAGAACTGGTGTTGTAGAAGTTGCTGCATACAAGATAAATGTTTAAGGAGATCCAAAACCTTTGAGTGGAGTCTCAAAGTCATATGCAGGTGAGCTTGTGTTGTTGCAAAGGCCAAGGAAAGAAGTAGTTCATGGACTCAGAGCTATCATGGGGTCGTGGTAGTAAATTTTCTACTTGAGGTAGCAATAGAATGTTAGTGGTCTAAGTTCTATTGTACAAATTTCAATTCTTTCATAGTGGATTTGCTTTTTACCTTGAGGATAGCTAGGTTAAATCCTCCCTAGGTTTTTTATCGGTTTGGTTTTCTTAGGCCATCATATCATTGTGTTCTTAATATTTTCGCTGCTTTGCATGATATAATTGTTTTGTTTTAACCTAGATCTGAATAATAAACCTAAGTATTCACTTGGTTAATTAATTAGGATAGACAATCTAGCTTTACTGGGGTCTAAAAACATACACTTCTCATCCAATCCTTCATTTCAGCAATGCTTAAATATCTCCTAACATATTGCTTAGGGTCTCCGGTCCTATCAAACCTTTCTGCATCCAATATTTTGAACTTTGGAGGCAATGCAGTAGGAGTCTTGAAGCCCACTCCTCCCATGTTGTAGAGACAATCATCCATTCCTCGAGTCTTCCAAAAGGTTAGTTGCATCTTGTTCATCTTTTCCTTTATGGTCATGGTATCTACGGTGAGCTTCTTAAATTACTTGTATCTTTCATATTCGTCCTTATCCCTTTCATCCCAATCATTTCCTTCCTCTTCATCATGTATAAGTATGGGCTTTTTTTGCTTGCTTTCCTCTAGCCTGGTGAGACGACCCCCCATTTTCTTGAGAGCATCGCTTTGTTCTTCTATTGCCTTGAATATTTTTTGTGCGGTTGTGTCATCAATTGGAGTAGCAATTCCTTCTTGAGATACTTTCTCTTGCAATGTCTCTTCTTGAAATACCTCTTCTTGATATATTTCCTCA
This sequence comes from Quercus tomentella, assembly GCA_028535165.1. NCBI lineage: Eukaryota > Viridiplantae > Streptophyta > Magnoliopsida > Fagales > Fagaceae > Quercus > Quercus tomentella. The sequence goes on from JAPQVY010000100.1 coordinate 22,865,845, forward strand.
ATTTTGACCAAACACCTTCCATTCTTTTCTCGAACCCAAATTGGAGTGGGGACATACTTTCTTGATCTTTGTGGTGCAATGGTGCCTGAAAAGAAGTCCCATTTTATTAAGTCCATGTCCCAATTAAAAGGTTCTTTTTATTAACTTAGATGTTCTTTGAAAATCTCTAAGTCCATTTTAATGAAGGCCCAATTACAAAATCACTGCTTTTCCTTTCATGAACCTTGCCCCTTGTTTCATTGGGCTTTAGTTCATTTACAATAAATCTCTCATCTTACTCTCATGGGCTTTCATTAGAATGTGCTTAGAGATTTTCAACCCTTTGCCTCAAATATGGGCTTACAAATGTATCCATCACCATTGGGCTTTTTTTTTTTTTCATTCATTATCATCATTTTTTTTTTTTTGAAGTAGCCTTCTAGCTAGGATATATTGTAGCCATCCATTCAAAGTCCATGAATTTCTCATAATTTTGGGCCTAGGCATGCAACATGGAGGCCCAAGATTAGGGAATTTCATATTGGCTTTGTAGGATGTTGGATGCTAAGTCCATAGCATTTTGTTACCCTAGGCCCAAGGTTCTCCTTTTCAAGAGGCCTTTTGATTTGGGCTTATGATAGCAATTAGGCTATGGTCTTATGAACCTTTCAAATTAAGATATACCTTTGGATTTTGGGACAAGCCTCTTACATGTGAGAGCCTCTTTTCTTTTATCCCAATACCTTGGGGTATGCCATAACTTTTGAGTCATCCTCAAGTTTTTACATCATTTATTTTTCCTTTAGAATTAGGTGAACACAAGATATATGGTTGAACAAATAAGATATATAGAAGGGTACCCTCTTATTGATAGGATCTAGGATCACTCTAAATGTGGTAGGCTCTCTAGAGCTAAAAGGACAGATCAGTTGGTCATTCATAACTAGGTGGGCCATGATTCCAACCAAGGGCCTAAATGGACCTTTGTGGATTGGTGGCAAACTGTTAACGTACTCAAAACCTATCATAGGCAATGGCACAGATTGTGAGTTGATGGTATGAACTTTGAAAGACTTTGGCCTGAATGGAGCGTACTCATCTTCCTACTCATCATCAACCAGGGTAAAAAGGACAAAAGAACCAAGTGAAGTGTTTGCAAACAAGTATTGAACAAGCCTTCATTAAAATTAAGAAATAGGACATATTGGAATCAAACTCTCTATCCCTAGTGGAGTCACCACTATAGGCGCAACAGTTTTCTCCTTTAAAAAAGGGGAAGGAAGGGGAGTATGCCTTGGCTGAGTGGACTGAAGCAGAGAAAAGATGGAGACACCACCTAGATTAGGTTTAGGAACAATAAATATAGCGCCCTTACGTGGAAGGAATGATCTTACTACCACAGTATGAGTTTAGAGTTTAGGTATAGGGACGAGAAGGCGTTAGGCATCCAACTCCACCCGACCTGTGGGTCGGCTTCCACAAATTGTCTTATGTCTTAATCTCATTATAGGCATGTTCAATATTGCATAATAAACACACACACACATACAATTGCATGCATCTAAGCATACAACATGTCATTTCATCCCAAACCTAACATACATCTATGATGTCATATCCAAGGCAGCAAACAAACATTCATATTATTCAAACAGAAGCATAGGCAAGGCAGCAAACATATATGGCAGAAACATAGACATGTTAGAATCAAATAAGCATGTGATAGGCATTTCAACATTAAAACGTATCATTCAACCAAGCATGTTCATATCCATCATCAAAGCACAAGATAAATGCATGCTCATATGAATACATGCTTTACCTCACTTATCTTACTGCATCATAGCACCTATGTATCAATGCATGATCATATCATATGCATGTTCATGACACATCAAAGATTTAATTGAAAGGAAACCCTAATCTAACATGTGAAGAACAAATAAAGACATAAACAGAGAAACAGAGAATTAAGAAACATAAAATAAGACAAAATAGAAGCAGATTGTATAAACAGAATAAAGAAACAAAAGCAAAAATGTTGAATTAGGGTTTTTGGGCATGAGTATGTGTGTGCATACATAGGGCCTGCGTACGCAGCCTAGTTGTATGCGTACGTATGTAGAAAGCATGCATATGCATACACACCCTAAAACCCTAACCCAAAAATAGAAACACAGAAAAACAAAGCAGAACTTAAAAACTATAAATTTAACAACCTTACATGCGTAAAAACAAAAAGCTCCTAAACCTTAGGCTACCTAAACATATTAAAACATAAACAAAACAAGAAAAACAAACAAAAAGTAGAATTAAAATAAAGAAAAGAAAAGAAAAAGGTTAGAACTCAATACCTTAAACACAAAGCTTTTCAAGCTTGATTTTGACAATTCCCCTCAGTCTATTTATTCACAACCAAAAAAAAATTGATTAGTTAACTTCAAAACTCAAAGATCAAGACTAGAAAAGGTCTCAATCAGAAGAATATTGACTTGGAGATTTTTTTTGTGAAAAACTCCCTCTTTGATTAATTATTTCTAGTGAATCTTAAGTTTTCCCTTAGGATTTTCTATGTATTTTGAAAATGTAGCTTGTATGGCTTTTTATATTGAGAAAATTGGGGTTTAGAATAGTTCCCAAACAATGTGGGATTCGTTCCCCATCTTTAACGTAGAAAAACTTGCCTTTCATAGTTTTTGAAACCTCAATATGCATACGCATGCCCATGTATGCATTCGCAGGTTTGGAACATGCGTACACATATGCGTCCACGTACTCATGCCCTAGGGTTTCTGTGGCCTCTATTTTCCAAAAATAGTTTTATTCATCTCATAAAATAGTTGTATTTTCCATAAAAACCTTCCTCAAGTCAATTTGAATCTTATCGGGCCCTAAACTAAACTTGGGCTTTAGAATTTTACCATCACTAGGGAATGGGGGTCTGAGTCATAAAGGGTACAAAATGTGGTGTCTACATACACAAATTTTTATGATAATCACTTCAGATCTAGACACCAGAATAAAATAGCAGCATATAAGGCCATTATTTTAAATGAATTTTTCCACAAGTTCAGAAGATATTTGATGATTAATAGGTTATTTTGTCAAAGATGTCAAATAGTATTTAATTATGGTTTTTTAGGGAATATTGAGCTTTTATGTTTTAGTTCTTCTAGGCAGACAAGTCATTTATTTTGTATATAGTTCCTATGAGTCAAGGTCTTGAAAATGTAATGTTTTTAATTGCTAACTTTGTTCTTCCATGCTTAGAATGATGTTCTAAGCATTATAAAATTTGCTCCAACTTAAATAATGCTCCCAAGTGTAGGATTTTCACGAAGTAATAACTCGATTAGTCTGAGGTCGAATCTATAGGGAAAAGGGAATTGATTAGCAAACCACAGGAGAATAAAACTAAAATAATAAAGTTTAATTGAAAATATTTTTGATGGTTTAGTAAAGTTAATTTAAATTGAGATAAAATAACAATATATTAAGACGCTAAGGTTTAGGGATCCACACACAACACATCTATTGGTAGTCTTAACAATATTTATTTTATAACTTAACTAAAATTCATACAAAGGATGATCTTAGTCAGATGATTTAACAATAAAAACTCAAGAATTAATTGTCTACGGTAGTTTCATGAAATTGATTGATTTTAGGTAAAACAAAATGTTAAGGACATATTTTATGTAATTGGCTAATCCTTTGACAAAATGCACTTTGCTTGTAATTGGGTAGATCTAGGATGGGTTTAGTACTTCAAGAAATAAGAGTTCAAGTCAAGTATTAAAGCCATGAAAATTGGACCAAGAAACAAGTGAAGAAAAGCTATTCATTAAAGCTCAACAGATACCTCGATAGAAACAGTATCTATCGAGATTTAAGAACAAAGCTCAATAGAAGCTGAATCTGTTGAGATCTACGAAATCAGAATTTTCAAATTTGATTTTTGGCCCTAGCTGACATGTATGTGTAGGGTTTCTTTTCTCACTATCCTAGACATATATAAGGCTTATTTTAAAGGTCGTTATACATGGAGAACGCATGCAAAAAGTGACCTAGTGCCTTATTCTCTCAGCAAGAAGTTACTGTGTTAGGGACATATTTGATGTAATTGGCTAATCCTTTGACAAAACGCACTTTACTTGTAATTGGGTAGATCTAGGATGGGTTTAGTATTTCAAGAAACAAGTGTTCAAATTTAGTATTGAAGCCATGCAAGTCTGACCAAAAAACAAGTGAAGATGTGTTGCTCATTAAAGCTCGACAGTCGAAAAAATCCTTTCTATTGATGTTTAATGCTGAAGCTTGACAAAAGCTATATCTGTCGAGAATTACAAAATCAGAAATTCTAGATCTGATTACATGCATATCCTTGAGTATTTGTGTAGGGTTTCTTTTCTCGCAACCTTAGACATATATAAGGGTTATTTTAAGGGTCGTCACACTCGATGAAAAAAGGTTTTTGCACTAGTTTTTACATGCATTGTGTGACCAGAGACAGAAATTGCCCTGGTTCATCATATTTTTTGTAGAAGGTACTGCGTCTTTACACCAAGGGTTTTATGACCAAGGAGCTTCTTGATCTTCATTGTAGGATGAATTGAAGAACTTTGCAACCAACATCTTCCTCAAGTTGGTGTGTTGGTCACGTACTAGGATCCATGCATCATTGGTTAGTCACGTACTGGAATTCGTGCATTGAAATGAGAGATTGCCGCTACAATACAAGTCCAATTGGGTATTAGGGTAAGGGTTCAACTGTAGGATGGTATTAGGTACTGAGATTCCTTTTACTTGTAACCGCTTATTTTGATAATAGTGGATTCTCGAGTGTGGTGACCTTAAATTCACCCGATGGGGTTTTGCCTCGATGGTTTTCCCCATTCGTAAACAAATCACTCGTGTCAAACCATTGCATTTAGTTATTTGGTGATTTGTTTGTGCTACCAAGCTATTTCATGTTAAATTGACTTAATTAATTCACTTGGGTAATTAATTAATTAATTTTCCAAAGGGTTCAATACATTTTTGGCCTATCAAGTGGTCTCAGAATAGGCACACTTTGATTAGGTTTAATCTTTGTTGTGTGATCCAATGACCCCTGTTTGTCATGGATAGAGGACAATCTCTTATTATACCTTCTTTATTTGATGGCATTAACTATGCATACTGGAAAGTATGCATAAGAGCTTTCTTGTAGTCTTTAGATGAAAAGGTGTGGTAAACTGTGGAGACTGGCTGGACTAAGCCAAAGGAAGTGCCAGTTAGTTAGGATATGCAAAGATCAAAGTGGCAAACTTCAACAACAGAGCATTGGATGCCATTTTCAGTGAGGTCACGAATGAGGAGTTCAAGAAAATATCCTTAACTGAAACTGTAAAGGAAGCATAGACCATCCTTCAGACAACCTACAAAAGGACTAAGGCTGTCAAGGATTCAAAGCTCCAAAGGCTCACTACTAGCTTTGAGGAGATAAATATGGAGGAGGATGAGTCATTTGATGAGTTCTATGCCAAGCTGAAGGACATAGTTAACTCAGCCTTAAATCTTAGGGAAACTATTCCCGAACCCAAGGTTGTGAGAAAGGTGCTTAGATCTCTACCTAAGAGATTTCATGCCAAGATCACTGCCATTGAAGAATCAAAGGATATTGACTCCACTCCTTTGACAGAGCTAGTTGGCAACTTAAAAACCTATGAATTAGGTTTGACTAGAATTGGGAAACGAAGCAAAAGTAAGAGCATGGCACTGAAGGCCAAAAGTAATGAGACTAATGAGTCTTCAGATGATGAAGATTCCAAGATGAAATCCTATATCACTAGGCAGTTTAAGAAGTTCATAAAGAATGCCAAATGCAAAAGGATTTGATAAGGACCGCAAGCAATCCAGTTCTTCTCAATTCAAAAGCCAAGACAGAGGAAAGATGGATGCTAAGGATGGAGGCCAGTACACTATTCCCTCTGAACCAAAGTGCTTCGGATGTCAGGGTTTTGGACACATGAAACAATAATGTCCAACATATCTCAAGACAATTAGGAAAAGCAAGGCTCTTGCTGCTACCTTGAGTGACACTGAGCTTGAGATTGAGTCAGATGACAGTGATGTCAGGGGAATCTTGAGTGCTTTCACTGCCATAGTTGATCATATTGAAAAGGTTACAGAAACAGAAGATGAAGAAGAGGACTTGGTGGTATCTAAGTTTGAGAAAATGGATGAACAAGATGACATCCATACAACCTATATAAAATTGTACAAGGTTTCTGAGAAGCATGAGAAACTATATAGGCTGGCCACTAAGAAGCTGAGTGATGTGGAGCTAGATCGAGAGGAGCTTTCTACAAAGGTTGATGAAGCAAATCAAACCATTGGAGCTTTGCGGATAGAGAACAACTTCCTTGCTAAAAGGACGAAGAAGCTTGTAGCGGAATTGTTCCAGGTTAAAGCTCAATTGGAGAGGACTTCCAGTGCAAAGCTCGATGAGATGCTAAGCTTTCAGAAAGCTGCTTTTGATAAAATCGGTTTAGGGTATGATTTCTCTTCTCCTAATATTGCCTCATCTAGTACAATTGTGTTTGTCTCACCTGTTGATAATGTTAATTCTAAGAATGATGAAGCTAAAACTAAAATAGCTAGTGAGAACTTAGATAAAGGCAAATCTATTTTAGGAGCACCCTCTAAGCTTGAAAACAAAGAGGCTAGAAACCCTAGGAAAAAAAGAGAAAACAACAAAAAGTCTCAACAAAAGAAGCCGCATTTCTGTCATCACTATGGAGCTTCAGGGCATACTCGTCCAAATTGCTACAAGTGGTTAGCCACTCAACAAAGCAATAGCATGCTCTCATCCAAAAATAAAATCAATTTCCATCATCTCTTGCCCCTCTTGGAGATCTTCTCAAGGCCTTCATGTTTCTTTCAAAACTGAATGGTTTCAATTCTTCCCCCTCACCTCTAGATCAAAGGTTCGCACAAAGGAAAGGTTCTTCCAAGGTGTGGAAGGAAAAAGGCTTAAAGTGATTTAGTGACTTTTTCTCTCTCTCCCCTTTTGGTTATGCATTTCTTATTTGTTTTGCTTTTTTGTTTTGAGTCAGTCTAGTTTTATACTTTGTGTGTTTCTTTATGTTTTTTGTTTGGTTGTTTTTCATTTTTTGTATTTTTTTGCTTTTCATAGAAATTAAAAAAAAAAATTTGAAAAGTCAGAAAATACAAAAAACAGTGTGTGTTTGTGTATATTGGTACTTGTGTACCTTGGATAGCCATTGAAACAAAGTTTTCTAAACTTTGTATCTCTTGTAGCTTAGATGAGCATCTCAATGCACAACTAAGCAAGTGAGCTTTGTGGCTCGTGTTTGTGATGAGTACGATTAAGTAATCTTTTACATTTAATACTCATATCACTCTTTTTGACGGGAAGGACTAGAAAATCCTAAGAGAAAGGCATAAATAACCATCTCACCATTAAAGCCCACCAATCATGAATAATGTAAAGTTGTGATTTACAAATTCGTATTTTATTGGCTTTTATTCCGTGCCAAATTTGATTGTAATTTTACTCAATCTTTTGTACCCTGTATTTGTTGTGGGAATTTATTGTAAGGGTTGTGTGTTAGTGAGAGAGAGTGTGAAGACTCAAGCTATTGAAGCAAGGAGGGTTTTCGCGGGTATCTCGCGACTAAGCATACCGCGAAAAGATGCATATGCCCTGCACATGACTGGAATGCAAAGAGTATGTACAGATGGAGACAGCTGTGTCTCGCGAGTATCTCGCGGGTAAGACCTTCCCGCGAGACACCCACGAGACATTTAGTTCTTCCAGTCTGTACTGTCTGATACACACCTTCTGTACCCTTATTATATATACCCTGTTAGAATTATGTGCCCTCAAAAACAATACTATGCATTTTTATTTGATGACAAAATTTTATTTTCACATTCATAACTTTTATAGGTATATTTCATTGTTTAAATGTGACATGTGATGTCACCTCTGTAGGAAAAATCATGTTAATGGTTAAGGAACCAAAGACAGGGAGTAATGATTTTTCATATATTATTAAATTGTTCTAGGCTGTGTATATTAATTGAATATTACCATTGAAGCCTACACTTGTTGTGCTGCTATATGATAGGATGATTTACTCCATCATTGAAGTAGTGACTTTAAGCAAACAAGTGGGTGTAATGTAACAAGTACATACACTGAATTGGATCCGATCAAGGACACCTTATGGAGTGATCATTGTTAATTAAAAGGTTGTTCTATCACAATTTTTCTATTGTCCTCAAACATGAGGGGTTTGTGTATATTTATTTATTATGCACATAACTTTGACAATGTCAACTGGTGATGCCAATTTTAAAGGCTATATACAGACACGTTGGGTCATGTGTGTAATAAGTAAAATATATAAATGCTCAACAATGAATCCACCAGTCTCTGAAGAAGATAGTATATTCAGTTGATTTTCATATTGAAGTTGGACTCAAAACAAAACCGACCGGTGACATTTTTTCACAAATGTTTTTCATATATATAATATTATATAAATATATTTAAAGAGTTTTTAAAGATATTTTGGAGTCCAATAGAAATTATGAAATCAAGAAATTAAGGGTCACATAAGCTAGGGACATGACAATGATATTTATCCAGTCCTAGTGGCTTGTGGGAATATAGTATGGTGGAAGGACATAGATATAAAATTGTATGAAATGGGACCTCATTTGTAATTCTCTAATCTTCAGGGGTCAATTGCAATGTGTTGATGGACATTATTGCAATTTGTAGAAGTTCAGATATTTTCTTGATATGATTGAGAAAATTAAGAAATATTTTTGGAAAGAGTTTCTAGATAAGTCAATAACGTTCAAAAAGGTTATTGATAAAATCCTACGGCTGAAGATTAGGATCCCTAAGGATCCCACGTCCAATCTCTCTCTAGGGTTTTAGAAGTCTACTATAAAATAAGATTTTATAATATCATATTTAGTGGTTGGCCATCAGAACTACTGTGTGATACTGCAGTCTTCTGAAAACTCAAAAGAAATAGAGAGAGAGACGTGAATACCTTGGGAGGCAACACACTTGGGTTGCTAAGAGAGGTACGCAATTTTGTTCTATTTAGAATCCATGGTTGTGTGGTACAACGATCTTTAAATGAAAATATGATTTTTGTTTTATATTGCTTCCGCAAAAGCTTTCATACCCATATTACCCACAAATGTGAAGGAGAGCTTTTGAGAGAAAACCCTAGCTAAAACACTTGAGAGTTAGAAATTGTTCTACCAACAATTCTCTACACATTTGTTTGTGGAATTTCCTCATCTCCTACCTCTCCATTTCCATACCATTGAGAGGTCAATAGCCCAAACACTTACCACACCTTTTGAAAGTGTCTAGTGAGGTTTTGGTGCTGCTGGGAAACATTGGAAGAAGCCAAGGATGGCAGATGCAACATGGAGCTTGTTGCGGGATCCGGAGAGCTAGACAAGACACGATTCCGAGAAGCCTTGTTGGAGTAGGAGCTTGGAGGGCTTAGGTACAGAGGGTAGATTAGGCTTGGAGGGTCTCTTGCTTACCCATGTATCCCAACTGATTGTCTAGCGGATCGATTACCACTTGGAGGGCGGCGGAGAGGGTTTTCGTCGAGTTCTTCGGTTTCCTCTTTGATAACACGTCTCGGTGTTATCTGTGTTTGCATCTCTCTTCCTTACACTTGTTCATTTCATTTTACTGCTTTGTTGCTTTAAATATGGATTAGAGTAGTTCTATTGCTTGTATGCTTGTGTTTACATTATTCCGCACTTAGTATTTAGTTAGTGTAAAATCAACCAAGCCATAGTTTGAATTGGGGGTCTAAACAAGCTCTTGTGTTTTCACACATTTTGAGCTTTCAATTGGTATCAGAGCGGGTACACTCACTGTGGTTTAAATACCTGAGTGTGATCCTTGACAAGGTGATGGACCGGTCACAATCTTTTTATGCCCCACCATTCTTTGATGGAGGCAACTATGCTTTTTGGAAGGTCTGAATGAGGGCTTTCTTGTGTGCTGTTGATGAGTCCATATGGGATTCCGTAGAGAATGGGTATGTTAAACCCACTACTGCCAAGTCCGAATGGGACAAGGCAGCTCTTGCATTAGCTAATGCGAATAGTAAGGCCATTAATGCTATATTCTGTGGTGTGTCCCCTGATGAGTTTCACAGGATTTCGCACGTGAAAATAGCAAAGGAAGCTTGGACGATCCTTGAAACGACATATGAGGGTACCAAAAAGGTAAAGGACACGAAGCTTTAGATGCTTACCACCAGATTTGAAGAACTTAAGATGGGAGATGATGAGACTTTCGATTCTTTCTATGGAAAGCTCAATGAGATTGTAATTGCCAAACTCAATCTTGGAGAGAAGATTGAAGACTCTAAGGTGGTGAGAAAAATTTTGAGGTCTTTACCGGAGAGTTTCCGAGCAAAAGTTACAGCTATAGAAGAGAGTAAAGACTTGGATAAGATCAAAATCCAAGAGCTAATCAGATCTCTTCAAACATATGAGCTAGGATTGCCTTCTCATAAATCGAGCAAATCCCTTGCTCTTAAAACCATCACCGAGAAAATGGACAACCCCTCCAAAGAGGATGATGTGGAGAAGGAAGTAGTTTTTCTTGCAAAGAACTTCCAAAAATTTATAAAGATGAACAACAGTGGGAAGCCTTTCAACAGAGGAAAGTTTTCATCTCCCAAGGGTGATAGGAAGGAATTTAGGAAGAAAGATGGGAAGGACTCTCAATCCACTCAAGGAATCACTTGCTTCGAGTGCAATGGACATGGTCATGTCAAGAGAGAATGTCCTAATTACTTAAGAATGAAAGGCAAGGCATATGCCACAACTCTTAGTGATTCGGAGTCTTCCAACTCAGATTCGGAGGGCAACTGTGATGAAGAAGGAAACTACTCAGCATTTATGACTATTGCTCATGTTGAATCTTCAAAGGATTTGAACTTGCTTGTACAAAACTTGGGGAGCATAGTGATGAGGAATCCATGGGAATTGTAGAAGAATCGGATGCTGAGGTAGATGAAGATATAGCCGGTCTTCAAGAAAATTATAACTCTCTCCTTTAGAAGTCGAGAGAATATGCAAAGGTGGCTAAGGCAGCTGTGAAAAAGATGAAGAAAGCTGAGGAGGACTATAGAAGTCTCCTAGTGAGATATAAGGAGGCCAAGTGTGAGATTGAGACGTTGACTGGTGAGTTAACCGAGGCCTACACAAAGGTGAAATTTCTTGAGCGTGAGGTGGTTCAAGCAAATGCCAAAGTAGACCGAGTCTCTACTAAGAAACTTGATGATGTCATCTCTTCTCAAAAAACTTTCTCCGACAAAACAGGGTTGGGATATACTCGAGAAAGTAGTTCGAATGTCAAGGTAACCAAGGAAGTAAAGTTTGTGAAGGCCAATGATCCAAAAGAAGCTGTCCCAACTGTTGAGAAAGAGAATGTGGATGACCAACATGTGTTGAACAAGCATCGCAACCAATCAACGTTCAGGTCTGAAGCTAAAGGGAGATCACCTCCAAATTCACAAAGAGGTCCGAGAATGAACCATGTATGCCATCATTGTGGACTTCAAGGACATACCAGACTAAACTGTCATAAGCTGAGAGCATTGAATAATGCTAGAGATCAAAGGTCAAGAGGACCAAGAGATAACAGGAGGAATTGGACTGTTGGGCAACCACGAAGTCAAAATGAAGATTCCGGTGTGATGGATGTAATGAAGATGATTGAGGCATTCACCACATGTTTGGCGAACTTCAACAGTAGGTTTGAAGGTCACAATTCACGTACCCAACCTATAGGGATATCACCTCGAACGCACGTGACGTGTGGGTGAAGAAGGGTACTCATGCATGATTATCTCCCATGTCCATGCATCAATACTTCCAATGCTTAGGATCATAGGTTCATGCATCATATCATGCATTGTTTTCTTTTTATAGCATGTCTTCTTTTACAAGTTTTTCTTTGTTCTTTCAATTCTTGCTCTGTTTTTGAGTGTGTTCAAAATTCAAAAACCCATAAAAATTGAAAAATCTTCAAAAAGTTTGATCGCTTGTCTTTGTGTATTTCACATGTGAGTTTGGCCTAGTACCTTCGTACTTATGGTGTAATGCATTTACGAGCCTGGCTTGTTCTATATGCACATAAATCTTTGTGGAAGAAAACTTGTACAAAATTTGCTTTTACAATGCCAGGTTCATTGGCTCCAATAATAGGCATTTTATAATACAAGAAATGCGACTGCGAGGAAAAGCTCGGCTTCTAATACTGTGGACTTCTCAAAAGAAGCTTTTGGACGCTTGGAACTTTGGGTAACTTGGACAACATGGATCTCTTGGATCTTTGGATTTCTTGGGGGAGGGGGGGGGGGGGGGGCTCTTGGATTATTGACATCTAAGACCTTTGGTAATTTTGACAATTTGGATCTCTTAGCAATTTGGACATCATGGACCTCTTGGTAATTTGGATTTTGGACCCTCTTGGCTACTTTGACATCTTGTGATCTCCTTGGTGATTTAAGCTTCTGGGCAATCCTTTTGGATCTTTTCTGGAAAAGCTCTTGAACTCTCGATGCTTTGGGATTCTTAACAGCTCTCTAGCAGCACTTCCTCCTGAACAGAGTTTTAGTTACTTACCACAAATTTTATCTTTGCACAGTTAGGTGACAAAACCAATCAGTGTATGCATGAGTGCCCTTGTAAGGTTGTAATCCCATAGGGATAAGGTATGGTCTAGCATGTACAAGCAACGGGGTTGTTTTTCCTAGGGATTTAATCATGGATGATGTGCAAACAGGATAAAAGGAACCTGGAGTAAAGCACAATTTCTTTGGCGCAAGCAAAAAGGGCGCACCTATTACAAGACACTTTCCCCTGACCTCTAGCCTTATAAGGGTATCCTTTCCTAGGCTTGGATATTCACTCGTTAGGTTTCGCCTAGTCCTAATAGGCTCTGGGCTTAATCTAGTCCTCATAGATTTGACATAACTAGGGCAACTATATGCAAAGGCTTAACTGGTAGGTGGTTCCTATCCTAGGGTACTCAATCGCCATACCCCTCCTTTCATGGAAGTTATAGGGTAGGAAGGATCAAGGGGGCCTTTTTAGCTACTCCTGTAACATCAACCCCGAAGCTAACTATGGGTAACACTACTGATGTTTTTGTCCATACACCTACAGATGGGGTGATGAAATCCCTAAAAGAGGTGAGACTACGCTAACAGTGGGGAGCTCGAGTTCGGCTTAAAAGGGTGTATATGTCATGCAATTCTTAATGAAGGGGAAAGACTTTTCCAAAGCACAGCAGATATATATGGAAAGAGAATAAAGGTATAGCGGGAATTAAATTTTGCTACCCTATGTTTGCATGTGAGGAAAGTTGTAAAGCATGTGAGGAAAGCAGTAAAGCATGTGAGGAAAGCGGTAAAGCCCCTTGTGAAAACACCTCAGAGCCACCCTTTCGGAAAAGGATTTTTGGAAAAAGATTTTTGCTCTTTTGAAACGGTCTACTAGGATATAGTAGAAGCCTTTTTCAAAAGGAAAGCCCCAAAGGCCAATGCCAATTTTTGTGTTTTTGAAAGCCAATGTCCAAAGATTATGGTTTTATCAAAAGCTCTAAAGGCTTTCTCATCAATCCCCAGCGGAATCACCAGTTTGTCGACGCCCGGCCTCGACCAACTAAGTGGAAAGACCGCCACCGCCATGCCTTTGTTCGACCACCCACCTTGGCGACAACTCCCACGCGCGTAAGGCCCCGTTGGAGGGCCCCTCTCAAATGGTATGTGGTGCGTGTTTTGTTCGCATGGAGCTTTGGGTGCTCTCTCTCTGTGTGGAGAAAGGTAGGTCTACCTTTGGCGTTATGGCAAGAACCTAGGCCAAATTTTAGGTGATTACCAAAGGTGAGTGGAGTCGCCACCAATCATTGGGTTTTTCTAAGGTGTAATTGGTCACCTATTTCTAGTTGATTTTATTATCGATCCTAGGTTAAGAAAAAGGGCATTTTTCCCAATCTAATGTGGACGGCAAGAAAATCTTGATTCTTAGGTCCAAAATTTTGGTTACACGTGGGGAAGGTGTTAGGCACCCCACAACTCCTGTCCAAGGACAATCCTTTGTTTTGATAAAACCTTAATTTTCAAAAATTGGCCGTAAAAACATGACTTTGGCATTGGCTTTCGAGGGCTTTGAGGTTTGGCTTTTGAATGGGTGTGGTTGCAATCTATGCTTTCCTGAGGCATTCGAGCAAAGTGCTAGATTTCTATGACGAAAATATGGCAACAAGTTACCTTACTTTCGCGGAAAAAATTAGGCATCGCTTGCCTTAGGTGACACGGACTGTGACAATCACACCAGAGGGGACGAGCAAGTATATATATCCATACATCATTCACAATGCAAGCACACAAAGCAGGAAAGAAAATGCATACATCCCTAGAGCATGGCCCAAAATATAGGTGCAAGAAAGTAAATAGGGGTCGCCATACCCTAGAGATGAGGACAAATGGTACACGGCGTGATATACCTAATATAACCCATCTAAGAGAGAAAGGGAGGAGGAAGAGAGGGGTTTAAAAGAGTACATAACCAAATAGGAAAACTAGACTCCTAAACCTACTGAACATAGCCGCTTGGGTCGTATCGACATGCTTATGCTTGCGCCCTTTTTGCTTGAGCCTGGGAAACCGTAACCTAGCTCCATGCATCCTCACTCCATGTGTATACATGCAAAGGGAAAGACAAGAAAACCAGTAGACAAGCAATGGAAGGAAGAAGTGCAAAGAGCATATGAAAAGGCATAAAGCGGATAAGCATGATAGGCATGGCAAGCAAACAAGCAAAAGGGTAAACAAGTGAGAAAGCGAACAAAAGGAGATGTCTGCAAGGGATAATTGTAAGTTTGGATCGAATGCCCATAACTTCATTGTGTTGAAGCATGGACGACACACTAGCAAGCATGACTCATGCATGGACATGTAAGCAAGCGTGTAAAGATGCATAGAAAGCCAACAGGTGGCATAAACAAGCATGGTAAGCATAGTATCACGCGGAGCGAAAAAGGGGAAAGGTATGCACGAAGCAACCGGCATCATGGTGATGCCTCCCAAATGGTTTCATCCAAACAAGGCCTTATAGGCGACAGATGTAACCACACAAACACAAACCCGCTAAGGGTATGGCAAAGCCTATAACTAGAGAGGCTAACGCAAGCATAAAGCATAGAAGAAAACAAGCATAGACATGCAAATAAGATGATCCAAACCCCCGAACCAATAAACCAAAACACAAGAAAGAAAGATAAAACGACAAAAGGGCAACAATAGCACATGGCATGACAAACATAGCCTAGGTCTAGGCACGCAAACATGGCATAGAGCACACAAGAACATGGAAAATAACCTGAAACATGTAGAGAGCATAGATCCAAACACATAAGCATGTGGAAGTATAGATATAGGCATAGGCATAGAGACATGCATGTAAACATATAGGAACTTAGCAAATAAACATGGCAGAACATAAATCCAAGCATATAAGCATGTGAAGACAAGGATCTAACCATATAACATGGAAATAAACACATAGACACATAGATCCAAGAAAGGCATAGCTAACAACATCATACAAGCATGTGAGCATGTAACCATAACATCAACCTTGAACGAAAGAGGCACAGAACATAGGAATACATGGCATAAAGCCCTAAGCATGTAGATCTAAACATACAAGCATGTAAGGATGTAGATCTAAGCATAAAACACGGCAAAAATCAAATAAACACATAGATCTAAGCAAGGAACACACATAAAGCAAGAAGCATGCTAAAGAAAGTGATAAATCATATTATTCTAGCAAAAGGAAAGGATAAATGCTAGAAAATGATTTAGAAGGTTAGATGTGTGGATAATGTTGGAAAATCTGGTTTTGTATCTCATACAAAACACATAGCAGAAGCAACAAACATGGATCTATTTCATTCATGATTGATAACATGCACTATGTAAATTTCAGAATTTAAGAACAAGATAGCGTACCTAGGTGTGGTGAAATTCAAAACAAAAGATTATAAGTACTTGGGAACACTTTTAATCTTCACTCCAATTCCACTTTACACCCAAGAAGTGTGGTCTCTCAATCAGTTTCCAAGGGAGAATAATCGAGTGGCTTCACTCACACATACACACCATTTCACAATGATGTATCACTTAAAATAAAATTCTGTATGTTTCTCCCTTTATAACTAATTGATTATCTAATTGGGCTGGCCTATTAGGCCTTTCCAATTGGGCTTTAATGTGTGGCTTGGAGTGGGACCAAAAGGGACCAATAAAACACTAGCTCCAATGGGCCTTGAGCTTTTCTATCGACTCTTAACAAGTCCAAAGTTACCATTAATTATATTTAATACCACTATATAAATATAATTGCACTCTAGGCCTTATTAATAAATTATATCCCAAGACTTTATTATACATACAACCCCTTCATTAAAATATTCGTAATAATACAAAGTCATGAATGTAGACTGCCACTTTGAAGATTACTACATCTTAATCCTTAAGTACCCAGTTTAATCCTTTATGTTATTCATCATATATTTATGAAATCCAATTTCATAAATAATATACTTTAGTAACTCCTTACTAAAGTGGTTGGGCCCAACACTCTGAATAACCAAACCCATTAAACTTATCTCAAGGGAATATTTTATATCTCCGTTAAGAGATTATGAATTCCATCTTGAGAATATATGTTCCATCAACATTAAATGTGGCTGCCCAATATACTGAGGTTTTGACCGTGACTTATAAATCTCACTCTTGATATATTAAAGCAACCTACACCTCATGATTAGTTCCATTATTCTCTCAGGATTTAAAGTTGATGTAAATAGAAGTCGTGAGATTTATTATTCATTTAACAGTCGTTAGGAGAATAATAAATCTCACAGCGGTCCAATTCAATATGTCTTAACTCTTAAGACACATCAATACATCAACTAGAAGTCTCCACTTCCATGATCAAGACAAATCATCTTAGTTGATGTGTTATAGTCTTCGCAGATGAAACGCCCAATTTCATCACCGATTACGAACTACACTTTAAGTTTACAAGGAACTTGTGATTTACATCTTCTGTGACTAAATCACATTAATCACATACAATGCATCTCATGGACTATGATAATGTCCCATTAGTTCATAAATAGTCTCATATAATTAAACAACTTAATTATTTATAACATGCCAATAAATTGGATTTTAGGGCATAAAACCCAACAATCTCCCACTTGCCCTCAAAGACAATTTATCATATATCCAACACTTATCTCCCTTTAGAGTAATTTATAGTCACTCTAAGGCAAGGTTTGGAAACAAGTTTTAGCCAGATGTATTGCATAAATTATCTTTTCTACTACTAGTTTTCATGTACTCATATCTCTCTAATGAGATGATACTTACGTTTAATGTGTATCTTCACCACCTAGGATGAACACATATCTTGAAGTCCAACTTCATGAATCACAATCAAACTACAAGTCAGTATTTGTACATCCAGTAATCATCAAAACTTCACTTTTGTGGACAAGCATATAATCCCTCATTCTCTTAAGATATTTGAGTATATGCTTTACTCCCACTAAATTAAGTGATCTTAGATTCAATTGATATTTGCTTACCATGCCCACCGCAAAATAGATATTTAGCCTAGCATATAGCATAGCATAAAGACTTCCTATTGATATGGTATAAGAAACCGTCTTAATATGCTCTTCCTTTTATATATCTTAGGACTATAGTCCTTTATAAGGAACTTCAAACTTATAAGGAAAGAATCCTTTCTTGAAGTATTACATGCTATACTTGGCTAGAATCTAATCTATTTAAGCAGTTTGAGATAGACCCAACATCCTAATTTCTGAATTTTAACAAAGTTTAATTCTTAGGATGTGACTAGTCTTTCCCAAGTACTTTATATCAAACTAGACTAGACAACCAAAACTCCTTTGATGACACCAACTCTACATCATTCTAAATGATTAGAATGTCATCAACATACATTAAGAAATTTATTATTCTATATAGCTTTTACACACATAAGGCATTTTAATATTTGATCAAAATCAAACAACTTGATTGCTTGATCAAAAATGATATTTTATGATTTAGATGCTTGCTTTAGTCCATAAATGAACTTTAAGCAACTTGCATACTAAACACTACTAGTTCTTTGCTATGTACAAGTCTAGATACATCATATAGATGTCTTCCTTAAGATTGCTACTAGAAGAAGCTTTCTTGATATCCATTGCCATATTTCATCCAAATGAAATATAATGGATAAGAGAATCTAGATAGAGTCAAACTTGACTATTGGTGAAAAAATCTTTTCATATTTGAAACATTTCTTTCTGAATAAATCTTTTCGCCACTAGTCTTGACTTTGAAGGTTTGCACCTACAAATCTATCAATCTCATTTACTTGTAAACCTGTTTGAAAACAATAGGCTTAATGCCATTAGGCGCCTCTACAAGTTCTAGACTTTAAATAGAATCTAATTCTATTCACATAACCTTGATCCAGTAATCCATATTCATATCATCTATTGCCTTTACGTAGGACCGAGGATCAAATTCATATCCTTGTGGAATAATTACAAAAATTTATTCCAAAATTATGAATTTATTTGATAATTGATAATCCTCCCACTACGATATTATACCGGTGTAATAATTATCTACAGAATAATGTCTTATGGTGTATCTAATACAACCATCGCTTTTCTAAATGTATTTTATAATTGTCCTACAACAAATTCTGACATTTTTCTTCTAGAACATTCTACCTTTAAAAGAGCCCTATTTCTCCTTTATGTATGCACTGACGTAAAGAAGTCATTGGAACTTCATTCCTTTACGAAAAGGAGCCCTAGATCATATTATCCTCTAAATAGAATTCATAGACTGGGAATATAATAAAATTATGGTTCCAAAAGCCCATCTTTCACCAATCTTGAATATCATTTAGATTAATAAGATCTAGACATAAGTGCCAAAACATACAATTACAAAGGATGTAAACTTTCTCTTTAAAAGGTAAAACATGTAAATTTCCATCTAGGAGACAATCATGGACAATGTTTAGCTTTACCAAAACAGAAACACTTTCCTTTTGGTTATACTTTTGAGCCTAATTTCCTTTTGGCAACTGCTAGGGCAACTAGCTTGTCCAATTGTTTGGTATTATAATTCCTCTTCTTACCACCCTTACCTTTCAATTTAGGCTAAAAATTTGAATTAAATCATATTGATCCTTGCTTTAGCTTTTAGGATATCTTCCATTGCGTAGAACTCACTCATCAATTCAGATAACATAAAAAGAATTTATTTTCAAAACAATCTGAATTGATCAAATGATTCTAACAAGGACTTGTGGATCATATCCAAATGAGATTAACATTTAATCTCTACATCCAAGAATTCCAATTCATTTTAAAAATAAAAACATTTTCATAATCTGATATAGAATTGGAACTCTTTAAGCCTTTCTTAGCACTCAATATGATTCATACCAAACATCTCATTTAGACTTAATATAAAGTCTAAGTCTAGTACTAACTCTTGCATCTCATGCTGTAGCACAATTGAGATAAAAGCCAATGTAACATTTTATCATTTCAATGAAGACTATGATCACATCATAAGCTATCTTCCATAAATGCATCATGTATAGGAAATTATGACAATGCTGAATCGAAACATATTTATGTACTTCAGCTCCTTTAAGCACCATGTCCAAAATTATTTCTTAGTTAATGTGATTCTATTAAAATAGTAGTTAGAGAACAAAATTATGACAACTTTATTTTGAGACTATGAACATAATTACAAGGACATTATATTTTGCATCCATAACCATATAATATGGAACTCGAAAACCATACTATACTAGGTGCAACGACAACCCAATCCATGTCTATAATTCCTTGGTAGCAAGTTTATTATAAACACATTAATTGATTGAGAATTATTCTCATTATTAGTGCTTTCATGATAACTCTTATCATACACTAATAATATGTTATATTACCTTTAGCCTCTAAGTAATAATGACATAGCTCCTTTGGGAGGTTAACATTACACTTAGTCTAGTGTACACCATTATTTAGAATCATGTGTAGCCACATTTCATCTCCCTTTATAGTGTTTAAACTTGTAGTACCATGAAGCAAAACACCCTCATTTGGGATCGCAAGGCATCTAAGCCAAGACGAGGTGCTTGTTCACACTACTTTAAACGGGTAAGTTCAATCTTGTAATACCATAAAGTAAACACCCTCCTTTGGGATCGCGAGGCATATACGCCAAGACAAGGTGCTTACCTCTCACCACTATGAACCGATAATGGAGGCCGTGAGATCCAACCCTTGTATCTCTCTCCTACTAGAAATTTTAAAACAAATGGATTGTCCTGAAATCATTGTGATCTTATCACAATTTTAACCCTACACATCAAATGTGTTTAATTGTTTAAATTCGATGTGATGTTACTAAGTCACGTCACAATAGCGTAACGAACATTCGCGCAATCACAAAGAAGTTTAATCATGTAAACCGTGAAGTAAATACCCTCCACATGGAATGCAAGACTCGAAGTCAAGACAAGGTATCTATTCACTTTACAATAAACTTAACAAAAGGGTTATTTCAGCACTCCCACTCATTATTTGGGTTTTTCTTAAATAATTGTGATCCCATCACAACTAATAACCTTGCACTTGTTAAAGACTCTAATCTCATTAGAATCACTAACTAAAATGGAAGTCCTAAACTATTTAGGATTCCTTAAACACTAATGAATCAAAAAATTAGTTATATAGACTCTATCCTAAATTTACTAGATAAAGTATTCTAATCCCATTAGAAACTATATAATTTTAATTAGAATTTTAATCTTATTAAAAACCTCTAATTAAAATAAATTAAGGACTAAGAGTTCTATTTAACTAACATCTTTGATCTCATTAGGTCTTTTAGTTAGATAATGATTAATGTATGTCCTTAATTTTCAAGGACTATTAAATTAATCACATAGCCTTGCTTTTTATCAAAATTTTAACACTTAGTCAAAAACAAGTGAAAATTCAAAATTCAGTGCCTTCGATCAGTCGAACCTATTACTCGATCGATTGAAAAATGAAGAAATTCATCACAAAGGTTCTGCCTCATTCGATTGATTCTCGATTCCTATTCGATCGATCGAGATTAACATTTGATTGGTTGAAAGGAATTCTCGATCGATCGAGACAATGAAGAATTTCATCATAGAGCTTCTGCCTAACTCGATCGGTTCTCGATTCCTCTTAGATCGATCAAAAAGTACATTCGATCGATCGAAAGGAATTCCCGATCGATTGAAACTCGTATAACTGAATTTTTTCAGAATTTTCAGGTAACTGTTTTTGACATCTTCATTGTTCTTCCATCAAAAACATTTTTGATTTTATCAACGAAGATTTACAGATCAAACATTAGGGTTTTCAATATCAAGATCAAGAACCATAATAATGCTAGAAACCTTGAAAACATAATCCTAATCTCATTAGGAATAAATTTCATAACCCTAGCATTAATATACTGTTTGACTACAAATATATGATGCAAGGCAAGCAACAATATGATGAATCCTTTATAAACAATTTGCATGTAAACCCATATATTTATATATATATATATATATATATATATATATATATATATATATATATAAAATATAATATAATATACGGATTGTACAACCAAGGCAAATATTACATGCTTATAAGATAGCCATCAAGAACTTGCATATAAACCCATATATATAATTGAAAGCATGTTAATGGCGGAATATAAATGCCACATGGGTCCACAAAACCATGCAAGATCAAAAGCCTTATAATAATCAAACCATGCAAGCCTTATATTTAAGCGGTACAAAGCATCATTCACGCACTTGACAGTTACATTCAATA
The DNA here is from genome assembly GCA_028535165.1 of Quercus tomentella. NCBI lineage: Eukaryota > Viridiplantae > Streptophyta > Magnoliopsida > Fagales > Fagaceae > Quercus > Quercus tomentella. The sequence continues at coordinate 22,887,896 of JAPQVY010000100.1, forward strand.
GTCATTAACTATATCCATTCCAAGAAAACAAGAGACCGACACATCAAACTCTATCAATGCATTATAGGTTTATGTGTTCGTCTCTAATACAAAGACTATTGTGTTCATGTCCAATACAAACACCATCATAACACGCCATACATGGAGAGACATAATCTTGACCACTTCGAACAAACCAAGAGAATATGCATCCTTGGTGTAAACCCAGTATCATCATGTCTCATATAAGTCAATGGCATTGGGAACGGTTATCAAACAAAATTCAACTGTCAATTATAACCAACCAATGCAAAACCAAATTCTCATGCTTTGACTGATATACCAATTTAATGTAAGAAACTTTACTTGGCAAAAATTTAAATCACCAAGAAAACTACTTTCTTTGATTCTAAAATCTCAATCACATGTTATACAAGCATGAGATGAAAACCTGGCTCTAATACCAATTGTTGGAAAATCTGGTTTTGTATCTCATACAAAACACACAGTGGAAGCAACAAACATGGATCTATTTCATTCATGATTGATAACATGCACTATGTAAATTTCAGAATTTAAGAACAAGATAGCGTACCTTGGTGTGGTGAAATTCAAAACAAAAGATTATAAGTACTTAGGAACACTTTTAATCTTCACTCCAATTCCACTTTACGCCCAAGAAGTGTGGTCTCTCAATCAGTTTCCAAGGGAGAATAATCGAGTGGCTTCACTCACACATACACACCATTTCACAATGATGTATCAATTAAAATAAAATTATGTATGTTTCTCCCTTTATAACTAACTGATTATCTAATTGGGCTGGCCTATTAGGCCTTTCCAATTGGGCTTTAGTGTGTGGCTTGGAGTGGGACCAAAAGGGACCAATAAGACACTAGCTCCAATGGGTCTTGGGCTTTTCTATCAACTTTTGACAAGTACAAAGTTACCATTAATTATATTTAATACCACTATATAAATATAATTGCACTCTAGGCCTTATTAATAAATTATATCCCAAAACTTCATTATACATACAACCCCTTCATTAAAATATTCGTAATAATACAAAGTCATGAATGTAGACTGCCACTTTGAAGATTTCTACATCTTAATCCTTGAGTACCCAGTTTAATCCTTTATATTATTCATCGTATATTTATAAAATCCAATTTTATAAATATATACTTTAATAACTCCTTACTAAAGTAGTTGGGCCTAACACTCTAAATAACCAAACCCATTAAACTTATCTTAAGGAAATATTTTATATCTCCGTTAAGAGATTATAAATTCCATCTTGAGAATATATGTTCCATCTTGAGAATATATGTTCCATCAACATTAAATTTGGCTGCCCAATATACTGAGTTTTTGACCGTGACTTATAGATCTCACTCTTGATATATTAAAGCAACCTACACCTCATGATCGGGTCCATTATTCTCTCAGGATTTAGAGTTGATGTAAATAGAAGTCGTGAGATTTATTATTCATTTGACAGTCGTTAGGAGAATTATAAATTTCACAGTGGTCCAGTTCAATATGTCTTAACTCTTAAGACACATCAACACATCAACTAAAAGTCTCCACTTCCATGATCAAGACAAATCATCTTAGTTGATGTGTTATAGTCTTCGCAGATGAAACGCCCAATTTCATCACCGACTACGAACTATACTTTGAGTTTACAAGGAACTTGTGATTTACATCTTCTGTGACTAAATCACGTAAATCACATTCAATGCATCTCATGGACTATGATAATGTCTCATTAGTTCATAAATAGTCGCACATAATTAAACAACTTAATTATTTATAACATGCCAATAAATTGGATTTTAGGGCATAAACCCCAACAGATGATAGGTTAAAAAAGCTACATCCATACCCCTAAACCCCAAATCCAAAGTTTAGAACCAAGGAAAGGAAGATTGGGTACAAAATCAATACCTTGTGTTCTTGGTTGAAAGCTCGGATTTGTGTGATAACACAAGAGCTTGTTTAGACCCCCAATTAAAAAATTACAGCTAGATTGCTTTCACTCTAACTTATCTAAGTGCGGAACAAGAGCAAATGAAGTGCAATAAACCGATAACTACTCTAGTGCATAAACATGAAAAACAAACAATAAAAGTAAAGCACAAGAAAAAGGGAAGAGAGATGCAACCACAAGATAACACCAAGACGTGTTATCGAAGAGAAAACCAAAGAACCCGGCAAAAAACCTCTCCGCCGCCCTCCAAGCGGTAATCGATCCACTAGAGAATAAAGTTGAAGTACACGAATAACAAAAGACTCTCCAAGCCTAGTCTACCCAATGTACTTGAGCCCTCCAAGCTCCTGCTACCAATTGACTTCTTGGAGTCATGTCTTCTCTATCTTTTCGGATCCCGCAATACACCTGATTGCATCTGCCAAGCCTCACCAAATTCTTTCGGCAAATCCCTAACGCTTCCCAAGCTCCAAAACACTCTCTACACTTTGAAAATGTGTGGGTTGTGTTTGGGTACAAATCTCCTCTCAAAGTATGACAATGGGAGAGGGAAGAAGAAGAGACTACAATGATTTCTCACTAAGAATGAGTAGCTCTCTCTGTAAAAGATGGGTGTGTGTTGTAGAAAACCTATCTAGGGTTTTTCTCTCTGAATGGCTTCTCATATTTTTGTGGGTAATGGGGGTATATATAGTATGAGTGAAGGGTAAGAAGGTCACACTTAAAAGTCCTCCAAGCAAAACGTTTTGCGAGTACTTTGCGGGAAGGCCTTACGAGTGAGACACTCGTAAAATCGATAGCCTGGCATGACTCTTCAACTTCCAACATGTGCTTCTCATGTGGCTCTTTCGCGGGTAGGCTTCTCGCAAGACACTCACAAAATCCACTTGTTCATCCAATACATGCTCGATTCTTTACCAACTTAATACTAAACCCAATACAATAAAATTCTACAAAATACAAGGAACAAAATTAAAGCAATTACAACACTTTTTATCATAGAATAAAGCCAAAATAAAACATAGTTGTAAATCAACACTTTACATTGGTGAAGAGAGAAGAATCAAGAAGCTTTGATGAGTTTTTTGGGTATTTTTTGTGTGTATTTTGGTGTTTGAAAGAGAGAAAAAACACGTAGAGAAACTCGGCCGAGAGCAAAACTTAGCAAAATTTCCTCTTTTTTTTTGTCTAAGAGGTGCCTAGGGCTATTTATAGCCTCGGGCACATTTTTCGAGGCGACAGCCCTTCAAGGACTACCGGCCTCAAAATATCTTGGCTTCCTATTTCTGAAAAGGTATGGAACTTGAAAATCCAATGGTCGGATCAAAAGTTATGGCTCTCAAAAGTTTGCGGTGCATTGATCGGTGCGTCATCCCGGTTTTCGTGATATCTTAGCTGTTCTAACTCCAATTTTGACCCATGAACAGTCATTGGAATGATAATTTGATAATCTTCACAATGGCATTGATTTCAACCCGTTCTAGCAGCCGGATCAAAATTAGGGTTTTTAGGCCCACCCAAGATCGACTTGGGGTCAAACTTGGTCAAAATTGTTAAAAATCTCCAAGAAGCTTGAGTTTAATGAAAAACTATGAAAAACATTATTTTGTGAGAGTTTGGACCTCGCTTGGCCCTCAGTCAAACCTAGGACTGACCAGGGGCATTTTGGTCATTTCAGTTGGAAAATGCAATTCAGGTGCTCCGACGCCCAAACAGGTCACACCATGTCATTCTGGATGCTCTTGCGGACCACTAGAGAAAACATGATATTTTTGGATTTTTCGAGGTCCGGCATATAAATCGAGGGCGAACAAAATACGGTATCATCACAAAGGATTACAAAGGAAATCCCAAAGGAATTATAATTTTTGGTGCGATCACACGGGAATTGAGACAGTTAAATTTCACTAAAATAGTTTCATTAGCACCTGAAGTATTATAAGTTTGTAGTGACTATTCCCTAGATACATCTCTGCAATAATTCAATTTTAGATCTATTCTGAGTTATGGATTGTGCTAAAGATATGAGTTGAAATTTGTACAAACTAGATTTTCTATCCTCTCGTTTGTGTTCTCAACCAAACAAATGAGTTTTTTCTCTCCACTTTTCCATTCTCCCAACCAAACACATATAAAAGAAAACTAAATATTTGCTATCCTCTCATTTTCCTATTCCTTCCTCATTTTCTATCCTCCCAATTTTCCACTGCTCCATCCAAACAGACCCTTAGTTGATGATTGCAGGTGGCTCTTGCGGACCATCCCTAATACGCAAGTCCATCAATGATTTCAATAAAGCTAACGGGAGTGCTAATGCTCCTGCTAGTTGTCAAGGACGTTTTTTCGACAGGGGCCAAAAAAGCAAGAATGACCAAAATCTCCCTTTAGATTCTTTAGAGGTGATTATTTATGGAGAGTGTCAAGCCCAAAATTCACAATGTATAGCAAACAAAGGCTAGTGTTGCTTTAACAAGAGAGAAATCAAAATGGCAATAAAAAAAAATGCTGAAAAAATACACAAAAACATAGCAAGTCCAAAACTCTGATCCATAGTTAGCGAAAAGAGGAAATTGAGAGAGGTTTTGAGGAAGAGAGGAAAGGTTCCCTTGTACCCATATTTCCACACCCAAACTTCGAAATTGTGAGAATCATTGCTGGTTGAATGAGCTTTTGCTCAAGAGTTTCAGTACTAAGGGTAAAACATGGTTGCTTTTGAATCTGATTGGGGCCTTTTGTATTGAATTTGGGGTGCTCTAAGTGACTAGTTTTTGGTCAACAAAAGAGGTTTTGAACCCCAAGGTTTCAATCAAAGAGGTTATGGTCAAATTTGCTTTTAATTGGGTAAGAAGGTTGGCTTGCTTTATGCATAATTTGGGAAATGAAGTGGCTTAAATTCATGGGCTGATGTTTCCTAGAAATTGCAGGCCCTTGGAGTCTACATTTGGTTGTTGTAGCAAATAAGGCTAGCCACTTAGGGTCAACTATGTGTTTTAGGCAAAAAAAGTGTAGAGCAGAAAAGTTGGGCCACCATCAGCCAAAGCATAAAAGCTCTTTTGGGGTGGAAATTTGGAGTACAAGACCTCCTCCAAGAGCTTGTGGTGCTACCAATGTCTTATGCCCACTTGGTAGCACGCATGCTAGGCTCATGCAAAATGTTCGAAAGAAACTAACCCATACTCTCCAAACCACACTTCCTCAATTTCTCCAATATGTCACATGGGTTTAGGTCATGCTTAAAAGAATAAAATATAATATAAAATTGAGCCCATAAGAAATTCGAGCTCGGCCGAATTGGGCTTGTAAAAAATGTATCACAAAAATGTGTATCAACATTAGTCCCCCAAGTACGCGTGGCGTTTGCGGCTTACGTGTGAGTAGTTAATGTTTCCCATTGCTTGAAAATATTGCGAGTTTGGGAATTAGTTTATCAAAACGTTTTATTTTTTTTGTTGGGAAGATACGGGTCGATGAAGTGTATAAATATCATTGGTTGCGGAGCCCACTTGTCGAAACATTGTGGTCATGAGTCCAAGAAAGTTGAGTTGTAACCAAATGATAGGTCCAATCTGGAATGCTCTTTGTTTTTCGTGTCCACATGTAGCTTTATAATTTTCTTCATAGAAAGGTTTAGGCACCTTCAATTTCATGATGCTTTCTCCCATATTTTTGGCTTTCTATGATTATATTTTAGGAACAATACTCCTAATATAAATCTTGGATGAGTGGACCCATGCTGTGTGTCTTGAAGCTTCACTCTCTTAATGCGTGAAGAAATGTACCCTTGAAAGATTTCAAACCTTCATCATGGCATAGACCAAAAGATGGTTGCTAGGTGCTAATATTTGCATGACTTCAATGTCAAAAGAAAAGATATTGGTAGGCTTGTACAAAGACATGTGGACTAACTTAGACAGAAGCTCATATGCCATGAGAAATAATTAAGGCCTCAAGTCTTGAATCTGTATGGTGGGTCCCCGTGGTAATTTTTTAAGTGTCTGTTTTGCAGCCAATCTTTTCTCTTTGGTGGCTTTAGTTTTCTCTTATAACATATATTGACATACCATTTGTCTTGAACCCCATGCTGCTAGCTTTCTCTTTTCTTCAGTAGCTCTCTTTCTCCTTTCTTTCTGTCTTTTTTCTTTAAATTTCCTTCAAGAGTCTTTTGGGAGCAACGATTCAAGACTTGTAGAGCTATTTAAACTTATTTCTTTGATCTCAAATGTGTTTCTCCTTCTTCATCTGTTTTTTTTTTTTTTTTTTTTTTTTTTTTTTTTTGAAAAACCCAAGCTTCATCAAATCTTGCAACACCATACTTCAATCCTCCACCCATATTGTTGAAACTCAAGGTGGGTGTTGAGATGGTGGAGATCCTTATGGTTGAGAAGCAATGGAGTTCTAACAGAAAAGAATTTAAAGAGCTTGGTGCCGCCCACCATCTACAAAGTTGAGATTTAGATGGGATGAAGCGTTCACCTAAGAAAAGAGGAAACCCATTAGCAAGGATCAGGGTTGTTCCGTCAGTGACGACATCTCGCCAACCATGGTTGTGGGACTCGTTTGCACCAATCTTGGCTAAGCAATGCCGATGGCGGAGAGAAAGGTACCCTTGTTAGTGAGGAACAAAGTTTTGTTATTGGAGGATGATGATCAGGGTTGTTCCGTCAGTGATGATAATGGAGGTTTGCGACATCACGCCAACCATGGTTGTGGGACTCGTTTGCACCAATCTTGGCTAAGCAATGCCGATGGCGGAGAGAAAGGTACCCTCGTTAGTGAGGAACAAAATTTTGTTGTTGGAGGATGATGCCAAACATGGCGTCAAGTTGTTGAACTCGTTCTTCGAGCAAACTTAAAAAACATGAATGCGACTCCCATCTTGGTGAGCTCTTTTTTCTTTTTTTTCTTTTTTTTTTTGGAAAGTAATAGACCTATTGCACCGATTAATGAGGTTGAACTATTGTTGTAATTGAAGCCAAATTTTATGTTGAAGTCACCTCCCCATTGATTTCGACAGTTGCAAGGCATGGAAATCAATTCATAGTGCAACTATGATTGACTTTGAGTTGGCCATTGTATTGTAAGTAGAATGAGTAGCATACTTGGTCTTAAATTCAAAGAAGTGAAGCCAAAGTTTGACTTGATTCCACATGAGAATATAATGATAATTGGGAGGCTATCTTGAAGACCACTTTGAGGATGCTTTAACTTGAGAATTGCTTGCTTGTTGGCTAATCCGGTGACATTGTGTTTGCCAAGAATATTTATGATGAAGCCATAATCACGAGCGATGAGCAATACTACTGGCTACCTTGGTTTAGCGAATTTGAGATGGAAAATAGTGAAAATATCAATTGGCTATGTAGAAAAGAGATGTGATAAAGTTGCTGAGTGAGTTGACAGCCCCTAATGTCAAGTCCTTGCGATGAGGTTGAAAGTAAGGGTCACAAGTTGCTGCTTCTTGGTTTTTGTAATGACAAGGAGGTCGTAGGTGAAACTGAGATTGGTGATTCCATGTAGGGTGTATCTTTTTTTTATCATGGTATTGCTCATCCAAAATAGCCCTCGTGACTTAGGCCTTGATATGGCAAAATAGACGATGATAGCATGAGAAGACGCCAATTGCCGCTGTGTATGCTAAAATTGATGAACGGCGCAACTTGTAAGTAAGTGGGAGGTTCTTCTTTGCTATGTGGCTATAAAAGATCTTATTCAATGAAATGTCGTTGTGCCGAGATGCTTTTGCTTATGGTGAGAAGCCACTATTCTTTTTATATAATTGTTAGCATATTGAAGATGGTGCACATACAACAGCTCCATTTGTTTGAGAATGAAGCTGCCTTTTCTTTGGCAAGTCAAAATCTGTTGTGGCATGACGCTGGCACCCCTTCTTGTCATGCCAATAGTAATTGCTGAGTGTGATGCTTCTTACTTTTACATAGAATAAATGTACTTTGGGAGACTACGCCATTGTTAAGTGTGAACTTGCTACTCACTTGTTAAGTCACACATCTTCTTCGTTCTCTTTTCTTGATTGCATATAGTAGTATATTGAGTGCAATGTACTATGGTTTCCTGTAGGATGACTTTGGCTTAAACAATTGGGGTGCCTTCATTGGGACTTTCATTCACATGGCCAATGCATCATTTTCTAAGGTTGAAGCTACTACAGACAACAACATAGAGCTACAATAGATGATACCATGGTTGCGGCTAGTAACTTTAAACCTTTTTTGGTCTCTCTCTTACTTACGGCTTTGAAGTAAAGAAGAGATCGATTGCAAGCCAATGTCCCAAAGATGGTGATGTTGGATGGGGACTATGACATTGCTTCGACTTTTTCCTTCACCTCCTTTCTTGTTTTCTTTTTTTTATCTGATTGTCTTGTATGGAGCTCCAAGCTTTGAAAGTTTGAACTAGTTTTAGTGTGTAATAGGTGTTGCTACCTTGGAGACACTTTCTCTTGTATTTCGCCTTTGTGGACAACCCACTTGTGTATAGAACAGCTCCTATTTAGTTGTATTGGGGCCACTTTGAGTTTGTACTATCATGGTTAGTTGACACAATTTGCATTTTGTACAAAACAAACATATATGATATTTGGATGTAAATTTTGTATTTTAAAATGAAAAAACGATTTGTACCTCAAGGATGTATATAGTTTGTAATTTGTACCATGAGAATGACTTTGTACCTTTCTTTGATAGGCTATGAGTATGTTTTTGTTGTGAAAACAACCCCAATATGGTCATGAATGCTTTGATATGTTGAAGAAAGCTTGCTTGAAAAGGTCATGTGCACCTTGTGACTGAGTAGCATAGCTTTGATAAAGTGTACACACTTAGTCTCTTGACAATGACTCGTGTTTGATTGGATATGTTGTGAATATGACTTTCCCTTTGCAAGGGTTAGTAGACATGTTGCTTGGGTTGTCATGCCTTTGTGGATAGGTTTTGGCTAAGCGCACGTCTTGCTGTTTGTGCACCATTTTTAAGCGTTATATTGGGGCAGATTTAGTTTCACAAACAGCAGCTCATATATATTGAAACTTGGCTTGCTGCTTGGTAGTTGACTTATACTCAAAATGTTTTAGATTGCTACTTCGTTAGTTTCAAAAAGTCCCCACATATGGCCTGCATTTTAAAGGCATTGTGGCTCATGGTGCACTTGTTTGTCACCGTTTCATAGGGCGATTGCATTCTCACACACAATGACTCATAGAATGCATAGGCTTGCTATTTTCTTGAGGAGAAGTTTTATCCTTATGTATAGTGAATTATCATGTGGCAATGAGGTAGTGATTTGTTGCGTTGAATTTCCTATATTTTTTAAGGATGGTTATGTCTCCATATGTAGTGGAACATCATGCTTGAACTATAAGAAACTTTTGGCTTTCCCTACCTTGTTAAAGGCGTTGCACCCTCACAAATAGCGGTTTTGTCATGTATGAATAATATGATATCTTATTGACTTCCTAATCATTCGGTAGGGCTTACCTTTGAGGATGCATTGGCTTTCCTATCTTGTTAAGGGCTAATTATGCCCTCGCAAGTAGGGGTATCATCATAGTGAAATGTCTCATTGGCTTCCAAACCATTTGATAGGCGTACCATTGAAAGAGTATGTGCTTGGCTTTCCAAACCTTATTAAGAGTATTTTCACCCTCACATGTAGAGGTTTTACCGTAAAAAAATTTATAGGATTTCTTGCCGCTTCACAAGGTTTTCCATTAGGAGAAAGCATTGGTTTTCCCTATTTTATTAAAGGTATTGCACCTTCACATGTAGGGGACTCACCATGCTTGGATAACATGATAGTTCATCGACTTCCTAATGTTTCATAGGGCATGCCTCCAAAAATTGGTATGAGCAAGATGTATTGTTGTCGCTTATGACCTTTTGCGAGATGTCAAAGTGACGAATGATATGCTCCTTGATGGAGTTGGCTATGGCCACTCCCATGCTTTCTTGAGTGTAATTGCTTCCACCCACTTAATGAACCCTTACCCCAATACCCAATTGGACTTGTTCTGTAGTGACAATATCTCATTTTCAATGCACGACTCCAGTACGTGACTAATCAATCAATGCACTGATCCAAGTACATGACTAACCACCAACTTGAGAAGGATGTTGGCTGCAAAGTTCTTCAGTTCATCAACACAATGAAGATCACGAAACTCCTTGGTTACAAAACATTACGGCGTACAAACACAGCAGCTTCTTCAAGAGAAAGATGAACTAAGGCATATGTCTCTAGTCACAATATGCTTGAAAAAAACTTTCGCATTAAGTTGCATCCACTTTCATCAGCTGTGACGGCCCTTAAAATAATCCTTATATATAGGGTTGTAAGAAAAGAAAGCCTAAACATGTATACATGGATATATGTGAAATCAAATCTGAAAAACTGATTTTTGTAAATCTCGATAGATAGGTTATCTATCGAGCAGCTGTCAAGCATCGGGCTGAAGATCCCTTTTAAACCTCAATAGATGTTATCTGTCAAGCTAGCTGTCGAGCTTTAAAATACAGCACTTCTTCACTCGATTCTTGGATAAATTTGCATGATTTTAACACTTAGACTTGAACTCTTGTTCCTTGAAGTATTAAACACATCCTATATCTACCCAATTACAAGTAAAGTGAGTTTTGTCAAACGATTAGCCAATTCTAAATGACACATGTTCCTAACATGATTCACATATGTCTTAACACTTTTCTTGCTTGGCTTTTAACTTTGAGACAATGATAGACTAGACTTTAAAGATGTCGGTATAGGGGTGTTGCATCCCTAGCACAACATCTAGAATAAGGTCTAGCAAAGCATTCTTCAAAGGCATGCGCAAACCTTCCTTATTAGTGGGCTTAGTTGCGGATTTCAATTGCTAGAGTTAAGTGACAAGAACAATTTTCTTGAGGATGGCAACATGGCACTTCCCTTTTCAAGTATAATCTCAAATTCGAGTATGGCAAAGGCGTTGGCATGACTTGGAATGCATGCTAATGTCACGGCTTCAAATGTATGAACATGTCACAGCTTGATGTGCGTGGATAGACCATGACTTTGGATGTGTGAGCATGTCATGGCCTGGAGTGAATGAGTATTTCAAGGCTTTGGTGAGGGGCATTGATTTTGGATCTCCTTCATTGTTGGGTGCTCCGAGAAGGTTTTCATTTTGCCCCCAGTGCAAATGCGATTTACATTAGTAAACAAAAGTCACGGCAAAGCGAAGTAGCATACATGAATTATAGACAATAAGCATGCGTTGGTGCTAGTATATTGCTTGTATGACTTCAAGACTTAGCGTATGGAATGTCGCTACCTCAAGGCTTGGTATATGGGATACCTAACGACTTGCGGTGGGCCATTTAGATATGGCCTTCAACTATTTGGTGAAGACTTCATTTAGCAATGACGCCAAAATTATTCAGCTGCGAAGGGTCGCACACAGTGGCAATTATACTCGTCCCAAAATGAGTCAATCACCCACGGCAACCCAATACGCTTAGTGCTAACCCAACAACAATACAACTCAACAATAAAGGAGACATATGTTGGAGATGTTGAGGATGAGATTTTAGCCATTGTCTTTGGGGGTTCTTGGGCTGAAATTTATGTTTAGAGCTTTGCTTTGTTGATTATTGGCCGGAGCCTTCCTTCCTTTCATGATCGGACTAGCAGCTCACCACTTTTGGATTTTCAAGCTACAACAAAAATGTTCACAAATATTATGTAAAGCAAGGGATGTAGGATATTCATCCATAAGAATAATAGCTAAAAGAAAATATAAATGAGTGGAAGAAAATTCTTCCCTTGAATAAGAAAGTTGATTTCCATATGTCCTCAAAATCCTTCACTTCTTGGATGGCTTCTAGAGGTTGGAGCGATTTCGTCACCCATTTTCAAGCACTCACACATTTTGAAGCATCTCTAGGGGCTCAATGGGCTAAGGATAGACCTTTTTTCAGCTCAACTTCACAATCTTGCATGGCAAAGCATCATATGTTTTTCCTAGAAACGGCAAGTTGGTGTGAGAAACACCATCTCTTTGCTAGTTTCACATAATTGGAGGCATCATTTCTCTTGTTCCTGCTGCTTGACTCCCTAGTGAAGTCGCCAAGATGCCAAGGACGTTTTTGCGATAAGGCCCAAAAATGCAAGAATGGCCCAAATCTCCCCTTAGGTTCTTTAGAAGTGATTATTTGTGGAGATTGTCAAGCCCAAAATTCACAATGTATAGCAAACAAAGGCTAATGATGCTTTAACAAGAAAGAAATCAAAATGCCAATAACAAAAATGCTGAAAATGCATAGAAATATAGTAGGTCCAAAACTTCGATCCACAGTTAGCAAGAAGAGAAAATTAAGAGAGGTTGTGAGGAAGAGAGCGAAGGTTCTCTTCTACCTATATTTCCACACCCAAGCTCTTTTGGGGTTCAAATTTGGGGTACAAGACTTCTTCCATGAGCTTAAGGTGCTACCAGTGTCCCTTGCCCTTTTGGTAGCACGCATGCTGTGCTCATGCAAAAGGTCCGACAAAAATCGACCCATACCCTCCAAATCACACTTTCTCAATTTCCTTAATATGTCACATGAGCTTGGGTTATACTTAAAAGAATAAAATATAATATCATATCATATCATATTAAGCCCATAAGAAAGTCAGGCTCGACCAAATTGGGCTTGTAAAAAATGTGTCGCGAAAATGGGCATCAACACCAGTTTGGGAAAATCTATGTACGCTAATTTTGCTATTTTTTTTAATCCCCCCCCCCCCCCCCCCCCAAACATGTTAGGGATTTTTTTGTAACAGATAATTTAGTGGTGTCTTGTACCTGTTTGTTTACGTTTCTTAGTTTTCTATGAATCCTTATTTACCAAAAAAAAAAAAAAAAACAAATATGATCATATATACATTATTATTATTATATATTTTTTTAATTTCTTTTTTGTTGTTGTTGTAATCATTTTTTTTCTTTTATAAAAACACCGTTTTATTAATTTGAAATAAAAGAAATTCATCATTTGAGAGGGAGCATAATCTAAGAAACAAGAACTCTCATCAATCCAAGTAACATAATGCTCAACAATTAAAGTATGTTTAGTTAACAAAACACTAAATTAATATTTACAGTTTTTTTAAGAGAATATATACAATTAAATATATAATTGTAAATAACCAAAAAAGTTATATACTATTACCTGAATAATAATAATATAAAAAATTAATATATAATAATTAGTACTTCTGAATGATTTGTGTTGAAAAATACATACAATTCTTTAGTTAATAGAGATGTGAAATATGAAACTCTATTCTTTTAATCTTAAATGATTTTTTAACATATATCATCCCTTATTAATTTATTGGTGAGTTTTTAGCTTATATTGATGGCCGTGTAATACACCTAGAGGAAGGGTATGCCATTAATTATTCTATTTTGAAAATGATTTTGAATGCTATATGTTTAGTTACATTTAGTTATTTTTATTTTCTAAATATAAGATGTTAAAACTCACAAAATTCTTTAAAATAAATTTGTTATATATTTTTTAACTAAATATTATTATTTCTAAACTTCTTACATATTTTATTTTATTTTTTATAATTTAAAATTAATAATTATTAACGAGGTCATTGGTTCAACCATCAGTTTGACCTCAATCGGACTATAAAACCAAGAACCACTTCCTTTTTTCTGAACAGTTCGATTTAACTATGGCTATAGTTATAAGCCAAGTACTAATTTTTTTTTTATTTAATAAAAAAAATTAAAAATCTGATACGAACGGTGAGAACTATCCATGGTTTTCAAACTCAGGCAATAAGACTACAATTCGCATGATTTATTGACATTTTTTCATAGGCCGGTTTTTGGGTTAAAATAACCTCCTTGGTGAACGCTTCACAGTTAAACGAGTTAGACCATCCAGTCCAATCTAGGTTTCACAACAATGTTTCATATAAACCAATCACTTCTCTTCACAAATCATAATCAACCATTTTGGGGTTGACAAAAAATTGTGACCACAGACGTTCTCATTAATAATTTGCCAACTACGGAGCACATACAAGAGCCCCATGGGCCTTGCCTATCACAGGAATCAACTTTTTTAATTCCTACTGTTCCTTTATTAACAAAATAATATATATATAAATAAAAAATAAAAATAAAAAACTAGGAATAACTACGCATAATATAATTATGTATACAGCAAAAAAATAAAGAAATAGAAAATCCAAAGGGAATGGAAAGCAGCGACTTTAAATTAACCCCAAAATATTACTTGAAGTAACAATCAAAGTAACACAAAAACTTGGCTGGACAGGTGTTTTCCAAAATCCCGACATATTGTTGGCAGCAGAAGATCTAAAGCAAATTTCGCTCGTGTCAAGTGTCAAATGTCAATTCCATCCTCACTGAAGAGTGAGGACTCAACGAGTATTTGCCTTTTTTAGATGTATAATATGACCAACACAAACAAATGAATAACTTACCATCATATTGGGATGAGGAGGATCTAAATCATCTAGCAACTTAGCTATGCTTCTTGTAAGCCCTGTGCCAAGCTAGTTCAGAAGAAAGTCATCTTTTATACCAAGAGATGTAAAAATTAATTCCAGGTCAATTGTTGCTCACAATGTATATGATGTGGTGCACTGCCTACTGCATTATTAGCAATAGCAAACTAAACATCTAGAAAAGCAGAGCATGGTTCGAAGGTGTAAGGAAACATTCGACCCAGACAAAAGAAGAGGGGGAGGGAGGGGCCGCAGGGGGGGTGGGGCTGGTTTGTGGTTCTATTTGTTGGCTGAGCTAATTTGCCTTAGTATACAATTACTTTCATCCATACTCTTACACCAAACACATTTGTCTTTGTTATATATTTGGATGTTCACGATAAGACAGCAATCCTCCTCAGATACGAAATATACCTCCTTAGAGAGATCTACTTACAGTGAAAAGTGACAGTTCAAATCACAAACATATGGTTTAAACCACTTATTATACTCTAATGGAGGGGGAAGATACCTGAAGGAGACGGAAGATACTTAAAAAGGCTATCAGAACACTGCCCAAACTAGGTGCTGTCAAAACCCTGAGACATCCAAATTATGGAACTTTGGGACAAGGGATTAAATTTGCCTCCATCGTTTTGAAATAGTACCATTGTGTTGACAATGCTGGGGGTTTTCCACATGCAAGTGACATATGTCAGGAACAAAAACTGCACCATCCAATGAGTTCTGATAATTTTTTGGCCAGTATAGGCCTGAGGCAGTAGGTGGAGAAGTAATCTGTGGTACTGTCCACGAGGCCTCTGGTACCTGGCCCAAGCACTCATCATCATCCAGTTCTTCCTCAGCACCTCTTAAAATCGGCGAATCTGTCTCTCCAAGCTTGCTACTATCAGCCTGTTGCAATTAATCATCAATTGCGGAAAAAAAAGGGGAAACATATGGATTGTACTTAGGGCAGATTTAGACTAAATGGAAATTACGTTAGGAATAGTAATCTTTATTACTGGGTGTTGTAATGAAATAACTATTCATATTCATAAGTTTAGTTGTTATGTATGGAAAGTTTGTGTTTTTTGGAAATATATTTATTTTAAAAACTGTTATATGCTTCAAAGGCTTTGTGATTTGCTAGAAGCTTGGCAAGGTCCCTTTGGTTGGCATCGAAATATAGCTTAATGGAGGGCTGTGCCATATTGCTTAATGTGGTGTCCTTGATGGGAAATGGAATGTGAGATGCTTTGGAGGAGACCGGTCTATTCTTGAGATCAAATCTTCTTCTTTTTCTTTTCTTTTTTTTTTTCATTTTTCTTTTTTTTTCATACATTACTAGATTGGAATGTTGCTTTTTTCAATCTCTTCCTTGTTCTTCTTTCTTAGATATGATTTTGAGCATTCTAATTTGGGGGTTTGATTGTACTCCACAAGTACACCCCGGTGTACATGGTTGTTTCTTTTTTGATCAATAAAATTTTTGTTACATATCAAAAAAAAAAAAAAAAAAAGCTACTATAGCTATTTAGAAAGGAATAGCTATTCCTCAATTTAAGAAATAGCTTTTGCTAAGGAAGTACCATTCCTTATAAGAAATATGCAAACAAATAAGTGATTAGTTATTACACATGAATAACCACTCCATTACAACATCGATTATAACATACCAAACATGCCCTTACTGTATGCCTAGATGAAAGAACTAGGTCGAATAAAACCAAATCTATGACAAAGCTTAAAACCATATGGACAACTCACATCATCTGCATACAACCCAGATGATGCAGAAGGCAATGAGAAGACAAATTTCCTATATTTTATTTGATTTCATGTATTAAGGGCAATTTTGTAATTTCCTAATATTCTAGAATGGGTTGTGCTTATAGTCTATTGGGTCTTACTTTAGTTTTATTTTAAGCTTGGTTATTTAGTTTGGGTTTAGTAATAAAGCCCAAGGAGTCCAAGTCCAAGTCTTATTAGAGTTTTAAGAAATCCTAGTTCAACTAGGATTAGGTATTAGTCTTCTATTTAAAGAGTTGTAGTACTTTCTATTGAGTTGATTATTAATGAATATTTTCAGAATTTAAGAGCTTTGCTTTCTTTTATGGTTTGTGTGATGCAACCTTCTCCGAAATGTGATGCCAAGGAACCCTAGGTGTGATGCTTAGGAAGTCTAGGTGTGATTCCTAGAATTTATCTATTTTCTTTCATTTTACTATTCACGGTTACGGTTCACAGCAATCCAAATCTTGATTTTCACCTTTGTTTTCATTCCTAAACCCTATTAATCCTTGTCCCCCTTGAAAACCCTATAATCCCTATTATTTTCTAGCCTATTCCCCACCAAAACCTAACCGTAATTCTTCAAAACCCAAGCTATAATAGATCTGCCCTGGTGTTCTAAATCAGGTTTTGTTGTTCCCCCTTGTCCTACATCAATTTGGTGTCAGAGCAGGGATTTTGCATCATGTCTACATAATCAGGGAGATTGTTTAGGGCACGAAGTGTAACAAGAGTCATAGTTTAGGGTGCAAAACGTGCATTCAAAAAGTTTATAGTGCAAAATGTAATACAAGGTATAATTTATGATAGTAAAGTGTAATTTTCCCTCAAAATTGGTATTATAGCCAATTAAGGGTCGTTTTGGAATTGCTAGAATTAGGTTAAATGATTGAATTCATCATTTTCTAATTGCTTAATCTTTTGGTTAATCGGTCATTCTAGGCCGTCTTTCTTATCTAAACTATGAAATACAAATTTTTCTTTTTTTCTTTTTTTTTCTTTTTTTTTGCTGTTAGAATTTTTTAATCCTTATTCTATACTAGAACTAAATTATCCTCATTGTGCCTAACTTCATGGTCAGCGAATTCACCACAATAATGCAATCTACATTTGCGGCCAAATTAAACCAAAGACACTTGTGATGATAATTGCTTGTTTTATGTATTAGGTGCAAGTGCCAAAGACACTTGTGATGATAATTGCTTGTTTTATGTATTAGGAGCAAGACCCACTTGCCCGTCAAGCAATGTAAAACACAGAAATAGTTGATGGTCATCCTAGCAGAAAGAAATTTTCAGTCCCAAAGTAACACAGAACAAATACTCTAAAATGCTAAAATACAGCCTTCAATCTATCATGCATGGAATAGCTACAACCATACCTTAGATGATCCGTTATCCATGTAGCCATAACTCTGATTGAATTCAGGAAGTCCAAGATACTCATCTATAGGCCACTGCAGAATACTTCCAGCAACAGAGCCCCCAGAATATGGCACCTTTGGTGCTGCAAAGTCACCAACTCCACCAACAGGGATAGGTAATACTTTGTTGCATTGAACAGCCATTGGCAATGGTGCATCTCTTCTAGACACAGAGTGAGATTTTGTTTCCAGGTTTTCTTCCCCAGAATGCAACTTCACTGAGGAAGAGGAAGCAACAGGATCAGTAGGTTCAAGTCCAACTTTCACACCAGTAAGCAAAAATCTCTGATGAGCAGACACATAAATATTTGCTGTATGTATGGCAACATCACATTTTCTGCAGAGTAAAGCTCGATCCTCTAGACAAAAGAAATAGCCAACTGTCTCCTGTAATGTGTGACAAATATCAGCAGAAATTGATCCTAAAGAAGTATATTTTAAATTCACGAAGACACAAGAAAAGGAGAATATAAAGAAGTAATAGCATTCTCACTTATGCATTACATTTTACTTTAAAAAAAAAAGTAAAAGCATTCTCAATTATCAAAAATAAAAATAAAAAATAAAAGAAAAAGATGAGAGCATAATTGAGGAAACATGCACATTAAATAGGAAATTGTCAAGGGCCTAGTTTTAACATTAATGGGAAGAAAAAAGTCAGTTTCCTAGGAAAAAATATCACAATTTCCAGAACGCAGCTGCAAATAGATATTTCTGACAGGCTGACCTGATGAAAATTAAAATATGCTAAGTCACCAAATGCTCACCTTATAAATCTCTCATCTGAACTAGCTTTCTAAAAATCAAAGATGTTTGCAACAGCATCTTCTAACAGTGCAATTGCAATAAAACATATGTTCCTGTTTGACTTCTAAAAAGGTGAATTAAGTGTCCGTTTGGGATCAGTTTATTTAGCTGAAACTGAAAACTTTTTACTGAAAATACTGTAGATAAAGGTAAAAATTAGCTGAAATAATACAGTGAGACCCATAAATAGTACCAAAAAGTACAGTGAGACCCATGAATAGTACCAAAAATAAGTTGAATAGTAAAATAAACTGACAAAAATAATCAATGCAAAACACACTCTAAGATGTACAAAATGAAAACCTGACCACATAATTTCAAAAAACTGCATATGAAGAGAATTTCAAGTAAGAGCCGTTTGTTTAGGCGTATTAGAGACAAAAACGGGCGTTTAGCAAATCATAAACATCTTGATATGTTTAGCTAGGCGAAATTTGTGGGATTGCGTTTTTGAATCTGCAGATTTACGCGTTTTAGGAAAGGCAATTTCCCATTGTAATTTTGATATCGCGCGATTTGCAAATCATGATGCCGCTAATTTTTTTGACTGAAAATCGAAAATAGCCTCCGGCTCCATGCTTAATGACCCAAATACCGGCCTCTCCCTTCACCATATATATATATATATATATATCTCCTTAGTCCTCTGCCTCTAAATTCATCAGTTTCACAAGGATTGGTTCTCTCTTCTCTGTTTTTGCACTGCTCCGTTTATCGTTGTTCTTCATCGCAATTTCCAGGTAACTATTCTCCATTCCCATCTTTGAATTTATGGTATAGATTTGGGCTTTTCGCATGTTGGTTTATACTATTTGAACTCAAAATATTAAAACTTAGAGATTTGTTGTTGTTGCTACTGCTGGTAAGAGCTCTCTCTGTCTCACAAACAGCCCTCCATGAGTATTTGACTTACCTCAATGGTGGGATTATATGAAAATAAGGTAATTTGCAAAGTTTTTATGTGGGTCCGTGGATACATCTATATACAAATTGGTTTCATGTCAAATTTTAATGTAACCATGAGTAATCATTTTAGCTACTGTTGTAGGTTAATTACATATGTGTTTTTATATTATTATGCATTAGTTTAATTACAATATGATTATATGACATTGTTAGAAGGTTTTGTACAAGGATTGGTGTTTAATGTAGCTGGGTTTTACAGAAAAATCATGGCACCATGAGTAACATTTCCAAGAACAGCTCTTTTTCTTCCACTTCACGATTACATTCAAATCTAGGAATTTTTGTTTAATTCTTTGATTGAATCTGTTTGATTCTTTGTGGTTGTAAAACTTACCTAGGAAAATTACTCCTACTATGCAAATTTTTCATGGGTTTGGTTGTAGAACTTACTGTATTTGGTTGAACATTAATATTAACAAACTTATGTTTTTTTTTAGATGGGTAAGCCATCCCAAAATAGCTCAAATGTTAGAGCTCAATGGCCATCAAGAGTAACAACTATCTTTTGTGAAGCTTGTGTGAATGAGGTATTTAAGGGTAATCGACCTAATACCCACTTTAGTAAAAAGAGTTGGACAAATATTATAGCAGCTTTTGAAAAGAAAATTGGAAAGGAATATCCTAGGGTGAAGTATAAGCATAAATGGGATGATTAAAGAAAGATTGGGTGCTTTGGAATAAGTTGAAAGAAAGTGAAACTGGATTGGGATGGAATACAGCCAAAGGAATAATAGCTGCAACTAATGAGTAGTGGGAGAGGAAGCTAATGGTATGTTTTGTATAACCCATTGTATGTTGTATTAGTAGATAAAACATGCTAATTTGAGTTATTAACGAAAATATTCAAACTTGTAGGAGGTACCTAAAGCTACAAAATTTCAAGAGAAAGGTTTGGAGAATGTTGACTTATTAGACATTATGTTTAAGGACATTGCAGTCACGGGAGATTTAGCATGGGCCCCCACTTCAGGTGTGTTACTTAATGATCTTGAGATACCTAAGGAGGGGTTAGGTGATACTTCTGCTGACTCATCTTCTTCCAATGATGATGATGATGTTCATGAAGATGAGACTCATAACCTCACACAACCACCTAACCCAACACAAAACAAAGGACAGAAGCAAGCTTTACCATCATCCACACAAAGTAAAGGGAAGAAAGGAGGAATAGCATTACAGTTGACACAACAGCTTAGTCATATCTGTGATGTTGTGGAGTTAAGGAACTCAGCTTGTTCAGTGGAGCCAAGTAGTACTATTTGTAATGTCGTGGAACATGTGTGCACCTTAGATGGCATTGAGAAGGGCTTCAAACTCTACCTCATGGCAGCACGTATTTTTCAAAAACAAGAAAAGAGAGAGATGTTTGTCGTGATGGAAGAACCATATTTACAACTTCAGTTTCTGCAAGAGGAGGCAAGATTGTTAAGAGGGCACTACTTTGGCACTTAGGGTGTTTTATCTTTTACCCTTTGAATAATGTTTTATAGAAGAGAGAGATGATTTTAATGTTTTATTGTTTTATCCTTTGAATAATGTGGCTATTAGGGTGTTTTAACTTGTTGGGTTGTTAGGGTGTTTGAATTACAAAGATAGAAGCTTGGCTGTATCTTTGAACAGAAAGCTATTAAATCAAGAGTTGGGACCTCTTTTCATTGTTCTCACAATTTTCTGCCAATACATCAACTTTATTTTTTCACCAATGTTGAGTTTGTTAGGTTTCCTGATAAAAAATTAAATCAGTGCTGTATTAGCATCATATTGCGTAGTGATTGAGTAATGCAGTGGCACCATATTGTATCAATGTTAGGATCTTTGTGCACTGATTGAGTAGTGCAGTGGCTCCTGTAATTAGTGAATTTGCTGCATTACTGCTGCAAGGAAGCATGTTATGTGTCATGATGAGTGTCTAGAATGCTTGTAAGAGTGTGAGTGTTGTAGCCGATTACAAGGTTCAATCCTAGGAATAACTGAATAATCACTTAGCTGTAATAAGTTCACTTGCTAGGCTTAAAGTGAATACAGATGGTAATTGGCTAAAGTTGAATACGATGCCTTGCTAAAGTTGATTTTTTGAAGCTATGTATGGTGGCTGAGATTATGAAGGTAGAGGAGAGAGAAGGACATTTAAAATCTTGCAGATAATTTTAATCCTGACCTGTTTTCCTTTTGTGCTATATGTTGGTGATAAGAGAAAAGCAATGCTCGCTGGAAAGAGATAAGACAAAAGGACTGCCATCTCCGGTCACACATATTTAATTGACTCCTCCTTTTGTTTCTGAAGTAATTTTTAGTTTCATGCATTTACTCTTTCAAGGAAAATAAGAGGGGCACTAATAATGAGCACGTTCAAGGCAAAGGAGCATGAAAAAAGATAAACGAATAGGATTAGTGAGCTATGATGTCATTGTGAACAGCCAGCTTGGTTGATGGAAAGAGATGAGTACTAATCAACATGTAATTGTTTTTTGTGATAGGTAATAACAAACTTTATTGATAATAAAAGTACAATGAATTTACGATAGTAAACTCTCTGCACTAAAAAGAATACAAACCAATCAAAAAGAAAGACTAATAGAATTAAGGAATTCAAACAAAGAATGACAATGCGTAAACCCCCAAATACGGGACCACTCAAACAAAGTCCTAAGTAGCAAAGACTTCACACAGTCTACAGGTCTCTCAGTTTCCTCAAAAGTTCGGGCATTGCATTCCTTCCAAATTAACCACATAAGACACGCTGGAACCATATTCCACACATTTGAAGTGTGACTCCCCAAGCAATTCCACCACGCCAAGAGAAGAGAAACAACATTCTTCGGCATCACCCACCGAACCCCAAACAAACGAAGGACTTCACTCCACAAGGTACGAGCATACTTACAATGGATCAATAAGTGATCCACAGTTTCCTCTTCACATCGACAAAGGCAGCACCAATTAACAAGAGGTAAATTCTTCTTAACGAGGTTGTCTATAGTAAGAATCCCACCCCTAACAGTGGTCCATAAGAAGAAAGCCACCCTTTTAGGTACCTTAACACATCAAATGCTCTTCCAAGGAAAAGACACCAACGGGGCTACTAGCAATGAAAAATAGAAAGAGCGCACATCAAAACACCACTACGATTCAATTGCCATATCATGGTATCATCACCCCCTCTAGGTAACTTTTTTTTTTTTTTTGATAAGTAATAAGAATATATTAAAAAGAAGAGAGGTGTCACCTGAGTATACAGGAAGTATACATCAAGGACAAATACAAATCAAGTGCATAAAGTACAAAAGTCTATGAAACCATGGATTGAAGAAAAAGAACAAAAGCCAAACACTGTAACCCAATCCAGAAGAGTCTTAAGGAAGAAGAGTTTAAGATTTGCAACTGATCTCTCTAAATCCTCAAAATGCCGGTTATTCCTCTCCCTCCAAATGCACCAAATCAAACAATGGGACACAGTCATCCAAATAGCCGAATTCCAATGCCTCCCCAACTTTCCTTGCCAACAAGCCAACAAATCCAGAGAAGAATGATGCAGGAGACGCAAGAAGATTATTGTTTAGTATTATTTATGTTTGCAAGTCAATTGTATTTTTATGTTTTAGGTCCTATTAGTTTATTGGGCTATTAGTATTTTAATTTAGAAGCAAGGTTATTTTTGTAATAAGGCAATTAGGGTTTCCTAGCCAATTAGAACTAGAGTTTAGCAATCCTTTATAAGCAACCTATTGTACTCCTTGAGAAATAGTTGATATTTTGATAAATGAAAAAATGGCCATTTAGTCTTTCTTTGGTCTGGTGCTGACTCCAGGTCTACCCTAAGTGCTGACTCCAAGTAAGGCCTAGGTGCCGACTCCTAGATCATATCCCTTTATTTTATTGTTGTTTCAGTTTTGTTCTGGTTGTCTTGCGTCAATTTTGGTATTAGAACAAACACCGATCTGTTTGAAACATCATCGCAAGTCAATCCAGAACCAAAAAAAACCACGCAAGACCCATCAACCACCAGCCGCCAAAACCCACAAATCAACACTCACTGCTGCAAGACCCATCAGCCACCAGCTGCCGAAACCCATTATCACCCTCAACCACCGCCGATGCAAGACCCGCGACTAGCAGCTGCCACTCCTCCATGTTTTGTGCCGCCGCAGTCTCCCCTGTCTTTGCGCCACCGAAATCATCACCAACAGCACCACCGACAGTGAACGCCGATGAGCCACGCCGCCTCTTAGCTGATGAGTCCAGCACCGCTTCATGACTGTTACTATTTCTTTCTCTTTTAGTTGTTTCCTCTGTTTCTAGTGTCATTAGTTTCGTGGTGTTTAATGTTAGAAGTGCTACCGTGTACTTGCAGATTTTAGTTTTATACTTTATTGTATTTCACATTAAAAAAAAATCAAAAGGAAGGAAAAGAAAGAAAGTACTGTAGCTGTGATAGCCCATTGCATGCATTGGGCCTTTAAATTGTTCATCCATAGGTCCACTTGTCCAAGTAAGATCCATTCACTTGAAGCGAGCAACTATTTGGGAGAACAGTCTTAGAAGCCCATTCCAACAATTTGTCCAGAGAAAATCACAGCAACTATTTGTTGAAGCACTATTTTAGAGAATCATGGTAATATTAGAAGCACCTTATTTTGATGGTTGTGAAACTTATCCACGAGATTTTGTCAACTAGATGAATGGGATGGAGTAATTTTTTGAGCAAGCAAATTTTGCAGATAACAAAAAGGTTTGGTATGCCAAGTTGAAGTCAAGAAGTAAAGCACAAAAGTTTTGGGAGAATCTTAAATATTTTTGCTATATGAAGTATGAACCTGCCATCAGTGTGCGGGAAGATATGAAAGAAAAGCTTTGTGATGAGTATTTGTCACCATACTATCGAGCTAAGTATCTACCCCAATCTCAATGTGGTACTTTTCAAGTTGAAGCAAATACGATGAATCCTCATCCTCATCCTCATCCCATTTCATGTCCTCAACGCACTTTTGAACAATCTATCAAGGAATTATCTACCAAGGAATTAAAGGAATTATTTGTAAAGCTCATGAAAGATGTTCAAGACAGGATTGCTCAGATGAAGCAAATGAAGACTCAATCCGATTCAATTGGGAAACCAAGGATACTTGATCACAATGAACTTATTGCTGCCCCAATAGAAGACAATAATGATGTTGATATCTTGGTCTTGAAGAATCCTCCAGCAACACCAAAGCCTAATGTTGACACAGACGTACATGCCTCGACAAGTGTTGCTTTAACATGCGTACAAGGAAATGAATCTATTGAAGAGCAGCAAGGTAAAGAGATGGTGTCTACAGAGAGTATTATGTTAGAGGGTGCACATGATGTGATATTGGAAGCTAATGAATCTGCTTTTGATCAGCCTTCCATGGTACATGAAGACAAACAATTTGCTAAAGTGGAGAAAGTGAATAACATAGTGCTTCCAATGGTTCAAGATAAGATTATGTTGATTTCACACATTGATTTTGTTATTCCAGAAAAGTTTGACATGGTGGAATTCAAGATTTTTCTTTACTCTATGCTCCATAGGGTGATTCCAAACTTGAAGCAAGTGTTACTTGTCAGCATCCTAATTCTTCAACGCTTTAGAACTCGAGGTCGAGTTTTCTCCAACCAGAGGAGAATGATGCAGGAGACGCAAGAAGATTATTGTTTAGTATTATTTATGTTTGCAAGTCAATTGTATTTTTATGTTTTAGGTCCTATTAGTTTATTGAGCTATTAGTATTTTAATTTAGAAGCAAGGTTATTTTTGTAATAAGGCAATTAGGGTTTCCTAGCCAATTAGAACTAGGGTTTAGCAATCCTTTATAAGCAACCTATTGTACTCCTTGAAAGATAGTTGATATTTTTATGAATGAAAAAATGGTCGTTTAGTCTTTCTTTAGTCTGGTGCTGACTCTAGGTCTACCCTAAGTGCTGACTTCTAGTGGTTTTCTCCGCTTGGTGCTGACTCCAAGTAAGGCCTAGGTGCCGACTCCTAGGTCATATCCCTTTATTTTATTGTTGTTTCAGTTTTGTTCTAATTGTCCTGCATCAAGAGGCCTCCTTATTTCGACTTAACGAAAAAAGTCTTGGGTAGAGCACACACAAACAAGCGTCCCCACACCAAATATCCTGCCAAAATCTAACAGTAAAACCGGCCCCAACCTCAAATTGGATGTGACAAACAAAAGATGGTCAACCACGACTAATAGACCTCCACAAGCTTACACCATGAGGGCCAATAACGGGAAGAGAGCACCAACCTCCCCCTTCACAACCATATTTTGCCCCTATCACTCTCCTCAACAAGGCCTGTCGCTCAACCATATTTTGCCCCTATCACTCCCCTATCAACCATATTTTGCCCCTCTAGGTAACTTGGATGAGATATGTGCAAAAAAATCATAAAAGATCCCTATCTCCCAATCTTGAAAAGCACGACGGAAGCGTAAGTTCCAGCTTCTACCACCCCCATCCGATGCAAACTCAACCATATCAAAAATCATAGCTGCCTTATCCACAGCAATAGCAAACATTGCCGGATATAAATCTTTCAAGGCAGTAGGGCTACTCCAAGGGTCATACCAAAATCTGATACGAAAACCCTCACCTGCCACATATAACACATGACCAAAGAAGCTCTTAGCCCCCTTCTTAATGTTCTTCCACATACCACATTCATGCGTCCCTCTAACAACTCTAGTACACCATCCCCCACTGGCCTCCCCATATTTGGAAGCTATAATCTGCCTCCATAAACGTGTGACCTCATTCCCAAATCGCCATAGCCACTTCCCAAGCAAAGCTTGGTTAAACAACCCTATCTTCCAAATCCCCAAGCCACCTGCCTCCACTGGCCACACAACTTTCTCCCAAGCAACAAGTGAGAATTTAAAAACATCATTAGATCTCCCCCAAATGAAATTCCTCTGAATCCTCTCTAATCTGTCCGCCACATGTTGGGGAATAGTGAACAAAGATAAATAATAAGTAGAGAGACTTGATAAGGTACTCTTCAATAAAGTAAGTCTACCCCTTTTTGAAAAATATAACTGCTTCCAACCTGTGAGCTTTTTTTCCATCCGTTCAATGATAGGGTTCCATATTGAGGAATCCTTATAATGTGCCCCCAAAGGCATGCCCAAATAAGACATGGGTAAACAGCCTACCTTACAACATAAAATACGAGCTAAGGCATCCAAATTCCCAACCTCACCAACCGGCACAATCTCACTCTTACCAACATTCACTTTCAATCCTGTGATAACTTCAAAGAAAATTAGAACCATACGAATATGTAATAATTGTTCCTCAGATGCATCACAAAAGAGAATAGTATCATCAGCAAACAAAAGGTGAGAGATATGCAAACCTCCACTTGTATTGGGACTTGCTTGGAATCCACTGAGAAAACCTCCATCTTCTGTCCTTTTCAACAACCTACTCAACACCTCCATTACCAATAAGAATAGGAGTGGAGATAAAGGATCCCCTTGGCGAAGACCACGAGAGCTGCCAAAGAAGTCAGCTGGAGACCCATTAATAAGCACTGAAAAACGGGCAGTAGAAATACACATCTTCATCCATCTCCCCCACTTCTCCCCAAAACCCATCCTCTCCATAAGGTAAAATAAGACGCTCCAACTCACATGATCATAAGCCTTCTCAATATCCAATTTAATAATCACACCCGGAATACCACTCTTCAATCTACTATCCAAGCATTCATTTGCAATAAGAACAGAGTCAAGAATCTGTCTTCCCCTAACAAAAGAATTCTGGGAGTTGGAAATAAGTTTATACAAAACACAATGGAGTCTATGTGCCAAGACCTTCGAAAGTAGCTTGTACAAACTACCCACAAGGCTGATAGGGCGAAAATCTCTAATGTTGATTGCACTAAGCTTCTTGGGTATCAAACACAAAAAGGTGGCATTGAGAGATTTTTCAAAGATAAATTCTTTGTGGAAGTCTGCAAAAAAAACCAAGATCTCCTTCTCAAGAACACACCAACATTTTTGAAAGAAATCCATAGTAAAGCCATTTGGACCGGGAGCCTTATCACCCTTAGCCTCCCGTAGGGCTGCAATGATCTCTTCCTTCTCAAATTCCCTTTCTAAAGTAAGTCTATCAGTTTCATCCAGATTTGCAAACTCTAAACCATCAATAGTGAGCGTCCAAGACTTATAAAAACCCACCACTTGATCTTGAATTGCAGACGCATCCTCATACAAAATGCCCTCAACCTCCACAGCTCTCATAGTATTTGTACATCTATGAGAATTAGCAAACCTATGAAAAAACCCAGTATTATTACCCCTTTCTTTTAAGTAAAAAGCCTTCAATTTCTGCCTCCAAGAAATCTCCTCCAAAGAAGCTAAATACTCAATATCAGCCTTTATCTCAACTCTTCTTGCACTATCTGCCGGTGACAAAGATTGCATCCTTTCTCTCAAATCTAAGTCCAACAGCTCAAACAGCAAGCATTTTTTCCTAAAAGACACATCCCCAAAAACATGTTTATTCCAATGCTTCAAATCTCCCTTAAGAGCCTTCAATTTGCAAGCTAGAACATAATTAGGAGACCCCACAAAATGGTATCCGTTCCACCAACCTCGCACAAGATCCACAAATCCCTCCACCTTAAGCCACATATTCTTCAACCTGATATGGCAATCTCATATTTTATATGATACAAAACAGAATTATAAGGACAACATCCAGAGGAGATGCATGATTACTGATATAAATGGCTCTCTTATTAGAAAATTCAACACCCTCTATCATATTTTCTGGGCTTTTGTTGTGCGATAGATACTTATTGTGATTTATCTAGTTAACATCTTTTAAATGTTTAATCATTTTCTTTATTGTGATTAATCTAATTATTAATATCATATTTTAGGTGTTATTCCTATGGATTACAATGATTATACTGATAATAATGATAATGATCATTTTTATGATGTGGAAAATGATGAGCATGATGATGAGGAATTATATGATCTTCTTGTTGCTGGATGTCATGTTGCAATGACATATTATATGAAATATATTGATAAGCAACCTTGTAGAGATTCTGAACAAGCTGGCTATATGTGGTTGATGGATTGTTTGACGGGTAATGAAACAAAATGTCATGAAATGTTTAGAATGAAGCCGCATGTTTTCCTTCAATTGTGTAATGTTTTACAAATACATATGGACTTCAACACACAAGGCATATTAGGCTTGAAGAGTCAGTAGGTATATGTTTGATGATACTTGGACAAGGAGCATGTAATAGGTTGGTTTAAGAAAGATTCCAACATTCTGGTGAAACTATACATTGACATTTTCATAGAGTTCTGAAACGCCTTAACATAATGTCAATAGATATTCTCAAGCTTTCTGACCCTACATTTAGTGCAGTTCCAAGACATATACAAAAGAATAAATTATACATGCCACACTTTCAGGTATTTATTTCATACATTCTAATTTGCTCCTAATATTTGTTAGGATTATTTCCTAAGTACCTAAAATTTATATTCTATTTTAAGACTGTATTGGTGCCATTAACGGTACACGTATCCAAGTTGTTTTTGAAGACGACAAGAAAGCTCTTTATTATAATAGAAAGGGTGTGCCATCTTTTAATGTGATGGCAGCTTGCAATTTTGATTTACTTTTCACATTTTTTATGGCTGGATGGGAAGGTGCAGTACATGATACACGTATTTTCTTAGATGCTATTCGTTGACAATCTGTCAACTTTCCAAAACCACCACCAAGTATATAATATTTTTATATATTAAATATGTATGAAGGATATTATTTATGTACATCTTACATTTTTTTTTCTTTTACTAGGAAAATATTATTTAGTTGATGTTGAATACCCCTTAAGGAAAGAATATTTGTCACCTTATAAGGGACAAAGGTACCATCGTTCTAATTTTCGACGAGTTGGTCGAGGGAATCACATAGAAGAGAGGTTTAACTATGTTTACTCATCACTTCAAAGTGCAATTGAGCGAACTTTTGGAGTGTGGAAGAATAGATGGAAAATTTTGAAGCAAATGCCATCTTATGACATTAAAGACCAAAGAAACATTATAGTTGCTACTTGTGTTTTGCATAATTTTATTAGAAAACATGATAGGGAGAATGAGGGATTCAATTGGAATGAGCATGACTTGGACAGACCAAGAAACAATAGTAGTGGAGAAGGTAGTAGTAGACAAGCAAACGTTGAGAATATACAAGATGAAGAGATGAAATTTGTTCATGACAAAATAGCTCGGTCCATTTGTGGGTTGTAAACAATATTTTTATTATTTCTATTTTGGTTTTTAATGTTTTGGATAAGAACTTTTTTTTTTTTTTAAATTATGGATTGTCTAGTATTGATATTGTTGGCAATGAACATTTTAATATAATTATTTTCCTAACCTTAACAAATTATGCAATTCTTTCTCTTGATGAGTTTTTTTTTTAATATTTTAAATTTGATAAACTTCTCTCCATGAATTTCAACGACAACATCATTATTGTTGTTATTATTAATGTAATTGTTAAGCTTAATTACATATTTTCAATAATAAAAAAAACACTGATTATAGGAAAAATGATAGTATAACATTAACAAAATAATTAAGTCCTTTTTTGGAATTTACACCCAAAACAACTATTTTTAAAACAGCTTATCCAAACACTTACTGTGGCTTTAAAAATAGAAAACGCATATTTTCACATTTTTATCAAACGCTTTTTTGTGGTTTTTAAAATGGTGTTTTTAAAACATACATTTTGAAACAACTTATCCAAATAAGCCCTAAATTTTTTATAAATAGAAAACTCAACTAAATTGATGCGATAAAAAGACAAATAAAAAATCAAATAGTTTTATAAAAAAGATACCAAACAGAATGAGGTTTTCTGACAACTAATAACATTCACAGAAATAGAATGCATGTTATAACTCTGATTTTGCATATCAAATAACTTAAATGCATTTTTGCAAGTTGCTCATTCCTCTTACAAGTGTCTGGAAGTTTTGGAGGGAGGAGAGAGAAGAGGGCATGAAGGGGAAGTAAAGGAGAGGGGAGGAGAATGGTTATCCCTTCCCCTTTATCGGATGTTTTAAAAATTAAGTAGAGGGAGGGGTGTAGATATCCCTCCCCTTTGCCTTTTTTTTTTTTTTTTTTAATGAGTAATAAAAACTAAGAGAGCATCAACATCGAGAGAAGGAACAACCATCAATGAAATCAAACAAAGTAGAAGAGGAATGGTTTGGTAACACAGCCAGCCAATCATACAAAGCACATAATTGGAACAGCTTCAACTTCATCATAGGCCTTTCTAATCCTTCAAACACATCACGATTATGCTCCTTCCAAACCATCCGCATAAGACACAAAGGTACTACACATCAAACATCACCAATACCCTGTCCTACAAATCTCCCCCTCCAACATGCCATTGCCACATTGCCAACACATCAAGGAATCTTTGAGGCATAACCCACTATACCCCCAAATAAACAGAACAATGGACCACAGCTCACTAGCATATTAACAATGGATGAACACATGTTCAATCGACTCCCCAACCTTCTCACACACTTAGCACCACTCAAATCACATATATATTACAACAGTGTAGATTATCAATAGTGAAAATCTTACCAAGTGCAGCAGTCCATGTCAAAAATAAAATAAAATAAAAACCCTACCTTAAGCAGAACTTTGACCTCCAAAAACTCTTCTAGGGAAAAGACTGTACGTCCTCAGCAGAAAGGACACTGTAAAAGGACATAAGCACAAATAATCCACTCTTCGTAAGCTGCCAACAAATCTGATCTTCAACATCCCTCTTAATCTTGGCTGAGTAGAGAAGATCCATGAATGTGGTCATTGCTTCCAACCCCCAATTATGTAATAGCCACGTGAAGGTCACATTCTAAAGCATGGAACAATCTCTCTAACTCAAAATGTCCACCATAGTAGCCCCTTATCCTGAGCAATACATATAGGACAGGGAAGACATCCTTTACAACACCATCCCCACCCCACCAATCAAACCAAAAGCAAACATTGGTTCCTTTTCCAACAAAAAATGTCACTGAACCTAGCAAAATGATTCATCGAACGAATATGTTTCCATAAGCAAACTCCATAGCCTCCTTTAACCCCCTTCAAACATCACCCACCCCAATCACTACTAGTGGAAATCAAGACAATATCCAAATCTAGCAAATTCCATTATTATCATATCTGACTCTAGTCAACCATCTGTAATATTGGGATCTTCTAAGGAAACAATAGTACAATATTCTCCAAGAAATCACTCCCTTGATATAAAATCTGGTCTTTGTCAACCACCATTACTATTGGAGCCCTACAAGGAAGCAATCTCATGATCTCCACCAATAATCACTTTCTTTTTATGATTAATTGTATATTTTTACAATTCTAACTATGTAGAGATATAAGACTTCCTGTATTATAAAAGGAGGATGTAATCACATTATACAAGCAAGGAAATATAGAATAATTTTCCACCATTATTTGATTTCTTTCATGGAATAAGAGCAGGTCCAAAGTTCGATCCCTGACTCCACTCTCCTCACATTTAAAATATTAAAATTCCACATGTTGGGCCCCATTTATTAAGGAAGATTCTAGGCCTCCATGTGAGGAGGAGTGTTAGAATTACAATCAAATGATTAAATTCACAATTTCCTAATAACTTAAACTTTTGGAAATATCGGTAATCTAATATGGTATTAGAGCACACTTGATTACAAGATTCTATTTTAGCCGGGTCCTCTTCGCCTTGAGGCCTATTCCGATGCAAATTACGCTAGTTGTCCTATTGATCATCACTCTGCTGGAGGCTATTGCATTTATTTGGGGTTCTTGTCTATCTCATGGAGTGCCAAGAAACAGGACACAGTTTCACAATCTAGCACCAAAGCAGAGTATCGTCAACTGGCTCATACTGCTGCTGCCTACTAAGCTATCTTGGTTCTACCAACTCTTTTGAGATCTCCATCCTTTTTTCCCTCAGCCTCCATTAAGGTGTGATAATATTAGCTCCATTTCCCTATGCTCTTATCCTATTTTCATGCTTATATGAAGCATCTCGAGGCATATTATCACTACAAAATCTTGTCTTGCTCTAACTTAGGGAGTTGTGGTCCTTTATTTTCTGTTTATTCAGGGTGCAATGGGTGATGCCAAGAAGAGTGCGTGAGGTGCTGGAGTATTGGGGAGGGGATTTTGCAATCACCGGGCAATTGACCTATACTATAGCCCTGACTTAAGAATGGCATCCACTATCCTTTTTGGCGAAACTCCTTGAGTTAAATTTTTTGTAATTTAATCCCACAAGTACAACTACCAAAGTGACCTTAAATTATATGCTCAAAACTTTTTTTTTATAGCTAATTAGACCCTGCGACCACTGTAGAGTTTCAATCACAATAGAGCACTCCTAATAAAGCCTAAAAACCATCATCTGAGGTGAGTTTATTATATATCCAGATTTTTATTTGAGTCGAATTCTCAATTTGCCAGAAACCCCATAAAAAAACCCAGTGTTCGTACATATTAAGTAACTTGCATATATCTCTAAGCAACAAAGGACAGACGGAGAAAGTACCTGGCAGATGTCACAGTTAGGGGGCATGTGAGAAGTAGAAAGTGGAACCCTCTGGTGCTTGCTGGCGAGTTTGTTGGCCGCATGAACTTTCTTGTCACACGCCCAACACAGCGCCGCCTCGTCCGCGCAGCATAGCACTGTCGCCTCTGCCGCCTCGCACACGTTGCACTGTATCTTCATCTCTCTCTCTCTCTCTCTCTCTCTCTCTCCGAGTTTATGTTTTGTGTTGTCTTGTCTTTTTTATGAAGTAAAAAACCTTTTTTTTTTTCTTTTTTTTTTTTTTGATAAGATGAAGTGAAGAACCTGGGGGCTACTGTTCTTCCAAAAAAAAAAAAAAACCTGGGGGCTACTGCGTTCTGATTCTTAATAAGACCATTCTGCTTAAACACAAATATTTTTTTTCCAAATAAATCTCCTCACACTCTTAGATTTTTTTTTATGATTAGAAAATCAGCAATCCAAATTATAATGAATTAATCTTGTTTTTCTTGTTAAAGAGTGCTAAGGTATAATTAAAATTTGAGTTCTTTTTTTTTTTTTTTTTTTTATGGGAAGACTGCGCATTTTATTAATTATTATCAATAGAGATTACATCATGGTGAAGAGCTTACTCCAAAAAGCAAGGATCCTCTTCTAACCAAGTGAAAAAATCAAAAATGCCCTTGGCATGTTTTCCTAAAAGATGGTCTGGCCTATTTCCTTGGCATCACACATGCGAAAATGAAACCTTGCGGAACTCTTCACTAAAGGATAATAAACCTTGTACCACAAAGTCCACCGATGTTGGAGCATCAGAGAGACCAAATAGAGCCTGGTAAATAGTGAGTGAGTCGCCTTCCAGTATAAAGTCTTGGATCCCAATATCCTTTGCAAACTGCATTCCCACTTCAAAAGCCTTCACCTCTGCTTCAACTGCCCCCAACGGTGCCTGCACTCTCTTACTTAAGGCTGCAATGACTCTGCCTAGTTCATCCCTTACAAGTACCCCTAACCCAGCCATTCCTTGCTTTGTGAATATTGCACCATCCACGTTTATCTTGTAAGAAGGTGCACTTGGAAGGGACCACGACGCTGCTAGTATTTCTGGACCCACCTCAATCTGTTCCATCGCCAATGCTTCCCTATACTCATTCAGGTACTGTGTTGCCTCCCTCATTAGGACCAACCCCTCCTTCCTCACTCCACCAACACGCATCTCATTCCTATTATTCCATATACACCACGCTCTAGTTGCAAGCTTTGCCGCCACCTCTATTTGAGCATCTTCCATCATTAATACCCTTCAAAGCAGGTCTTTAAAAGACTGAACGTGATCCCTTGTGCCTGGAATAACAAGCTTTGAGCACCCCCAAACTTCACGAGCTCTCTGACAGTTCCAGAATAAATGACCAATGGTTTCGGCTTCCCTCCCACATTCTTCACATGTGCTGTCTTGTATCACCTTACGTCGCAACAAGTTCGACTTTGTTGGTAGGATATCCTTACACACTCTCCATGTAAAATGACGAATTTTATGTGGGATCGGAAGGTTCCACAATTGCCTCCAAAACCGACTTTCATTGCTAGCATTTAAGCAACTAGCCCTGACTTGAGCCCGAGATAAATCCATGGCCTCATGGTATGCGCTTTTCACCATAAACACTCCTTTAGGATTGAAAGCCCATACTTGTTTGTCTTCAGGTAGGCGAAGACTTAATGGTATACTTCTGATTATCTCTGCTTCATGGGGCAAGAACAGAGCATTTAGTGCCTCTGTCTTCCAGCTTGCTTCTTCCTTGTTAATCAACTCCCCTACCCTTGTGTCCTGATGCATGAACCCCCTTGGTGATACCACTGTAAAAGTAGTTGGGTTTGGCAACCACATGTCATCCCAGACCTTCACACTCTCCCCATTCCCTATTCTCCACCTCAGACCATATTTCACCAAATCTTGAGCAGCCCAAATACTACGCCATGTGAATGATGGGTTATTTCCCAGAGGTGCATTAATGTAATCACACCTAGGGAAATATTTAGCTTTTAGAACTTTGTAAGCTAGAGAGTTGTGTCCCATTTGAAGCCTCCACCCTTGCTTAGCTAGTAAAGCCAAATTGAATTACTTCAACTATTTGAAACCCATGCCCCCTTTGTTCTTCAGTTCACACAACTTATCCCAACTCAACCATGCCATCTTTTTCTCATCTCTTTTTTGGCCCTACCAAAAATTCCTCATCATACTTGTCAGCTCCTCACATAAGGCATTAGGGATTTTGAAACAACTCATAATGTACGTAGGAATAGCTTGGGCCACTGCCTTGATAAGCACTTCTTTCCCAGCTTTAGATCATAATTTTTCCTTCCACCCTACCAACTTTTTACTCAACTTTTCCTTTATGTCATTAAAGGTACTCCTTTTCCTTCTCCCTACCAAAGATGGAAGACCCAAAAATTTTTCGTGCTGTTTAATCACTTGAGCTCCAAATCTAGTTTTGATTTCCTCCTTCAACTCTCTTGAGGTATTGCGGCTAAAGTATAATGAAGTCTTTGCCTGATTAAGTTGTTGACTTGAAGCATTCTTATATACCTGCAAGATTCGTTGTAAAGCATTGCACTCCTCCATGGTGGCTTTGTAGAAGATTAAACTATTATCCGTAAAGAAAAGGTGGGATAGTTTAGGGCCATTTCGACACACCGCTAATCCACCCATCTATCCATTGGCAACTGCTGACTTTATCGAGGTTGAGAGTCCTTCAGCAAACAGGAGGAATAAGTAGGGGGATAAAGGATCACCCTAACGCAACCCTCTACTTGGCACAATATGTCCTCTTGGCTTCCCATTAATCTTCACTGAATAGGTGACAGAAGTGACACACTTCATTATCAGGTTCCTCCATTTTTCCACAAATCCCAGTTTTTCCATAATTTTCTCCAAGCAAGCCTACTCCACTCTATCATATGCTTTGCTCATATCTAGCTTCAAAGCCATCTCCCCTGTTATTCCTCCTTTTTTTCTAGCTAATGTGGTGCATAGACTCAAAAGCTACGAGAATATTATCAGTAATCAACCGTCCATGCACAAAGGCACTTTGGGTTTCACTAATGATAAAAGGTAAAAACTTTTTTAGCCTATTAGCAATAGATTTAGATGCTAATTTGTAAACTACATTACATAAGCTAATAGCCCTATAATCTGTAACTTTTTTAGGCTCTTTACATTTAGGGATAAGCACAATATGAGTCTCATGAAATTTTGGGGGGATATACCTGAATTTAGGAAATCAAGGATAGTTCTGGTTACCACATCACCCATAGTAGACCAAAAGTGCTGAAAGAATAATGGAGGCATGCCATCTGGGCCAGGTGCTTTTAACAGGTACATCTGCTTTAGGGCTGTTCTGAATTCATTTTGAGTAAATTCCTGAGATAAGCTATGATTCATTGCTAGGGTGACTTTCGACTGTATGGCTTGGAGAAGCTCATCAAACTCTCTTGGATTGCTAGAAGTAAAGAGATTCTGGTAGTAGTCTATCACAATTTCCTCCACTTTCCTTTCATCCTTATGCCACACCTCCTCAGAATCCAACAAACCATCAATAATATTCTTAGTATACCATGCTGATGCCTTAGCATGGAAGTAGCCTGTATTCCTATCACCCAGTTGAAACCAGTCAATACGAGATCTCTGAAGCCACATCATATTCTCCTTATCTAACCAATCATTCAGTTCAAATCTTATGGTTCTCATATCTCAAATTGTTGCTGGTGAGGTAGATTGAAGCTCCAACCATTCCAAATGTTTCTGCAAATCTGCTATCCTTCTTCCAACATGACCAAACTTGGCTTTGTTCCATGCTTCCAACCTAGTTCGACATTTCTCCAAGCATATGCTCAATGCATTCTCTTGATTGGTTGCTAGACCTTCCTCTCATCCATTTTGAACTACCTCCTCACACCTTGGGTCTTTCAACCACATAGATTCAAAGCGGAAGACTTTTCCCACCTTTTTTCTATTGGATTTCGGCTCCATGTGCAAAGAGAGAGGGGAGTGATCTGATGTTGCTGATGTTTGATGAAATAGCTTTGCTTTTGGAAATTTCACGCTCCATTCTTGAGTAGCTAAGGCACGGTCCAGTCTCTCCCTTATTTGTATGCCATCAACCCTTTGGTATAACCAAGTGAACTTTGGTCTAGTGAAGCCTATATCCCGTAATCCACACCAATTAATTGCCTCAACAAATCTCTCCATCTGTTTCCTAGGCTGAATTCTACCTCCCTCTTTCTTAGATAGCCCTGTAATCTCATTAAAATCCCCAATGACTAGCCAAGGAAGATTGGAAGTACCCCTTAAATGTTTGAGCTTTGCCCAAGATTCCAGTCTTTTAGCTGTGTCCGGTTCCTCATAGAATCTAGTCAAGTGCCACCATCCTATCTCTTCACCTCCATCCACCAAAGCATCAATATGAGTTTAAGAAAATGTCTGAATATCCAATTTTATATCTTCTTTCTAGTACATAGCTAGGCCACCACTATTACCTCTACTTGGTACCATTAATCCATTCTTGAAATTACACTTGTCACGTACTTTCACCATCCAATCTTGATCCAACTTTGTCTCCATAAGGAAGACGATTTTGGGCTCTTCTTGTTTTATAACCTTTTCCAAGGCTTTAACTATCTGGAGGTTCCCAAGCCCCCGACAGTTCCATCTTAAAAGATTCATCGTTCCCGGCTGGGTTGCATTGCAACCTCCGCCGATCCCAAGTGTGTGGCCAACAATTGGCTAAGTTTCTTTGCCTCATCATCAAGTTTGAGTTTCTTGAGCTGCTGTCTCTCATTCTCTTCTCCCATGCTTGATATTCCACCTTTTCTTTTCGATTCATAGTCATCAACTAAGGGATCCACAATAATAGAACTCATAGGACTATCGGTTAATCTTGTCCACGTGCCCTTCTTTTCCTTTTCCTTAACCCCTGTCACCACCACATGTTTGTTTTAGCTACACCCCTTAACTTTGCTGCCTTGTTTCCTCGTTGAAGTACCCATAGTGACAGCCACATCCGTGATAAACTCATTTTGAAACCCATGCTGAATATGCGGAGCCACCTCTCCAATCCTATTCCCTTTATCTTCATCCTTTAAACTCTCCTTCTTATCCAGTTTATTCAAGTTATCCACCCCAGCATCTATCACGTATGATGGATTAGCACTATCCAAATTTGAATTTAAAAGCCCCGAGCCTTCAGCGATGGCATTATCAATTTCCTAAAGTATCTCCTCGAAACTAGGCTTAGTTTGATTTTTGAAAATAGTAACTGCTTCCTTCTGCTCCGGTGAACACTCCCCTGCCTGCCCGGACTCCTCCTCAGCCATGCTTATCCGCTCCGTCGGGCCGGAGCATTCTTGGTGGACCAACGGTCCACTAACCAGCTCTGTCACTACCGCCAACAAAGATCGTGAACTCCCTGTATTCCTCTTCTCTCTGCCACCACCCTGATCTTCAAACCCTTGCACTTTTATTGAAACTTTCCTCGATGGGTTGTACTGTGCCGCCCTTATCCATGCTCCAAATTGTTGATCCTCCATCTTCAACGAACCTTTGCTTTGAAGCCATAGAATACAGTCCTTGTCATCAAGAGACAATTGCCCACATCAATAACATATATTTGGCAACCTCTCATATTTAAAAGATATCCACCCATCGGAGTCATTATCCCACGTCACCCTTCTCCCTCTACTTAATGGTTTTGTAATGTCCACCATCACTCGGACTCGCATGAACGAACCCCCTCTCATCTCACTTGTATCCTTCGATGTGTACACCTCTCCAAGTGACTTTCCGAGACAAATCGCCGTCTCAGTATTGATATAGGAATACGGTAAACACGGGCGGCTCTAGGTGCAGCCCAGGGGTTCAAATGAACCCCCTGAGCTGGGCCCAAAAAAAAATTGTATATAATTTTTTTTTTTAATTTGATCCTCCTAAAATAAATTTTGAACCCCCTAAACTTAAATTTTTTTTAAGCCTAGCTTAAATGAATTTGAATATGATCATCTTGATAATATCTTGGTTTTTTTAAACACAAAAAAAAAAAAAACCCAATAACAAACCAATATGATCTAAAATATGGGGGAAAAATAGTAAGCCTAACAACAAAAGTATAATTTTTTTCATCTTAACTCTAAAAAAAATCATTTACATCTTAACAAATTTGAAATAAACTAATACATAAAAGTTTATTGTATTTAGATCTCACTTGGAGTTCACTTAACAACAATAATTCATATGTTGATTGTTTTTAAAAATAATAGATGATTTCTAAGATTTAATCTTAGCAACAATAATTATTATCTTCATCATATTAATAAAAAATATGCTATGAACTTATAATTTATCTTATGTGATGAATGCTATGTTCATAATACGCTCATAATAAAGTCTAATTGGCAAATTGTTATTAGTTGTTACTAATGAGAAAAAAAAAAGTAATTTCAGTAGTGTGTTTAAATTAGAACTAATAACAACTTATAACCTAAAATTTGTTAGAAAAGTGTTGTGAAAATATTTTAGATGTAGCACTTCTCATCTTTTATTCTTTTGCTAGTACGTATTATGAAAAATTTTGTAATAAAGAAATCATGTAGATCGCAAGATTCACTTTTTTTTTTTTTTATACCCAAAATACATCTTCTTACTGACCTCCCTAAAAATATATCCTAGAGTCGCCACTGACGGTAAATGGATTTGCACCCAAAATGCCGTAGTACTGAACTTTAGATCATTGACTGGAATAGAGCCATCATAGCGTTCCGACACCACCAAGTGTCTGTCGAAGGACCAAGGTTCGCCTATAAGAACTTTTTCCACATCCACATCAAGCATGAACTCGAACATGACTATATTATTCCCTGCATCACTAACCTCAAATTCTTTTCTTGTTCTCCACAGTGGACGGAAAGTGCGAGCCACTATTTCAATGTTCACTGCACGACGAGTATAGAATTTAGCCGCTAAAACTCACTTCCCCACTTTCTTGTTAACTGTTAAATCCACTTTCCTTCCTTCCTCCCCGGACAAAGATAGTTTCTGCCATTTCTGCGCGAGGTCCTCCATACTTGAGCACTAAAATAGAGACTTTCAACCCTACTAGTAACTGAGTTACTATAAGGGACCTTACCTTCCTTCTCAGTGGGAGAAGGGAAACACTATGCCACAGTAGGGGAGTCAGATGCTCACCTAGCTGAGAACAAAATTTGAGTTTCTTGATAGTATTATTATTCACTATCATATCTTCTTACATTCTCAAAAAAAATTATAATAAATAGAAATTATTAACTTTTAAAAAGAAAAAATAAAAGTAAAAGAGCCTTTAAACACATGCTATGGACGGGTGCTTAAAAGCTAGTTTTTTTTTTTTTTTACTAAAAAGAGACAAAAATGACTCTAGAAGTTCATATAAATATTTTAACAAACACTTGATAAACTTCTCATAATATCGCTAGAGTTTTTAAACAATAATTTAATTCAATTAATAAACATCAATTACAAAGTTAGTGAAGCCCACAATTGCAGAAAGAGACAAATGATCCAAAAGTCTATATATATATATATATATATATATATATATATAGCAAAAAAAAAAATTCTATATATATATATATATATATATATATATTTCAGCAAACCCAGTAGTCAGGGACAAAGCTCAGTGGCGACTCTAGAAATTTTTTCCAAGGTGTTCCTCAATAAGCGTAAATTACACAATCTAATAAAAAGAAAATTTTATATATTGACAACAACAACAATCAAAAAATACGCAAATACATAAAGTTTACAATTGCATTCTACGAGTTTTCATATTTTGAAATCGTTGCATGATAGTCTCATTATCAATGCTACAAGCTACATCTTTTTTAATATACACAACCATAATTCTAGCAAAAGAATAAACAATAAATTATAAGTTTATTTGAATATTAATAAAATTATTAATTAATTATTGTTGTTTAGTTGTTTCATTAATTTGTTTGTCTTTTAAACTATAATTTGTTATATTGTTATTTCATTAATTATAAAATTATTATTTATTATTTAGCCTAACATAATTTAATTTGTTTGCCTTTTATAATGTATTGGTTTATTATACTGCTTTAATTATTGTTGTTTAGCCTAACAATAAACTATATTGCTTTAATTTATTTGTCATTAATTATACTGTTTTAATTTGTTATATTGTTTAGCCCTATGTCTTATGCACATTATACTAAAAGAGTCACTGATGTGCACATTATTTACACATCCCATGTATAGCACAATAATTAAAGCAGTGTGCAGCTTGGCCCCATGTGGCCATGTGCCCATCCCACCCCACCTCATTCAACAGACAGGCACGCCTAATGCTTGATAAGTGATGCCCCTGCCAATCAGAAAATTTCACAATCACACATTACACTAGTCTAAAAGATAATATCTCACCAACACCAACACACTACACACATCAACACCAACGGATAAGATAAACTAATAAAGCCAAATTCAAAAAGTTATAAACAAACAAAACATTAATAAAGGTAAAGTTAGACTCACAGTTCAAAAGAGAGAGTAAGGCTTATTAAAGAATAAAGTGAGAGAGAGTTTTATTCATTTCAGAATTTTCATTTCATTCAGAGAGAGAGAGAGAGAGAGAGTGCGAGACTGAGAAAGAGTCAGAGAGAAAAAAAAAAGAGAGAGAAGTTAGCTTAGTAAAATGAAATACCTTGAGGGAGGGAGCGACGTTGCTCTTGCTCTGAGGGATCGATCCGATCTCCGTCTGGACTAGACCGATCCGATCTGGACTGGACTGGACCAGACGACGACGACGATCTCCGTCTGTTGGCTTGAGGCTCAAGCGACGATCTCCGTCTGGTCTGGACTGGACTGGCCCAATCCGATCTCCGTCTGTTGGCTTGAGGCTCAAGCGGTGTTGCTCTTGCTCTAAGGGACTGAGGTGTTGCTGTCTTTAGGTTT